>CM077164.1:14254658-14697752 GCA_039583875.1 Platanthera guangdongensis
GTGTCTTTTCTTATAAATAGGAGGTATGAGGGCTGATTTGAGTCATGTTGGATTTGGAGAAGAAGTATTCCGGATTCCAACGATCCTCTCCGGTGCCGACGTCGTGGAACCCTAGGTGACGGACTCCTAGGCCGCCAAACTCCTCCCTAAGGTAACCCCTACCCCCACCTTCGTTTTCCACCTCTCAAACCCTATTTTCAGCAACCGGACGCCCTCCAAAAACCCCCTCCAAGCCCCTGGCCTGCCGTATTCCAGCAGCCGACCACCACCTCCAGCCCTCCTTTCCCTCCTTGGTTCTGCCGCCCAACCTCCTCCCTCTACCTGTACCGCCGCCCCCTCCCCTTCCTATACAAGGCTGCCGCCTGCTGTCCGCATTCCAGCCCACCATCCGCCCCTCTCCTCCTCAAAATCGACCCCCCTAAGGACTGGCCTACCCTAGCCAGCCACTCCTGCCCATTCCCCTTCGTGGATCCACTTCCCAAAGCTCCGGAAATCCTAGATCTAATTTGATCTAGTGCTACCACCCTCCGATCCGTCATTTTCATTTGTATTCCTCTTCCCGTAGCCCGGATCCGCCGTCAAAACAACGGATCTATCCACCTACACCTGGATCTATTTCCTAGCGGCCGGATCTATCCGTTTCCGGCCCGTCTCCCCTCTTTTCCATCGTGGGCAGCCACCTCGTCGTTACTGTGTCACCGTTTTCACCTCTGATCGCCCGTCTTTATATCCGGCCTTCAAATTCTCCAGTACCTCGGTTCAGCCCTCTAAATTGTGAGCATTTGTGGTATTGTATTCTGTGACTTGACATTTTTCATTTGGTATTTCATCATATTGTGTTGGGATTATTGTTGCCTAGAAATTGATTTTCTTATACTAATAATTGCAGAAGGAATTATTTGCCGCACGCTTGCTTAGGCCCTCCGAGCGGAGGAAGTCGTTGTCTAATTGCTAAAAAATAATTATTTGTTTCTTTATTTCAATTATTTGCATGGCGTTATTAATTTCATTGCTTATAGTAATTGTCGTTGCCGACCGACGGTCACCTTGCATGTAGCATCGCATTAGTGTGTCACCCCTGCACCTGCACGTAGAGTTGTAGTTTCCGAGCACCACTAGCCTACCCTACACCAATACCCCTTCAAGGGATGAATAAGAACTCAATCCTTTTATGCTCATTATCATTCTAACATTATTTAGACTCACTTGTGTTATGGCCCGAGTGAGGGGCTTGAACCTACTTGGATGGTTTGTTTGAGTAAAAAGGAAACAAGAATTTATTATCTAAATCTCTCTCTCTCTCCTCTTTCCTTTCCCCCTCTCTCTAAACCCATGTCTTCCGCCCGTAACTCGTGCATCCAACAACCTAGCAGCCGCATCCAACAACCTAGCAGCCGACAAATTTCCCGAAAGAATGAACTTGATGGGTTACAACTAAGGTCTCCACCCTCTTATATCGGGCTCTCCAACTTATCTGCATGCATCTCCTACATCATCTTATATTCATTTGTAAACATCCAAATATCCTATCAACATACCTATACACAATCTTACATGCATATGCTTCCAACAATCTTTCCTAGGTGTTGCATTATCATTCCTTTTGTAAAAGCACCATTCCTATTTTAAAAGCATCATTCCTATTGTACAAGCATCATTCCTTGCTGTACAAGCATCATTCCTTGCTGTACAAGCATCATTCCTTGCTGTACACGCATCATTCCTTGCTGTACAAGAATCATTCCTTGCTGTACAAGCATCATTCATTAATGTACAAGGATTCCTTCTTAGTGCACAAATAATTAAGATGATGCAAGAATGAACCCGCTGTGAGGGCTCCACACCAGGTTCGTGATAATCAGCTGACTTATATGGGAACCAAGAACCAAAAAAATAGAAGAGAATTACAAAAACCTAGTTATCTTCTAGCGGTCGGCTGCCCCTACCATAAGAGAATTGTTAGTTTTCTTCTCCTTCTCCTGCTCCTCTAACTCTCTGTCATCATCTCGGACCTTCCACAGCCTTCCACTCTCCATGATTATGACTCCACCTGTTTTCTTCTTCATTACTGCCATTAATACCATGTATGACACTATTGGGTTTTAGGTGTTTGCAAGAGAAGTTTTTCCTTCTTCCACTGGAGCTTCGACTGATTACCATGACCACTACTTTACCCAATGAGATTCTTCCTTTCTGTTTGACTATCTCTTGGGTTCCGTTTGGGGAGACTTATTTTCACCGGTCATGCGGTTACGACCGCATTAAGGTCCGGTTCATGTGGTCGTAATCGCTTGAACGGTGAAAATAAGTCCCCTCAAACGGAGCCTCTTTCTAAGGAAAATTTATTGTGGCACTTACGTTTGCTGTTTATCGGAACTCTTTTTGCATATTCTATTATTGTCTTGGTTATCATTGAATACTGTAAATTGTTTAGTAGAATGTGTTGTGCCCCTAAGTTGATTTGAAATATTAATTTGCTGCATGATGTTTCAAATTTGCTTGGTCTACCTAATGCCGTTTCCTTTAATTTCATTAAATTTAGATTATATTTAATAGTATTAGTTTCATCATGTGCAACTATGAGTGAATTAGTATATGAACATAAGAGTGCATTCACATTGCATTAATTAATATGAGTTACAACTAAAATTGCATCATGATGACCACCTCATCCAAGGATCCATCTCGTTTTCTATGCCCGATCACCACACAATGTCCACGACCGGCTCAGACCACACCTCCCCCCCCCCCCCCCCCCCCGCCTTAATTGTCTTACACAAACATACTCTTCACATCGCCAATTTGTTTCTCAACACAACCTTGTTATTTTTTCAACCAGACAACATCCACTTTTTCTATCTCCTACAAGCACTCCCTTTTACCTTTGAAACTACCCTGACAAATGCACCTTCCCATCCTCTCCCTTCCCCCACAAACACGACAGATTCTCATTTCCCTCGCAGTTTTGCTCACCCAGCTCGGCTCACGCCCCCAAGAACATCCATCCTCCCACCACCAATCGCTCCTTGCTTCACCATCATAGCTTACCCCACAACATCATTGTCCCATCTCACACCCTTACTTCACCGGTTAATCAAATTGCATATTGCGCCATGCACAACATGTTCTTTTTGACAACTCCACTATTTCAGAAGATCATGTACCACTATTTCAGAAGATCTTGAGAAAGAGTATGAAAGACAAACAAAATGAAGGAATGTGAAAGGGGGTAATTACCACCATAAAAGGGTAAGGTGGGGAGTAATTAGGTACATTTAATTCTTCTTCGCCCAGCCATGCTACACCAGCATAACACATGATCCAGCAGCACCTCCTTTGACAATGAGCTACCATCATCAACAAAGTATTTGTTGATTGTGCACTTCAAGAGACAGCAGCTGTATCTGTGAGGTTTAAAGAACAGCACATGACCAAAACATATGCAACTACCAAAGTCATACCATTACCTCCTTCAATATAATCCACGCCCTGCTAACCTTCCACAACATCATCTGACAAAGAATTTGCACCTTCAGCGCATAACCCATACTCGTCAAAAGCATATTAGTGGCTCATGGTGGACGAAATTTCTTAAATAAAATTATTTCCACTGCTAAAGTTGCTAACCAACCAGTCAACTAGCAATTGTAAAAGTTGTGACTTGATAAATCATGGGGAGATGGCACTTGTTCTCCTCAAATTGCATTGGGGATAAAACATAATTTTCAGGGAGAGACATTGCTACACAATAAACAGAGTGAACCAAGTCTCATGGCGGCGACAACAGACACTTTCAAATTAGACACCACCATAACGTCCACCAATGTGAATACAAGCTACATCCACCAAAACCAGCCCAACCATCAAAGCAACGACAGAACCAGTTTAGACGGACTCCAAAGATAGGAGTGATAGGGGTACTGTAGAAATGGAGAAAGCCAACCTTGTATATATGTCCACTTGATACAAATACAAAGAATGAGTACATATATATAGATGAGAGAAAGAGAGAGAAAAGTCCTATACACAATGTGGGACTAAAGAGAGGAGAGAAAAAACAATAAATGATATACAAATGGGCCTAATGTTAAGTGGGCTTTTCCAACACTCCTCCGCAAGCTGGAGCGTATAGGTCATATGCACCCAGCTTGGACAAACATTGGTAGAACAGAGTGCTTGATAAGGCCTTTGTGAGGATGTCGGCAACTTGATCAGTTCCTGGAACATGCTTTAATTCAAGTTTCTTCAATTGAACCTTTTCACGAACAAAGTGACAGTCAACCTCGATATGTTTTGTGCGCTCATGAAAGACCGGATTCTTTGCGATGTGTATGGCGGCTTGACTATCACAAAATAGAACAGCAGAGGAGGGGAGTTTTACTCCCAGGTCAGTAAGGAGACTTTCAAGCCATGTGAGTTCTGAAACAACTGAGGCCATCGATCTGTATTCAGCCTCTGCAGAGCAACGAGCCACCACAGCTTGTTTCTTACTCTTCCAAGTAATAAGATGCCCACCAAAATACGTACAGAACCCACTAGTTGACCTTCGATCGTCCAGGGAACCCGCATAGTCGGCATCAGAATAGGCAACCAATGCGGGAGCAGAGTCAGAGGTTTTGTAAACCAGCCCTTGGCCTGGAGCTCCCTTAAGGTATCGGAGAATCCGTTCAACCGCTTGGAGATGAGAAGCCCGGGGGGCATGCATGAACCTACTGACAACCCCAACTGCAAATGATATATCTGGCCTTGTGATTGTTAGATAAATCAACTTGCCCACAAGGCGTCGATAGTATTCCGGGTTCGGAAGTAGCAAATCGTCATCTGAAGCATGAGCGCATAATTTGTGATTTGCCTCCATCGGGGTACATGCTGGCTTGCAACCAGACTGACCAGCATCTTTGAGAAGATCGAGACAGTACTTTCGTTGGGAGAGTACCAACCCGTCGGCCGCCGGGCGATCTCGAGACCAAGGAAGTAGCGAAGTTTCCCCAGATCTTTAGTCTGAAAAACAGTGCTCAGGTGTTGTTTGACGTCTTGAATCTCCTTTGAGTCATCCACAGTGAGAAGGATGTCGTCAACATAAACCAACAGAAGAATGGTGCCAGTGGCCCGGTGTCGGGTAAAGAGGAAGAAATCTGCAGAGCTCCGAGTGAACCCCATGTCCCGAACGACCTTGCTAAACTTGTCAAACCACGCCCGTGGGGACTGTTTGAGACCATAAATTGACTTTTTGAGAAGACAGACCCGAGACTCCCCCGTGGTCTCAAACCCGGGCGGTTGGCGCATGTAGACAGTTTCCTGAAGGTCGCCATTCAAAAAGGCGTTCTTGATATCAAGTTGATGAAGAGGCCAGCGGCGGTGTACCGCGACGGAGAGAAGAACGCGGACAGTGTTAAGCTTGGCCACCGGAGAGAATGTTTCCTCATAGTCGAGGTCCTCCTGTTGTGTGAAGCCACGGGCCACAAGACGGGCCTTCAGTCGGGCAATAGTGCCATCCGGAGCATGCTTGATGACGAAGACCCATTTGCATCCAACAGGGTGCTGACCGGGAGGTAAGGGAACCAAGACCCAGGTCTGGTTGGCCCAAAGGGCCGTCATTTCTTCGTCCATGGCAGCCCGCCAGCCAGGATGGTGAAGCTCCTCCTGCAAAGAGTTAGGGACTGAAACAGAAGATAAGGAGGTGGCAAAGTGAAGAAGAGAGGGGGAGAGGCGATGGAGCGAGACGTAGTTCGCCATCGGATGAGCGGTGGAGACGGGAGCCGGAGCAGCAGGGAGCAGAGCACCAGAGGGCGAAGCCGACTGCAGAGGAGCCACAGAATGAGGAGAGCGACGAGAATAGACCCGGATAACCGGAGGTGGTGGACGGACCGGAGGCGGGGAAGGGAGAGAGGCTGAGGAGTGAGGAGCAGGAATGACATGACGAACGACGGGAGCGGGAGGCAGAGCGATATCCGGAGCAGGGAAGAAAGGAAGATCTTCACGGAAAGTTACGTCAGGCGAGACAGTAACCTTGTGGGTAGTAGGCGAATAACATACATAACCCTTCTGAGTGCGCGAGTACCCAACAAAGATCTGCTTGGTGGCACGAGGGTCCAACTTGTCCGTGGAGGGAGCGTAGTTCCAGTACGGTTTGGGGACCTGCATTTGAAGCATAAGCGAGCGAGCGACATCAAGAAGGTGACGATTCTTGCGCTCGGCGACACCATTCTGTTGCGGAGTGTACGGACATGAGGTTTGGTGAAGAATGCCGAATTCAGAGCAGAGAGTGGCAAACGTATGGCTGGTGTACTCCCGCGCATTGTCAGTACGAATAGTGCGAATAGGCGCAGAGAACTGAGTGCGAGTCTCGAGGATGAAAGCCCGGAATACGCGGGGAAGTTCAGAGCGATCCCGAAGGAGATATAACCATGTCATGCGAGAGTAATCATCAATAAAAGTAAGAAAATAGCGATAGCCAGAAATACTAGTAACTTTGTACGGACCCCATATATCGGAATGTACTAAAATAAAAGGAGCGGAGCTCCGAGTACAATGAGGGGGAAAGAAGAACGGGGTTGTTTGCCCAAAATACATGTGTCGCAACGAAAAGCGGGGAGAGTGACATCAGGAAGAGCCTTCCGGAGGACTGGAAGAGGAGCATGTCCCAGACGGCGATGCCAATCCGAAGAGGAGGTAGATGCGAGGACAGTAGGAGAGTCGTCAAGAAGATAGAGCCCATTCTGCAGCCGTCCTCTACCAATGATAGTCTGCGTCTGCTGATCCTGTATGAGAAAAGAAGAAGAAGTAAATGTCACTGAGTAATTAGAATCAGTAGTAAGGCGACCGACAGAGAGTAAATTGAAAGGAGAGCCCGGAACATGTAGAGCCGAGCGTAGGAGGAGAGAAGAGGTGAGAGAAATATCAGCACATCCAGAGACGGGAACCGACGCCCCATTAGCAACAGTAATGTACTTCGGGTGAGGTGAAGACAAGTACTGTGGTGGCTTAACAGAGGTGATATGATGAGTGGCACCAGAATCAAGGATCCAGCGCGTGCCAGAGGATAGGCAGGCGATACCTTCATTGGAGAGAGAGGCAGCAGAGGCAACCGAGGCAGGCGGACGGCTGAGCAAGCCATGAAGATGCTGGAGCTGAAGACGAACCTCGTCGAGCTCAGTACGAGAGGAGGCAGAGTCGGTAGTAGCAGCAGAGGCATGTGGACGAGGAGGTCGGCCATGTTTGCGAAAGCAAGTGGCCTCAAGATGACCAACTTTACCACAGAACGAGCATTGAGGCCTAGACCGGCCACCGCGTCCCCGGCCGCGAGAGTCAGAGCGGCCACCACGGGCAGAGGGGGGAAGAGGTAATAAGGGAGCAGGTGCCTGTTGAACAAGGGCCGGAGAAGGAAGTCCGGGAACATCCGGAGGCGGGGAGACTTTGAGAAGCATTGAGCACACGTCGGAAAAGGACGGTGTAACAGTAGAGGAGAGGATGTGAGCCCGGACACTGTGAAGATGAGGGGGTACCCGGGCCATCATCATGGCGATACCCACAGCTTCCTTCTGGGTACGTTGAGCAGCGAGATCTAGAGTGGGAGGCTAATGGTGGATCCAAGCCTCAACCAGAGACCGGGCTTGAGCAACAAAGGACGTCAAGTCGGTTGCGTCACTGCTGTCAAGGGCCTGGAGAGCGGTGATGATATCATAGAGATGGTGGAGACTATCTTTGCCGGAGTAGAGGGTGTGTAGCTCGTCCCACATGCCTTTGGCCGTCTCATGATACATGGCCAGACGATAAGATTCTCCATCAAGAGAGTTGAGGAGCCAAGTCTGCACACGCCCATCATTGCGTAACCACTCCTCAGTAGGGACACCAATAACGGTCTGGGTCAGATGATGAAGGAATCCCTTGGACTGAAGGACACGGCGAACTGAGTGTGCCCATTCCACAAAGTTCTTCTTGCCAGTGAGCGAAATTGTAGTGATCCGGAGCTCGTCGCGGACTTCCGGTATAGAGGCCGGGCGTTCAGGAGGAACTGCCGTACCGACGGAGTCTGCAGATGTAGACATGGAGGCCGCAGCGAGCTTGAAGGAGGCCGCAGCGAGCTTGAAGGAGGCCGCAGCGAGTTGGATGAGACCGCAGCGGGCTGGAGGCCGCAGCGAGCTGGAGGAGACCGCAGCGGGCTGGAGGCCGCAGCGAGCTGAAGGAGGCCGCAGCGAGTGGGAGGAGGCCGCAGCGAGCTGGAGGAGACCGCAGCGGGCTGGAGGCAGCAGCTAGAGGAAGCAAACAGACAGCGGACTGGGTGAGGACGCGGCGACCTGGATGAGGTCGCGGCGAGCTGGAGGATGTTGCGGGCTGGGTCAGGTCGCGGCGGGCTGGGTCAGGTCGCGGCGGTCTGGGTCAGACCGCGGCGGACAGGAGTGAACTGAGAAGAGAAGACAAGCCGGGGCTGACTTGCGAGCTAGCGGGCTGGCGGGCTGGCGAGCTGGCGGGCTGGCGAGCTGGCGAGCTGGCGGGCTGGCGAGCTGGCGAGCTGGCGAGCTGGCGGACTGGCGAGCTGGCGGACGCTGCGCGAACGGCGAATGAAGGAGATCAAGGAGAGAGGTCGCCGAGGTCGCGCCGGACAGGAAGAGGCCGCAACGGACAAGGGGAAGCAGTGGACCCCACAGGATGGTTATAAAAGGAGGGGGCCAGAGGAGGAAGGGAGAGGGGGGGGGGGAAGAAGTGGATCCACGGGAGAGGAAGCGGACAGGATAAGTGAGGCCGCAGAGACCGCAGGCTGCAGGGCGGACAGAAGAGGGAGTCCGCAGGAGATTCGAACCTGGCTCTGATACCATGTAGAAAATGGAGAAAGCCAACCTTGTATATATGTCCACTTGATACAAATACAAAGAATGAGTACATATATATAGATGAGAGAAAGAGAGAGAAAAGTCTTATACACAATGTGGGACTAAAGAGAGGAGAGAAAAAGCAATAAATGCTATACAAATGGGCCTAATGTTAAGTGGGCTTTTCCAACAGGTACAAAAGCCATTAAGTCAACGGAGGAGAATCAAGAAGTCAAAACTATCTTGGGAAAGAGTAGGAAAGTCGAACAAAATGCAGAAATGTGAAAAGACATAATTTTTAATGAGACTATCAGTGTTGTATTTGGGGAATGAAAGATGATCAATGAAATGGGTCTATGAAGCACCGAAACTCTAAAATGGCCAAAGTGTCGGTGTCAGATACTCTGACATGCGTTCGACATGCCGACACGCGCGGACACAAGTGTCGGAAGTCCCGGACATGCGCTCATGCAGGACTCGCGTGTCCCGCTAAATTGGACATGTGATCCCGTGAACCGCCTATTTATTTATTAAAATCAAACCTTCCAACTCCCGCATTCTAACTTTCTCATGTGACCCGTGTTCCGCCTTCTTCCCGATTAGGGCATCTGGGGCTCTGCACTCAGCTTCCTCTTTGTGCTCGTTCGCTCGGTAATGCATCGGCGCCGCTCCCCGTTGGCTTCGTCTTCGTGCTCGCCGCATTTTATTTTGCTCCTTAACGCTGATCTTTTGCCTCTTCCCAGTTCTACAGCAACGGTCGACGACGATAGCAGACCTCGGTGATCTTGATCTCAACGGAAACGTCTGGATCTATCTTCTTGATCGACCTGCCCCCCTCTACATTTTCTGTGAGATAATATACATTTCTCAACGAAAACAATTGGATCTCTTGCTTCTTCCCAGTTTGTTAACTTGAAATTGTTTTTGAATGCAATTGGATATCACCCAAAGAATACAGAGGTCAATCAAGAGGTTTATTTAGAATTCAATTGGATGTTTGAAATTGTTTTTGAAGTTACGCATTTTGTTCCCACGCCGCAAGGCATCTCGCCCCCCGCGTTGCAGGGCATCTCGACAAGACGAATCTCCCAAAAGCGAGGTGGACGAAGGTCCTTCTGCACCTCCCAAGAGAAATGGACAAAGGTCCGTCTGAACCTTCACTAAGACGAACTTTGGTTCTCCTAAAGGGTGAATGAACAAAGGTTCTTCGCCACCTGCTCTCGAAATAACTCTGGTTCTCCCAAAGCGCGATCGAACAAAGGTTCTTCGTCACCTCCTCTCAGACGAACCTCAGTTCTCCCAAAGCGCGATTGAACAAAGGTTCTTCGGCACCTCCTCTCGGACAACCCTCGGTTCTCCCAAAGCGCGATCAAACAAAGGTTCTTCGCCACGTCCTCTCGGACGAACCTCGGTTCTCCTAAAGCGTGATGGAACAAAGGTTCAACGTCACCTCCTCTCGGACGAACCATGGTTCTCCCAAAGCGCGATCGAACAAAAGTTCTTCGCCATCTCATCTCGGACGAACTCCGGTTCTCCCAAAGCGCGATCGAACAAAGGTTCTTATCACCTCCTCTCGGATGAACCTCGATTCTCCCAAAGCGCGATCGAACAAAGGTTCTTTATCACCTCCTCTCGAACAAACCTCGGTTCTCCCAAAGCGCGATCGAACAAAGGTTCTTTGTCACCTCCTCTCGGACGAACCTCGGTTCTCCCAAAACGCGATCGAACAAAAGTTTTTTTGTCACCACCACTCGGGCAAGCCTTGATTCTCCCAAAGCACACACGAACCAAGGTCCGTCGCCGTCTCCCGAAACAAGCAAATCTCTGAGTCTATCCGCACTACCAAGGCAAGGAAGCAAACATCCTCCCCATCGCGCTTAGGCAACAAGCTCTTGCAACTAACGCTCGGCGACGATCGCCAGCGATAGCGCCCCGCGAACACGGAACATAAGAGCACCAGATGATCCCAGGACACCGCAGCGCATGTCACGGTACCAAGTTGCCGCAGCAAGGGCAACAACGGGGAACGGTTCAGCAAGTGCCAAGATTCCCCACCTAATTACGACGACGAGATCCTCACCACGCAAGGCTGACGCCTTAGGGAAGTCGCAAACTCAACACATCACGCAAAAACTCGCATGACTGAACAGAGGAAGTGATAAAGGCGATACACAAACCAGTCATATCAACCGTGCGTACGACACAGATGCAATAAAATGTTTCCTCGTCGCCAGCACCATCTTTCAAGGCAGCGCCTACTCGGGGGACGAAACGCCCCCGCCGCCTTCACGACACGCGAAGCCCCAATCAAATACAAGACGGAGCTTAACAATGCACGCATCCAGCCACGACGGACCTACCTTCGTAGTTGTTATCGCAGGGCCCGCTCGGCTATCCAGCATCGCTCCACTCCAAGGCCACGAGACTCCATGCGTTCTGCAAACGCGGGAGCTCGTATCGTTGCAACATCCCGAGGCACAGACATCACCGATGGCCTCCGCCTCCAAAAGCCCCGCCCCAACTCCTGATAAGAACGGACACTGAGTAATTCTAAGTTACGACATTGAAACGGATGTCAAGTCCTTCCACGTTTTCAGGTGATAGCAAGCCCGCAGGTCCTTCCGCGACATCGAAACAAGGGGGAAGAACATTGCTTCACGTCACAAATAATTCTCCGCCAGCGCAAACTTTCCGCGACAACCGCACAAGCTAACACGCATCACTGTGCTCGAGGAAAAAGTATGCAAAGCAACCCTCTCCCATACCAACGCACACGCAGAGCGTAAATGGGGAGAACGTTTCCACAACGTGTTACAGGCGCCGCGCGGCCAGCAAAGGCAAAGCATAAGTAGTCAACTGCGAGCATCGCCGCCCAGGCATCCCCCACAAAAACTTCAGTCATCGAAGCAGACACGGGGGATTCCAAGGAGTCAACACCCGCATCAAGGCCCGACCAAGGGGCCATTTCACGCCGCAAACAAAAATGACTTATGAAGCGCACATACTGAGGCAATTCTAAGTCCGTGACTCCCAAGGCAAGTGATCAAGGCTAAACATTTTCGGGCTCGATGCTTCGCGAGTCACGACCCCCAAAAATTTGGGGGCATTTGATGCGGTTTCCACTAAAATTTCTAAGTCAAACCGGAAAGGTTTTCGGCCAAGAACACGGGGGCAATCAAACCCGGCCGAGCCGGTCACGCACAAAACCAAAAATCCTGAAGGCGCTCAAGAGGGCAAAGCCAAACGCGCGCCTCGCAGGCACGCAGCGCACGCGCGCGCGCGCAGCACGCTAGCACGTGTCGGCGACCGCCTCCGCCACCGCCGACTGCCTCTGCTGCCTCCTTCGTCGTGGGCCGCCTTCGGGCACCTTGCCCGGGCCTCCCGAACTGCCCAGGGGGAAGGGGGCACTCTTGTCATTTTGACATCTGGATCACTAGTCCTCCTCATTCTTGAGGAGGAATGGTGATCCAGAGGCAAGAGAGAGCTCTGAGATTTTCCTGCGATATCGTGGACTTAAGTCAATTCTTCGCTCAGGAATTCTCTCTGCTCTTCTCCTTGCGCTAAGATTTCATCACCACTCAAGTGACGCCAACCGCCTCCGCGAGAACGCTCTCATCAAGGCTCCGCATCAACGAGAGCGCTCCCTCGAAAAGCTCTGTGGACTTGAGAGAATTTTCCAACTGAAACGCTTCCACCAAGGTTCCGTGAGTTCAGCATCATCTCAAGGTCGGAGCGCTTCCATCGAGCCTCCAAAGACTTAACGGTTTTTTCTCGTTTTTTGTATCTTGCACTTGTAACGGAGTAGAGATCTGTCGCCCTCCGAGATCAAACATCAATTTTCGTAAACTCCAAGAAACTAATGGATCTTGGCTCGGCACGGATCCAGTCACGTGGTTTTTCACTTTTTCGTGTTTTCCACGTAAAAAATGCATTTTGTCATTTGTTGCGGTTCATTTTGATTGTTTGTGCGCCCGATTCAATTTCTAGCTAAGGCGGTCTGATTTCTCCAGACCGGGTGACAACACTTAGGGCCAGTTCGTTTGGTAAGTTTTGGTGGGCCGGTTTTGGTTTTACTTAAATAAAACCAAAAATCAAGTTCGTTTTAGGTATTTTGAACCGAATTTTTGGTTTTATATCAAAACCAGTCGGTTTTGAGAACTTAAATTTACGCTATCCCTAAAACTTACCTCCATTCTCGGGTTTTCATCCGCCGCTGTTGTCCTCCCGATCGAGCGAACAAGTGTTCGTCTTCCTCATCGCCCACGCCACGACGCAAGCAGGAAACTCCGGCGACGACACACGATACTCCCGCAACCTCGCCCTTCTCCTCACTTCCGGGTGCATCCTCGGCGAGGTCAACCATCGACGTCGCCCTTATCCTCTCCAACAACGCACGTAAGGTTTGCTTATGCCTCCTAAGTACTTCCTCAACTTCCCCCTTTGTTATTTTTCTAGTTTGTGTTTGCCTCCAAAGTTTTGATTTTCTCTGAATTTTATAGATCTAGATTGTGTAGATCTGATTTGATTTGGTAGATCTAGATTTTCTAGGTTATTTCACCATGAATTTGAGTTCTCTGTTTACTCCAGTGGTAAAGTTCATGATTATCCAACATTTTCTCATGTTTACTCCAGTGATGAAGTTCACGTAAGGTTACTGTTTCAATTTTTCATGATTCTCTGTTTACTCCAGTGGTTATTTCACTGAGTTCACCATGAATTTGATCTATCAATTTTTGGTAGATCTAGTTTGCTGGCAGAATCAAACCAATTTCTAAAATCGCCATCGCTGAGTAAATCTTCATGATTCTCCCCGGAAAATTTGTTTTTTCACTTTTATCCGTCACCATATTTTTCATTTTTATTGTTCCTCATATATGTGTGTCTCTAGGTTTTCTCTCAGGTTAAAATGCATTCTCATTCTTACACCTCTGAAGTTGGCTTCGTGTAATCCACTAAATTTTTCCCCGTTTGTACAGTACTAATTTGCTATAGCATTTGATAATTCTAAACCCCACATTATAACTCAATTGTGAAGTTCATGATTATCCAACACTTGAACTGATTGCCTTCATGTGAAATGTTGCACCTTATTTATTCTTGCTGAATCTGGTTTTATTGATTGTATTAAAATTTTTATATATGTTTTCTGATGTGTTTATACTTTAAATGCTTAAACATAGGCCATTTTTCATGCGATGAAATCATATATTTAGTTTTAGGACACCTTTTTACAAAATCCAAATATTTGGGTTGTGAATTTCTTTATTCTTGTTGAGATCAATTTTGTGTTTTTTATAGTCAAATGAGATCAATTTTGTGTTTGTTATCGTAGATGGACGCAATTATTGAGTTACGTAGGAAAAAAGGTTGTTCAGGCGTAATAGAAAGATTATAGTTGTGCTTGTTGCGGCTGCCGTTGTTTTTTGTCAACCTACTGTACGGGGTTCTTCATGTCTTAGGGAGCGACAAGATCACACACGAAGAATATTATTAGTTAGGTTGTATAATGGGACCGACATCAATTGCTACAACTTACTGCGCATGAATAAAAGTTCTTTTCGAAGCCTGTGCAACATTTTAGTGGAGAAGGGGCATCTTGTTGAAACTCAAAATGTAACGGTAAAAGAATCTGTCGGCTTGTTTCTATATATCATAGCGCATAATAACAAATTTCGAGATGTAGGGGAAACATATTTACGTTCTAACGACACTATTAGTAGACATTTCAACAAAGTGTTGAAGGCAATATTGAAGTTGAGCGCAGACTACATCAAACTACCTGAAACAACGCAAGCTAGTAAGTGGGGGTACTTTAAAGATTGCATTGGTGCTATTGATGGTACACACATTGATGTCACTGTTCCGGTAATTGACCAAGGTAAATACTGGAATCGGAAACAAGCAATTACCACAAATGTACTCGGGGTCTGTGATGCAAATATGAAGTTCACATATGTTTTATCTGGATGTGAGGGTTCCTCTTCAGATTCAAGAGTGTTGTGCAATGCACTTGAGAGGGAGGATCGCTTTGAAGTGCCTGTAGGTAAACATTTGGATTGCATTTTGATTTAGTCTTAAAAATTTTGATGGATTATGATTTAATATCACATTATAGGAAAATATTATCTTGTTGATGCTAGATATACAAATGGACCTGGATTTCTAGCTCCATATCAATCAACACGTTACTATCTACAAGAGTGGGCTACTCAAGGCAATAATCCAACAACATACAAAGAGTTATTTAATCTTCGTCACTCAAAAAAAAAGGAATGTAATTGAGAGGACGTTCGAGTTACTTAAAAAAAGATGGGCAATTTTACGACAGTCATCATTCTTCGATATCAAATGTCGGGTAGAAAGTACTGCTCTTTGTTTCCATCTCGCTCGGTAACATTTATTTGCGCTCTCATTTTGTACAGGTTCAAATTATTAATGCTTGCCGCATCCTTTATAATTATTTGATCGATAAAAGACAAGTGCATGATGCTCGTTTGTTATAAGAAATGGATGCGGAGATATTAGCAGAACCTACTAATGGAGATAGCTCTGTATATGAGGATACATCTGCCCCAATTCAATCAACCACTGAATGGACTGCATTCCGTGATTCAATGGCCCATACATGGTTCAATGAGTACCGACAAAGATAAGATGATTTGCTTGCTTGACAATGAATTTAGATTTGTACTCCTTAATGATGTTTAAAACTCGTCTAGTTATCTTTGGTTGCATCATGTAATTTTGTTGCTTGTTTTTCTAAATCTTGGTGTTTATGATATTTTTTGTGTTATGTAATTTTGTTGCTGGTTTATATACTCTTTGTTCTTAATGATAATGGTTACATTATGTAATATTGATGCTGATGTTTATGTACTCTTTGTTCTTAATGATATTCGTTACATTATGTAATTTTGTTGCTTTTTTTGGTAATCTTGTACTTTTTTGTATAGTGCAACAAATGGACTTGGGAAAGGAGCAGGCTGTGAAAAAGAAACAAAAAACGTGCATTCATTGGACAAGTGAGATGGATACCGCACTATTTTTCACTCTTTTGGATCAACTTAATTTGGGCAATAAAGGGGAAAATGGATGGAAGGGAGTAGCCTTCACAGCTGGCATAACTGCATTGTGAGAAGAGTGTCATGTTCGGATGACAAAAGAAAAAATCATGGCAAGGCTCAAAACATGGAATAAGTATTTTCAAGAGATTTCTGCAATGCTAGATACATCTGGTTTTGGTTGGGACTGGGACAAACACGTGGTCAAAGTCGACAGTCCCAAGGTCTGGGCCGATTATATTCGGGTAAGGTATAAGTCTATTTTTTATCATAAATTTTGATACATACACTGATGTTGTTTTTTAAATAATGTAGGCGCATCCCTCCCTTAGGCATTACAAGGACAAGGTCATTGTAAAATAGAGTGATCTTGCGGCATTATGTGGAAGTGATAAGGCCACCGGAGTCAACTCGGCGACTAGTGTGGAATCAGCTAATCAAATTCATGTGGAAGATACTGATGATGAAGATGAGTTTGGTAATTGATCAATGGGCCCAAGGAGGAAGAAGGCGAAGAAACCATCAAATCTGGATAAGATTGCAAAGACCGTCACACATATTGCATTTAACTTAGATGGCCCGGCCGAAGTAGCACCTCTAGTTCCGCCACGTCGGGAGATGACTCGGATTGAAATGATGTATGCTGCACTGGCGCCTATGACAGACCTTTCTGAGGCTAATATGATCAGTGCAATTGATATGCTTGCCGCCGACGAAATCAAATGCGAGTGTTTTCTGGTTATGCCAGAGATTCTTAGGAGGACTTGGTTGCGCGTGCACTTGTGCGATTAGTTTTTTGGCCGCGACATAATTATGGTGGATTGTATCTTTTTGATGTGTAAAACTTATATCATGATGATTGTATGTTTTTTGATGCGTAAACATTATGTGGTTTTAATTTTTTGATGTGTGAAAACTTATATCATGGACGATTAGTTTTTTTAATGATGTTCAAAATGTTTATTTATATAAGTTGAATTTTTTATTACTTTAAAAAAGCAATTCATGTGCCCGAAAACCTTCCTACAGACGAACAAAAAATTTGTCATTTATCAATTTTTGGGCCTGAAAACCTTCCTGCAAACGAACAACAGAATTGGCTTTGACAGAAAACTAAAACCTTCCAGTTTTTAGTTTTCAAACAAAATCAATTTCTGTGAAATAAAACCTGTGAAACGAACGGGACCTTAGGAATATTGAAGCGAAAACCTAGTCATGGGTAAATGCCTAAGAGGATATAGAAGGAAAATCAAAAGGGGGGTCTCGAATAGCTCACAATCACCGAGATTTCCAGGGACAGTAACAGATTCCTTGACGCAGACCTCAACGGGGGCGGAGAAGCCGCCGGTAACGGAGAGAACCCTGGTGGAGAGAAGACGGAATCGCCGAAGAGGGCAGTAGCGAGGAACCAAGGAGCGCAGGTGGACATGATTGGGAGTGAGAGCTGTCGAGGAGCGGGCAAAGAGTGAGGTGGCCGCCGCCATTACTCCCTCCACTCGAGTGGATGCTGGGGACGATAACGTCTGCGTGGATTTTAACGAAACCGCGGGCGACTACACCCGCTCTTGATCATTATTTTTATTTTTTATTTTTTAAGGCAAAATTATGGTTTTTTAGTAGTGGACCAGTGGTGCGCAAAAAAATTGTCTTAATCCGTCCAGTTGGAACCGGACCTGTTAGGACTATGTAGGGACCGGTCCTGGTTAGGATCGGTCCTATCCTAGGTGTCCCTAGAGGTCCCTTCTTTTTCACCAAAGACCGGTCCCGAATCGGGGCCGGTAAAAGTCTGTTATTTAGACCGGTTATGTACTTATATTCATAGGTTTTAGACTATAATTCTCTCTATTTTCATCAACCTAGATGAGATTAGAGCCAAAAACTTAATTCGAGACAACATTCATACAGAATCTAATAAAAAGAGGACTGCAATCGATTCAGAATAGCAGAGTACTAATAAAAAAATTTGGTCTGAAACCGGTTAGGACCGGTCTGTCGGTCCCAACCAGTCCTCCTCAAGAAGAGGAAAACCAGTCTCAGACCAAGACTGATTTGAGAGGGACCAGTCGGACAAAAGACCGGTCTTTTAAAAGACCGGTCCTGAACCGGACCAGCAGTCTTTTTGTGCAAGACTATTTTTGCATGACTTTATTAGCTTTTATAAAAATATATGTTTATGGGCTTAGGGCAGCCTACATTTTATTATTGGCAGCCCATTAAAATTTTATTTGTTGATCAAATTATTATTGGGAGCCAAAAAAATGAATTGTTTTGTTAGTGTATTTATAAGCCTTGTTTCGTAAAAATGTTTTGCTAATAACATTTTTATTACATAATATTTTTTTTTGATATTACTGCTATAAAACTGATATTTGTCGAGGGTGGACTTCTCTAGAGCCAGATCAGCAAGGGTTAAAGTCAGCAAGTTAAGACAGCAGTCAGAGTCAATGCGCAAGGCAGCAGAAGGCCTGGGTGAGTACGACGAGCTACACTCGCATATTCGCCAGGTAGGCGACTAGGCATGTTACTCGCCCAGCCGAGCGAGCTCCCCCAAGAGATCGTCTAGTCATCAGGGGTGGGCTATAAATAAGACCCCCTCTCCCATCTCTTTGGATTTTCCTATAAATAGAACCACAGGGGTAGGAGGAGACAGACTTCGAAATCTCGCAAAAGATCTCGACCAATTTTTTCCTAGACAGTAAGTTGGGCCTTTGGATCCTTTGTTCAGAGAAACAGATCGCGAGTTTGCGACTATCTAACTTAGTCGCCGCGACTTTATTATCAGGTAGTCTACCTCGTACCCTGCTCGACCATTTTTGGTTGTGGTGGGGTCCTCCTCGCCGCAGCGTCTGGGATTCTTTTAGTTGTCTGACAGTTTCTGTGTCTTATCCCATTAGCCGTCGAGCCTGACCGCTGAACCGGTAACCTTATATTGCCTTGATCTGAATTTTGGAGTTGAGATTTACCCAGCCTCAACAGCTACATGATTTTTAAGCAACACGTATATGAATACCAACACTAACGAGTAGAATGAACTGGTTGGTCTTTTCAAATTATTGGAATTAATTCCAGGTTGCTGAAATTAATTACAGATTGCTGGAATTGTAGCTGGGAGGGTTCCAGGAGGTGTTGGCAGCAAGGAGAGTGGACTGGATGGTCTTTTCAGATTGCTGGAATTAATTCCAAGCAGTTGGAGTGTATCTTAAGCAACAATACCAACATGGGGAAAAGTTCACAGTAACAGTTGGCTTCCAGGGTCTGGGGGTGGCTGGCAGCAAACACTGATAGCAAGGGGGCTAGCTAATGAGGAGGAGGGGCGGAATTTCCACTGAGAAATATGGCACGGGAATGAGCATCACTGATAGTTAAGGGCTAGTAATCGGTAGAGAGGAGCGACAGTGGAGGGCTTGTCGTCAGCGGGGAGGAGCGTCACCAGACCTTGAGAAAATTGCGAAGTAGGTCTGCAAGATTAGGGCTCGTAGACCAGAAGAAAATCACGAGAAAGGTTAGAACATGAGAAATGAATGGGTTGCCGATAGGTTGAGAAAGGTTTAAGGGATTGTTTTTTTTTTTTGAGTGCAGGCAAAATATTTTATTTTCTTTTACCAAACATATAATACGGCTAAAAGGGAGGAAAAAAATAAACCGAGTGATTGATGACAATTTCGAATCCTCCAAAAATCTGGTTGTACTTGTTGCGATGAAAAATAGATCCCACGGCAAGAGAAGAGCTGGTGGCCGAGGACGCTTTAGTAAGAAAGAAGCCCGTTGGAAAAGCTGCGACAAGGAAGAAGCTCGACAACAAGGAAGGCGGCGTCGACCACAAAGAAACGCACATGCGGAAGCAATGAGGAAGAGAACCCCTGGTTCGGTCGAGACCGAACGACCACTCTTTGTATTCCTGCTGGCCGAAAATCTCTTTTTCTTGGGGAAAAAATCGGTCACACCTTTATAGGTAAGAAGAACCCTAAAATCAGGTACAGAGGTGGGGTCGGATGAATCCAATCAAGGAAGGAGAAAAAATTCTCTTCCAAAAAATCTCTTCCATCAGTGGAAGGAAATATATTTTGTCACCAATGTTCCTCCATAATTGTCAGAATTTGGGAAATTCCAAAAGAAGGAGCCACAAATTGAGAGGTCTCCAAAAAAGGCGTCAGCCAAGAAAGGGAAGATGCGTCATTACGGCAACAATCTCCACCTTGACTCCTCTTCCATGACATGCTCCACCTGGCTTTGATAACTCCAAGATTCCACAACGATCACCAAGATCCAAAGCCAAAGAAACTGACTGAATGAATTTCGGACGAGAACGGATCATAAGAAAACTCATCTAATTCTGAGTAGCACACAAACTGGACTGACATTGCTGACTAAAAAAATGCTCCACCTTGAAACTAAATTTCAACTACTCCACCTCCAGTGGTGGTCTCTCATAGTATAATAAAACTTTCAAGACTTCTGACCTCTGATGTGCACGCTGGAGAGAATTTGATAAATATAGACACAACAAATATGAAAGCAAACAAACTGACCTCGGTATGGAAAAATGAACCATTATAAGAACTAATCAAAAAAAGTTGATTAGACATACTTTAAGTTCATGTAGAATGAGGAATAATAAGGAAATAGTTTAGGTAATAGATTGTGTTCAAACTGCATTCAAAAATGAATTTCTTGAACAAGAAAAATAATTTAAAATAAGAGTTATAGGAACACGACTATAGAGATAGCATGACTAAAAATAAGGGAAAATAAGCGTGAGCAAGTGAAAAGATAATGACCACGGGAACAAAACAAGAAAAGACAAAAAATACAGGAAGCCCAAAAAAACACATAAAAAGACGAGAAATGTGAGAAAAACACTAGAGGACGTGCTCGTCGACATCCTCAAGGCTTATGGATGCGACAGATTTTTCCTTATCATCATCAAGAGTTTTTCTTTTCTCCTTTTTTCTGAAGCTTCTAACAATCTTCGACTCCATGACCCTTCTTTTTACAGTAATATTATTGGCTATTTGAACTTTTTTTAGACTTGTCTCTTCTGACTGAACCAGATTGACCCCGAGAAAATAAAGTTGAACGTTCAGCAATACCTGAGTTAGATGACTTCTTTCATATGTCATCTAAGAGTAAGACTGCAGTGACCTCCTCCATATCCAAAATATCCTTAATATTAGTGAGGGTAGTGACCATATTCTCGTAAGACTTTGGAAGAGAGTTTAGAAGAATAATTGTCTTGTACTCTTCTTCTACCTCGATATTCATGTCGAGATACTCAAATAACAGTTTGTTGAAACTGTTCTGGTAGCCATATAGAGAGGAACCTTCCTTCATCTTAAACTTGTACAACTGTTGCTTGAGGTAGATGCGATTGAGAAGAAAATTTGTCATATAAATACTCTTTAGGTTTGCCCAAAGACCATAGACAGTCGTCTCTGAAAGAACTCCATATAGCACATCACCATGTAAGCAAAGCTGTATGGTGGACAGAGCTCTGAGATTCAAATCCTCACATATGTGATCGGTAACCTCAGCATCCTTATGAGTCTTTTCCAATAAGACATGGTGTAAACCTTACTTGATCAGTAGTGCTTTGACCTTCACCTGCCACATGCCAAAATTGTGTTTCCCATCGAATTTCACAACTTCGAACTTTGCACTAGGTGTGGAAGATGTCATAGAAATCCATCCGAAAAATCTGCACTGAGACCGAGACGACTTGATAAATTCAGGGATCAAGATTGGGAAGATTGGGAGCGGATCGTTGTAGTCACATACTGTTAACCCAACTCAAAACGAAATGTCCAATTAGTCGCCTATCGAACATGCCCTTGATACCATTTATTATGAAAACGGTCACCAACCAGATAATTTTCAAATGCTAAAAAATAATCTAACGGTAAAAATAGAAGTTACGAAGCACGATAATCACGAAATAATAAGAAACACCACAAACAAAGAACACCCAAATATAAAGTGGTTTCCCGAAATTAGGTACCTCCACTGTGCAAGCAAAATATTTTATTTTCTTTTGTAAAGCATACAATACGCCTAAAATGGAGGAAAAATAAACCGAGATATTGATGACAATTTTGAATCCTCCAAGATCTGGCCGTACACGTTGCGGCGAGAAAGAGATCCGGTGGCAAGAGAAGAGCTGACGGCTGAGAGCCGAACACGCTGCAGCAAGAAAGAAGTCCGTCGGCAAAGCTACGTCAAAGAAGAAGCTCGGCGACAAGCAAGGCGACGCCGAAATAGTGGCAGGGCTGCAACAAGATGAATTCTTCAATCTCTTTATGCTTATGAGCCCGAGTTTGGCATGATGGTAGCTATAATTTGGACAATTAGTCTCCATTTGAGGGGACTGATTTTCACCGGTCAAGTGGTTGCAACCGCATGAACCGCTTGACCAATGAAAATAAGTCCCTCCAAAGAGAGCCTTAGTGACTACTTTTGTGATCACCAACTACATGCCTGTCTATGGAGACAAGAAACGAGGTAATATCTCCTTCCTCCGAGCTAACGCCGACAGCTAACCGCCTCTGCACATTGCCTCCTTCCCGTCATGTGGCTTGAGGATTATGGACTACGAAAATTCTTTCATTGCAGCTGCTCTTGGGTCACAAGCTCGTAGCAAAAACTCGGCTAAGGCTAAGGATCTGTTTGGCCTGGTGGTGGTGGAAGTGAACGTAATGGTTATGAATCGTTGTTCGCACGGCCTCGCCAAAGGAATTCCATCCATTTTTATGTTCAAAATTGTTTTTTTTCTTGGTGGCGGTCGTATATAATCGTTGTTGTCATGTCAATCACATATTTCATGATGATGAAGTTTTTGTCCAATTCACCGGATCAAAACCCCACGCCAAACAGATAAAAATTTGTAACCGCCGGTTCGCGACAACCATAGCTCGTTTGGCACGGTTTTCTTACTCCGGTGATTTTGAACAAAAACGCCGTCATCATAAAATGTATGTTTGGCATACCAACTGTTAAGACCACCACCGAGAAAATAAAACTATTTTATAAAAGGTCGAACGTCTGCGACCGACGGTTCATTACCACCGCCTTCTTAAACCGCTTGCGCTTGACCCGCTTGTCAACTGTCAAGCTCGGCCTAAAACAGCTCACCAAACGCCTAGTGGACAGAAGATTTTTGGGTCTAGATCTGGGACATGTCAGATATGTTTTTGAACTAGGCGGGACATCTCAGGAACAACAGTAAGCCAGCCGAGATGTCCCCAAGATGTCACACCCAAGATGTCGCTGAGATGTCGCCAAGATGTCCCGCCTAGTTCAAAAACCTATCTAGGATAGATGTCCAGAACCCAAAAAAATTCAAGTCTAGGCCTCGGACCCAAAAAATAGTACTCTACAGGGAATCATCACGCAACTAGATTGCAAGGTGGATTAAGGCTTCGTTTGGCACAGCTGATTTGCGCCGATGAGTTTGGTCAAAAACGTCATTATCATAGAATGTATGTTTGACAAGACAATGATTATGACCGCTACCAAGAAAATAAACTAATACTGAGCATAAAATGAATGAATTTTTTTAGGTGAGCTTGGGTGTTCACGAATGACGGTTTATGACCACTACATTCACAACCACCACCACCACCACCACTGTGCCAAACAAAGCCTAAGCACAAGCTCGACCGTGCCCATCCAGTTAAACAAAAGTTCAACAATTGGGGATCCAATTTTGCCTTTATTTTTTTCCCGACTAAAGTTAGGTCAAACGTGGGGAAAAAGAACATTTTTTGGGCTGCTATTTGTTAAAGGCGATTGTTAAACGCAACCTGTTATTGGTTAGTCGCACCCCAAAATCTCCTAATTTTTCGCATCTTTTCGAAATACGCCTTGTTCATGCAATTTCAGGAAAAGTGTTCAACACGAAAGTTGTAGATCTCGACTTTTGTGTTGAACACTTTTCCTGAAATTGCATGTAATTGCAGTGACTATCTGAACTTTTCTTACATTTACCTCCTTTAACTGAATCAAACTGATCCCGAGAAAATAAAGCTGAACTTTCAGCAATATCTGAGTCGGATGACTTCTTTCGGATGTCATTTGAGAGTAAGGTTGCAGTGACCTCCTCCGTATCCAAAATATCCTTAATGTAGGTGATGGAAGTAACCATACCCTCGTAGGACTTTAGAATAGAGTTCAGAAAAAATAACTGTTTTGTACTCTTCTTCCATCTTGATATTCATGCTGAGACACTCAAATAACAATTTGTTGAAACTGTTCAGGTGGTCATATAGAAAGAAACCCTCCTTCATGCTAAACTTGTACAACTGTTGCTTGAGGTAGATGTGGTTGTGGAGAGACTGTCATATAGATACTCTTCAGGCTTTCCCAAAGACCAGAGGCAGTCGTCTCTGAAAGAACTTCATATAACACATCGACATGCAAACAAAACTGTATGATAGATAGAGCTCTGAGATCCAAATCCTCCCACATGCGATCAATAACCTCAGCATCCTTATGAGTCTTTTCCAATAAGACACGGTGTAAACCTTACTTGATCAGTAATGCTTTGAGCTTTATCTGACACATGCCAAAATTGTGCTTCCCATCGAACTTTGCAACTTCAAACTTTCAACTAGGGGTAGAAGATGCCATATAAATCAATCAAAAAATCTGCACTGAGATCGAGGCGACTTGATAAATTCAGGGATCAAGATTGGGAAGATAAGGAGTGGAACATTGTCGTTACATAGCATTGACCAAACTCCAAACGAAATGTCTCATTAGTTGTCAATCGAACCTGCATCTGATACCACTTATTATGAAATCGGTCACCAACCAGATAATTTTCAGATCCTCAAAAATAATCTAACGACAAAAATAGAGGTTACGAAGAACGATATGCACAGAACAATAAGAAGCACCGCAAACAAAGAACACCAAAATATAAAGTGGCTACCCAAAATTAGGTGCATTCACTGTAAAGGATAAATATTTTATTTTCTTTTGTCAAACATACAATACGACTAAAAGAGAGGAAACAATAAACCGAGAGATTGATGACAATTTTGAATACTCCAAAATCTGATCGTATACGCTGCGACGAGAAAGAGATATGGCGGCAAGAGAAGAGCTGGCAACCGAGAGCCGAGCACGTAGCAGCAAGAAAAAAGCTTGTCGACAAAGCTACGCCAAGGAAGAAGCTCGACGACAAAGAAGACAACGCCGACCACAAAGAAACACGTGGAGGCAACGAGGAAGAGAACCCTTGGTTCGGCTAAGACAGACTGACCACTCTGCGTATTCATGTTGACCAAAAATCTCTTCTTCTTGGAGGCAAAACTGGCCATACCTTTATATGTGAGATGAACCCTAAAATCGGGTAGAGAGTGGGGTCCGGCTGGATCCAATCAAGGAATGAGAAAAAAACTCCTTCCAAAAAATCTCCTCCATCAGCGGAAGGAAATATTTTTTGTCACCAATGCTCCTCCATAATTATCAAAATTTATGGAGTTCCAAAGAAGGAGCCACAAATTAAGTGATCTCCATAAAATGCGCTGACAAAAAAAGAGAAGATGCATCATTGTCGCAACATACTCCTGAATCAAGGACGTGTTGCATGTTCTAGATATGGGATAATATATATTTTTGGAGTTATTTGAGAAATAGTGTTGACTGTCGTTGGTGACTATTAGACCTAAGAACAATTGATCCTATTTTGCCTTTATTTTTTTTCCCAACTTAAAGTTAGGTCAAACGTGGGGAAAAAGGAGTAATTGGCGGAATGCACCCTCTCATTATCGTGTTTTGGCAGAATGCCCCGTGAATTTTTAAATTTTGCGGAATGCACCCTCCAATTACTTTAAACTTTGCAGATTGCACCATAGGCTAAAAAAACAGGAGTATTTTGGTATTTTCTTTCAAAATTTTAATATTAATGACTGCCAACAAAATTTTCTAGCCAAAACGCCAAATTTTAATTAGAGTTTCTGCCAGCAAAATTGGAGTTTCTGTCAGCCTAGCAAAATTTTAATACCAAACTTTTCTTTTAAAATCTGCACAGGCATTTTTTTATATCTGCCGGCCAGCAACTTTCATATTGATCACATAACTACAACATAACATATCAAACGGCATGTTCGGAAATCTTGGTCATATAACAAATTGCAGCTTCATTCCTTCAAATCAAGCAGGAACAATGCAATTTATCATGCGGATGGAAATCTTGTTGCGGGGTCATTATCAAACGACATGTTCGGAAAGTGCACATAACATATTGATCACATAATTACAATAGCATTACATATTGATCAACCGGCCATTACATAACATATCAGTCCCATAACATATCACACTCCCATTACATATCCAACATAACATTGTGAATACATGAATATTCATAAACAGAACACCAAAATAACATTATGAATACAACTTGACCGGAGCTTCTCGCATCAAATTTTCCTCCACATCTACATATAATGGAATATAAGTATTAGTTGCGTGATAATAATTGTAGTTGCAAACTAAACATAAGTAGAAATAATTCTTACCGGAAGTTTGGACTTTTTAGGTGACATTGAATGCATTGATGCATGTGTCATGGTACATCATTTTTTGTTATGCCCACGCACTCCGCAGTTCGAACATGTGTATTTTAATCAGTGCCTTTTGATTCTATATTTTTCAGCCTCTAATTCCTTGGGTTCTTTTCTTCTAGCATTTTGTGACGGCCTTCCGCGTTTTTTTGTATGTTGGACCATGACACAATAAGATTCAAATTGGCAAAAGGTCACTCCTTTTGTGAGTTGATAGGATTTAATAAATGTTCATAAGCACTCATGAACATTTCTTTTTATACCAAATTCTCACATAGTCTTCAACATTTTCTCTACGATATAAGATACATGATGTTGTATGCTCACAAGGAATGTCGGTGAGATCCCACTTTCGACAACTACAACTTTGTAGATTTAGATCCACCGTCCATTTGTCCCCATTCTATCCTTGAACTTCAAATTTATTATGGTCATTCCATACTAAAATGTAGTTGTGTGAACTCTTCTTGTTGTTTTCCAATATCATTTGTATTGAAGGGCAAACCTCTCCATCAAATATCAACATTTTGTCCTGTTGAGTGTGGAGTCTCTTCATGAGTATTACCCTTATTGTCTCCAACATTGATATTATATGCTTTTCTCTAGCCTTTAAGGTGACATTGTAAAACTCTCGCAGAAATTGTTAAGGAGCATATCACACTTAGGCCATACACTGAAATGAGACTTTGCCCAATGTCTTTCGTGTCATTCCCCAACCCAATCATTAGCCTTCTCACACGCCTTCCACTTTTTAATTTCAGGATTGAAATCCACAATCTTTGTTGACGCAGCTCGCCATAGCAAATCTTTTAGTTGCAAACCTCTAAATTTTTGCTTGAAATTGTTATACATATGCCTTACACAAAATCGGTGTTCAGCATTGGGCAATAAATTTTCAATAGCTTTTATCAATCCTTTTTGATTATCTAAAATGATAGTCCACATATTACTATTCTCAATGCATAAGTCTTCAATAAGGAGACTAACAAACCATTGTCATGTCTTAGTATTTTTCTTGAAGACATAAGCATACACAATAAGAAACATATTATTATTCCTGTCAATGTCGACTGCACATAATAGTACTCCACCGGTTGATGTCTTTATATGAGTGTCATCCAAACCTATGATCGGTCTGCATCCAGCCATAAATCTTTTCTTCAACGCACCCCAACATATGTAAAGCCTCTTGAAAATGCAAGTTTGAGAGGCTACGCCATGCTTATATTTTACCTTTAGTGTAGTGTCTGGGTTAGTTCTATAAATCTTCTCGCAGTAATCTCAAAGCTTGGAATATTGCTCCATTTCAGTACCATTAATAACTTTAGAAGCATGTTGTTTTAATCGATACATCTTCCAGATACTTAACGGTGTTTTGTTCTCCATCTGCATCACCTCTTGCATTGAACTACCAGACCATTCTAGGTTGCTCCTAATGTGGTGCTCGTATTTTTGTGCAAGAAACTTAACTTCACATTGTTGTGAATTTGCAGCCCTGTAACACGTATGCTCACCTTTGATGACTTTGACTTGAAAAGTTCTCACTTTTAGATATAAAAGAAGCAAATAAAACTCAACCATTATCACATGTAATTTGAATTTTGTTGCTACAATTTTTAGTAAATTTAATCGTCCTCCTTGTTTGGTAGCATGCATTTTTACTGCGTCCCGAAATTCTGCAGTGTTATTGAAACATAACCTGACATTAAACTCAAAATTAGGATCATCGACATCTCCTTGATAAATTTGAACCTGTGCGGATTTTATTTTCTCCGATTTGGACGTTGACTAACTACAATAGGATTCATGTGGTACTCAAACATGTTTTTCCAAAAAAAGAATTGATTCTGTTAAACCCACGAATTCAATTTCATCATCAACATTTTCATCATACAACGCATCATCTACCTCAAAGTCATTTTCCGCTAGATCATCCGTAAATGACGAATCATTTTCATCTGAATCTTCTTCCATTCCATCTGAATCACTACTACTACCTAGAGGACATTCTTCTTGAGGACAATGGTCATCAATCAACATACTCTCTCATTCAAAATCAGCGGAATAAAACATTCTTAAATCCAAAATAAAAAACTATATAAGAAAAAAATTACACCACAAATCTGCAATACTGCACAGGAATACTTTGAGATTAGAGTATTAGGTTTTACCTAAAAGGACTGCACAAGAATACTTGTCGAGCAGGGAGACGGCGCACGGGAAGGAGTGGGCGGCACGAAAATTCGTCGAGCTCGACACAGGGACCCTGGAAGGCGTGGAGTCGGAGAAAGACGACGCAGGGAGGCGGCATCGAGAGCCTGGAAGTCGTCCGGGACGAAATCAATGAGCGGCACAGGAACTCGTCGAGCGCGACACAACAACCCTGAAAAGCGTGGAGTCGGAAGTATACGGCGCAGGGAGGCGACACGGGGACGCGGGGCAAGGATGGGCGGTGTAGGAAGCCGACGCAAGGATGGGTGGAGCAGCAATGGCTTCTGACAGAGTTTACTTGTTGAGCAGAAGAGTAAAAAAAGAGGACGGATATATTACTCATGCCTTGATTTCTTCCTGAACCAAAATACCCTCAAATTTCAACATCATGGTGCAAATTGTCAAACATGTAATTGGGAGTGCAATCCGCCAAATTTAAAATTTCGGGATGCATTCTCCAAAACACAATAATTACAGGGTGCATTCTGCCAATTACTCGAAAAAAAAATATTTTTTGGGGCTGCTAATTGCTAAATGTCAACCAATTTGAATCTGGAGCTTCTCTATGTTTTCCGACGAAAGAATGTCGTGTTCATCTTCTTAATTATAAACGTGGATTTGCATTTCCGTGGCGAATTCAAATTCCTTGAACCCTAATTCAAAGGCTCGAAGATGAATCAAAACACCGTACGACACCAACACCCGAATAAGAAAAAACGAAGAAGACGAGGCGCCATCAACAAATATAAATACAGAGACAGACGCCATCAAGCTTTCATTTCTTCTGATTTCTATCCATGGAAAGCAGCCTGGATCTTCTCATCAAGGCGGTCGCATTCTTCGCCGTTCAGATTCTCGTCTATCTCATCCTCTCCAAATCATCCCGCATCTTCTCAACAGGGGGGAAGATGAGCAGATCCTTCAGCTTTCGCCCAGCCCGCTCCCTCAGCATCCGCCGCATGCTCGCCGCCTTCTCCGACGAACCCGCAGACGGCGAGGATTCGCTGGCCGCTAAGCCGGTCGCCGGCGATGATCGGAGTGAATCGAAGGATTTTTAGAGATTGGGATTCTCTGTTATTGCGTTCATCAATTCTTTCGTCGGCTTTTTAATGTAAAGAAGAAGATTGTTTTTATTTATTTATTTATTTATTTTGTATGAAAAAATATATTTGGTGTTTTTTTTTCTTGGTAATATAGTATTTGTGTGTTGCGGCCTTGCGGGCCTGCGGCCTGGCAAAAATATACTAAGCTCGGGCCGTCGGGCGGGCCTGGGGCAACCCTTGAGGGCCTCAGCATGCCTTATAATAATTTTTGATCAACTTTTTATATAGATGTGGTAGGAGGTTCTCCATGCTGATTATGCGGCGGCGGCCGCACCCGAGTGCGACGTGATGGGAAAATTCTTGGGTTCGGGTCGACGGGTCGACGGGTCGACGGGTCAACGGGTCGCGGATGCTGCCGGGAGCCAATGAAATGCATGGAAATAATGGGGCCCACGGTGCACAGGTTTATTGTGCACCATTGGACCCATTAAAGCACGTGAATCCTTGGGTTTTATTGGTCCCGGAAGCCAGCTGGCGTCCTGAATGTAAAGTTTGCTCCTCTTGATGGCCTACAACACTATTTTTCATTGCACATATTACGATAAATTTCGAGTAACGGCGGGGTACTGTCACAATTAAACATGAGTAATTTTATGTGCAAATCAAGTTTAATTATGTGCAAATCACGGTTACGTGTAAACCAAAAGAATTTAAGTGCAAACCAATTTATTAGGTGCAAATTAATTTGTTATGTGCAAACCAACTTGAAGCAATAAAAAAACGCAATGGGAGTCGCCGGATTATTCCATTATCTACATCTGCTTTTCTCGAAATTTCACATTCCACTTTCATCATGGGTTTCTACATTATTTGATGTTTCAACAATTACGAAACCGTCCGGCGATGCTTGTTTTTGCTGGCTTCCAAACCGTCCGCTTTTTCTGCACCCATGGGCGGAACTAGCCCTGGGCACGGTAGGGCACGTGCCCGAGCGGTTTTGGCTAAATTACCGCTCCCTGCTCCTCTTGCTCCCGATCCCGTATCCCCCTCCCTGCTCCCGATCCCGTCGTCGCCGCTCCCTGCTCCGACTCCGGCTCCCGTCGGTACTACTTCTTCTTCTTCTTCTTAGCACGGTCCATTTCAATCGTGCCTTCTACACAACAATTCTGGGGACTTCTGTGGCTACCCGTGCGTTTTGTTCCCACACGATTTCGGCCAAACCGTGCGCGAAGAAATCGCACGGTCTGCATATATTTCTGTGAAATTCAGCTTTCTGGGGTTAATCGTGTGTTTCCTTCACGCACGGGCGGAATCGCTCGTGCGCGAGTAAAACGCACGGTTCCCCTGTCTTCTTCTTCTTCAATGTGAAATCAGTTCGTATTTCACTGTGAAATCTGGACTGAAATCAGTCCAGATTTCACGGTGATTTTGTAATATTGTGTTCAATATTTTCATTACAAAAATATCTTTGCAAAAAAAAATCGAGGGCGCTGCCCCCAAACCCCCCCCCCCCCCCCTCAGGGTGCGCTGCCCCCTGAACCTCCCGAATTGACAATACTTAGATTGTGGCCGTGCGACTTCAAAATCCTAGTTCCGCCACTACCTGCACCGATCTTGATGCGGCAGGCTCCGACGACTCTTGCAATGGCCGCCAACGAGTGAAGCGTTATGTGCGGGAGATAAGGTTTGGTGACTACAAATTGTGTTATATTTAACTATATTTCATCAAAATTTATTTGAATTTTTTTTTTGTAATATGTTAACGTTTATAAATCTTTAAAAAAAACCTATTAAATTAGCACTTATAAGCTACGATAAATTGGGAAAAATAAGAATTATTTTAAAATTAATATATTTTTTAATAAGTTTAATAATATATTAAAAAACATTTATTAATAAATGAATTAAATATTTGAATTATTTTTAATTATATCCTAGTCTTTATCATCCCAACAATTAGCCCAAAGATGGCTGGCGGTGGCGGTCGATCCTATTGACTAGTAAAGTTGATGTATTTGAGAACCAGCCTGCACCTAAAAATTCTTAGCATTTAATAAAATACTCGTCCATTTTCCTTTTTAGATTTGCATATAGCTAAAAATAGGTTGCACTTAACATAATCTTAGACATTATTCAAGGGGTACTTTGTATGACTTCTTGTTTATAATATACAGTATAAATTATATTTAATTAATTATGATTTTTTTGATATAATATGCTTAAACTATTGATATGATCACCCACAATTTATAGGAATTTCGGGCTACAATAAGTCTGAATTCCATCACCCTCACTAATTTAGTGGGGGGTTATGGAAGAAACCGCCTCGTACTCGATTCACACGATCCTGCACCTGCAATCTTCCCCTATTTAACATAACAAATTTTACAAAATTTTAAAACTGATTTTACAAATATAAAAGGCGATTGTTAACCGCAACCTGTTATTGACTAGTCGCACCCAAAAATCTCATAACTTTTCACGCCTTTTCGAAATACGTCTTGTACATGCAATTTCAGGAAAAGTGTTCAACACTTAAGTTGGAGATCTCGACGAGAGATCTACAACTTTCGTGTTGAACACTTTTCGTGAAATTGCATGTGCAAGGCGTATTTCTGAAAGACACAAAACCTGGGCATATTTCCAAAGTACGTATTGGACATACATTTTTAGGAAAAGTGCTCAACACGAAAGTTGTAGATCTCGATGAGATCTACAACTTTCGTGTTTTTCCTAATATTGCATGTACAATGCGTATTTCAAAAATGCGCGAAAAGTTATGAGATTTTGGGGTGCGACTAGCCAATAACGGGTTGCGGTTAACAATCGTCATATAAAATAGTAAGAACAAAATTTTGACTTTTATGAACATGTACTGATCATAGATAAAAATCATAAATGACATACATAAGAGGCAATTGAATATATGAGCCTTTTATAAAGATATCTTAAAATGCCAACATTGTTTTCAAAAATATACCTTCAGAATATATTTGTTTTAAGAAGAATTTTTTACTTTTTCTGGAGAATACCTATGCATCCTTTGTTGGAACCAAGATTTGGCCCAACGAAAAGTTCAGACCCAAAGGGGGCAGCTACAACGCAGAAGACCTACCACATACCCGGAAGAACTTTGAGCGCTTCCCCTATCTCAACGATTCATCGAAAGAGAAAGTTGTTTTCTCTTACTCTAATATATCATTTAAATGCAAAAAAATGCGGGTTGTGACAACAGGTCTCCCAGAGACATCCTCATAGCTCACTGGAAGCTATCGTCGGTGATAGTTATACCTCGCACGGTTGGGACAGAAATCGCTTCTTCCCTGCTTTTTGGGTGTTTTCCTGGAGATCACCTCTAGTACTATCACTGCAACATCCTGCACACCCCTAGACCACAGATTCTACACGTTTATCCACACGTTTTATCCACGGAGTCTTATCTGACACGCAAATCAATTCATCACCAATCTAGACCAACATGTCCAGATGAGTTTCACACAACATGTCTATTCAGTACTTCGATTCTGGATATAAATGCAAGTTTTAGCAAAGATCACAATAATCTACCAGCTGGAAACCCCCTTTTTCTTCATCTTTTGGTGAGGGGCTACATGCACATATGCAAATTGAGGAGTTCAGTTGTCCATGGAGAAAGTCGTTACCCTTATCGATTGCTTAGGAGCTATGTCCTTGTTCTTTGATCCGGATGGAACTGATCGTCACAGCTTCCTCTCCGCGAATCTAGCGTCGACTCGTAATTCTGATCACAAGCACACCTTGGATCGCTTCTCCTCTTAGCCTCCTGGACTTTCTTCCTCTTCTTCCCTAAAAACCCTAAAGAACCGAGAGAGAGAGAGAGAGAGTGAGAGATAAAAATGAGAATTTCATCTCATGTCCAACCCTTAACAGCGAGCTACCGCCGCGTGGTATCAAAGGCGGTCGCCGCTTGGGCTAATGATCGCTCTGTCGCCCAAACCAGCCTCCACCGCACAGCCACGTGGAAAGCTACAGTCGTTGTTAACTTACTACTGCAGAGTGTTACCTTTCCGAGGCATATGCCATTTTAATCAGCAATCGTCGCGCGTTAGCTCACTACCTCCCCGCGATAGTTTCTCAACAATTCATCGAAAGCATTGAGTGCGTCGAGTGGCATCGCTACGCGATACCTTTCTACCGCCGACCTCTAGTCGAAGTTGCGTCGACCTCTAGTCGAAGTTGCGTTGACCTCTAGTCGAAGTTGTGTCGACCTCTAGTCAAAGTTGCGTCGACATATAGTCGAAGTTGTGCCGACTTCTAGTCAAAGTATGTTGACATTTCATGACTTTTCTCCTAAATCAAGTGTGCCTTTCTCATGTCTTTTATAGTAATGAAATCCTAGAACTTCTAAGACCATATTACCACCACTATACATCACGGATAATAAATCTATGATGTAAAATCACTTAAAGTAATTTGTTAAGATAAATCATAAGGGTTTTTCCCAACAGTGTCATATGTCTTAAGTAATATTTATGTTTATATATTACATTTAAATCTACACTATTCTGAATAATACCCTCTAATTTTTGTAATATGAACAACTACACTCTTAGAATGCACTCAAACCTCCAATTGATAAGAATTTTATAGAGCTTAACACCTTCATAGTGATGTCGTTTAGAATGGTGTTTTATGTTTATCATCTACTGCATGGGGCTATGTTAGAAGAAGAGGTTAAATTTGTTGTTTTTTATAATCATTTATAATTTCCCGTTGTGATTCAATGAAAAATGTTGAGTAAATATGCTTGCATTTCGATGACTGATTTGATGACAATTTTTAACTAAACATGTTAATATTTAGATAAGAGGTTTTCTAAAATAAATAATGTCAACATTAAAACCCGAGCCACCCTACTAGAAAACTCAGAAATTACTTATCACCAAAATGCGCAACTAACAAGGTAGATAACTCGAAAATTGATAATAAATAATAATAATAATAAACCCCATGAATTGAGAATCCTATGTTTACATCATTACATGTATTTGAAAGAAACATTCGAATTCAAATCTGAATTCGAATCATAATTCAGACCCAAGTTAGAATACAACATTTTATGTCGAATCTGAATCTGAATCCACATATTTGAACGAATCTGAATCTATGCATTCTATGTCAAATCTGGATTCGATTGAAAGCTATTCGATTCGATTATGTTCATGAACAGTCCTAGCCGTAACCACCCCTGAAACCTATAAATAGAACACCGTACCTCCTTTCATTTCATGTTTTCTCATCCCAGCCTTCTCCCCCTACGTGCCAGAGCTCTCCTTTGCCTTCATCAAATATCTTTGAGCCCCCTGAAGAACCTTCAAGGACCACATTCTTCTACATGCAAAATGCTCCGCAAATTCCGCTGTCAGCACTCTACACACACCCCGTTCAGCGCTCGTTCCAAGCTCAACAATCATTGTTCGTTGAAGAGCCTCAAGCACTCTTTGCTCAAGTCTCAAAGCACCAAAAAAAGTTCGCCCAGACCTCAGAACGCGAGCTTTCCACTGCGTCCAAAGGCGAACATAAAGATTCGAGAGCGGTGGCCTGTCATCCTCTGAACGTACCGTTCTCTCTCCCCTCAAGTTGTAACGAAGAGCGACATGTTACCCTCACATTCCCTATAAAGCCCTGTAACCACCAACAAGCAGTTAAGTTTGGTCTACACCGGACCGACTGCATGATTTTTCACCTTAATCGCGGGTTTTTCCTGTTAAAGATTGTTTTGTCAGCTCTTTTTTCTGTGACTGTTTGCGGCCTCGATCGCTCCACGGGTTATGACGGTTCAATTTAATCTGATCTACCAAGAGACTCGAGCAACCCACAACAATTATATTTATTAATTTAATTATAATATTGGGGATGATATCACAAAAAAAAATTTAACACACATTCGTGGGAGTCCGAATAAACTAAACATTCGCGTACGACTTCATAGGGACCCCTCAAAAAAATATGTTCACATAACGGAAAAATTCCAACACAATTGTCTTGTGGAGAACGAGTTTGCCACATAGGAGCACTAGTACTCCCATGATATATGTCCTATATAATATGACCAAATGCCCTCAGATTATGGTTGGCTAGACCTATCAGATGAGGAAGCTACCTCCCAGAGATGACCCCCCTCAAAATATAAAGAGTTTAGGTAAATTAGTCATTATTTACAGTAATAATCAAAATATAAATATTTTTAATATTTTTAATATTTTTATAAATTTTTTTTAAAAAAATATAATTTAATGCATAAATTAAGCACCCACAGTCCCACACACACAAGTGACACCACACAGCAAAAAAAGTTTTCTAACAAATAGACTCTATAAATTGCGTGGCTGGCATTTTTCAATTTACAGACCAAAATAATGCCAATTGGAACCTCGAAATATATTTATTTATTTAATTATATCTTTAAAATAACGACAGCATAATTCCATCAATAAAACATAAATATAAAAAACACCTATCGACACACAACGGAAACATTCACCAATGTCGTTATATTTATCTTTCTATTTTATTATATTAATTTAAAATAGTTTTTAACTTTTTATTTAAAATTGATTCCAAAATATTTATACCCGGTCAAAAATAAAACCTTAATGTCAACATCAATAATTAAAAATTAAATTGTTAATGACGTCCTTATGTTTTGTATCATACTCAATAACTCTTCTTGTCTGTATTATTTTTCTTATCTTTTTCATCAAAATCAATAACTAAATAATATTTAAAAATAAATGTATAATTGTATCTTTTTTGGCATAGTTATTAGTTAATTACTTCTTATCCTTCCAAATAATCATTTAAAATCAAAATTATAAATTTATTTTTTATTAAATTAATTATTTTAAAAAATAATGAATTTAAAAATTAAATTATATTCGCTTAAGAATTTTTTAAGATAATCATAAAAAAATTAATTGAGCTTATAAAATAAAATTTAATTAGAAAAATAAGTAATATAATTTAAATATAGAATAGGTCTAATAAATTTTTTGATAAACATTAATATTAAATTAATCATATTAAATGTAAGATTTTCATTTATTTTTTAAAATTTAAATAAAAACATATTGTTCATATTTCAAAAATATGAGAGACAATGTACGAGATCTCTCATGCTACCGCGACAATTTAAATAAAAACAATTCTTAATGTTTTTATTAAATTAATTGAACAATTCGGAAGTGCAAATGTAGCGGACGCATGGGTCCTGTAGCAATCAAGAATTCTCTTTTAATATTAGTATAAATACGCACACGAGTGTCTGATACGGGGCGGATTAATATTAGTATAAATACACACACACACGAGTGTCCGATACGGGGCTCCGCCCCTACTGCCAATCGCGATAGTATCCGGCCCGCCCCTACGGCCCCGCGCGATTGTACCCGGCACGCCACTGCGACCTCACACAACTGTACCCGGGCCGCCACTACGGCCTCGCGCGATTATACCCGTTCCGCCACTACGATCTCGTGCAACTGCACCCGGCCATAATATATTTATATGCTCCCGGCGAACCTGCTGGGGGTCTTCGGTCAGGCCGCCGGCGGCTCCGCCGCCGGCGGTGGAGAAGGCCGCAATTTCGGGGGGGGGGGGGGGAGCGATTTTGCTGATCGGGTTTTAAGAGAGAGTGCTGCAGTTTTTGGGGTGTTTTTTTATATGCATATCAAATCCGTTATTTACAGCCCAGGATCCAACGGTTCAGGAACAAAACACTCAAATCCGACGGCCACATATTTTCCTTAATTTGGAATTCATGCTATTGGCAGACCATTATATATATATATATATATATATATATATATATATATATATATATATATATATATATATATGTATATCTTTACTACTCTAAAGGAAGTATAAATGGATGAGTTCGAAATTACAATAGCCATCCGATTATGGTATGATAATATTTCTGCCGTCCGATCAAACTCAATCATGCTGCATCATCTCTCCACATTTCTATAGGTCTCCTAAACCTACTAACTAGGTTATATAAAATTACATTTTTGCCCCTATAAAATTCGAAAAATAAGGGAAAATCCGATCAACGCATCAAACCGGCAGCCAGCAAGCCCGCGGGCTCGCTGATCCGCTGCCCGCTAGCCCGCCAACCCGCGACATGCTGACCCGCCAGCCCGCAAGCCCGCGGACCCGCCAGCCCGCCAAGCCTATGATATCAGGCTTCAATCCGGTGAACCTATATTTAAACCCCTAATGTATCTTAATATAAGCAGTGTGGGACTAAAGGCGGGTGCGGGTCCTGCGGGATATATATATATATAATTATTTATAATTATTATATTATAATTATTATAGTTAATAATATTAATAATTCTTATATAATATTATTATAACATAAAGCAGGCGGGTGAACAGTGCTCACGCAACTGTTCACCCGCCTGCTCTTTAGTATTTTTTTTAATTAATTCTTTAATTTTTTAAATATTAAATCTATTTATTATTTATTTTTATTAATTGTTTTTTTATTAATTATAAGAAAAAGATGTTGGATACTTTTGCGAAGCCCGTCGGGAGGCGGGCGAACCCCCGGCTCAAATTTACTTTCGTGAAGCCCGTCGGGGGGCGGGCGAATCCCCGGCTCAAATTTATTTATTTTTATTAATTGTTTATAAATATCAAATTTACTTTTGCGAAGCCCGCCGGGGGGCGGGCGAAGCCCGCCATCACCGGCCGGTACTGTGGCGCGTAGCCATCGGGCCGGAGGCCCGTGCCTGTCACTCGTATATATATGTATATATATATATATATATATATATATATATATATATATATATATATGTATATATATATATAATGTAGAGTTTTAAACCGCTGGACTCATAATTTTATTTTATTTTTTTAACAATACTATTAATAAGCTATATCCGACAGCTTATAAAAATTGGTATTACATGCTGAGCAAAAATTGATAAGTAAATATAATATTTAATAATTTTAAAAAAGTATTTCCATTGAAGCCAAGTCAATATCGTAGGAGTCGCCTCTATTTGGATTTACCTGTTAACAAATATATCAATATTTAATTAACGACGACAATTTTTTAATTCAAAGTGCAAAAAAATTCGGAAAAAATAATATGATTTTTGTTGTGGTTTGTTCGAGGCTTTTGGTAAATCGGATCCGTGGAACCGTCTTAGCCTGTTGAGCGGCCGATCGCGCAAAAAGTACTAGGAATTTCACATAGTAGTGAGATGGAGTCTTTTTTATATGGAAAATCCACAATCGGGGCGGAAAACCACACGGTTGATTCGGTGTCGACCTAACTTTCATTATACATAGTTTGTTACAAAGCTTTCGAAGAAAGCGAGAGCAACAAGCCGCTTCTCGTTACACATGTTGAGATGAAAGAGAGGGTGCTCAGACCGTGATAGGGCTCCGTGTTTTTTTTCAGTGGTCTTGCTCATCCGCGTGAAGGGAAACATGCGAACTTTGGCGTCTTGATAGGCTTGATTTGCTGACGCAGAGAAAGCTTGCCACTTGCTTCCGCACGACGCGTCCGACCGAAGATAGTGAATGATCGTTGATAGTGTGCCACCCTCCAAGTGCTTGACGGAGTTCGGGGCGGCTTCAACCGTCTAGACGAACTTTGGTGGAGTTCTTTGGTGGAGATTCTGCAGAGGAAAAGAGAAGGTAGAGAGAAGCATGAAAAAGAGAGAGAAAGTTCAGAGTTCAAAAAAGAATCCAAATAAAATAGAGAAGGAGGCGATTTATAGATTTTTAAAAGAGTGGTCCGGTAAATTTGTCCGGTAACTACCTAACAGACGAACATGGGCATCTAGATTTGAGCGCGCGGATCGCCCTGCCCGGGAAAATGGGCTGCCCGACGAGCCTGACGGCCCAGCAAGGACGACAACCAAAGCCGTGACCGCCCCACCCCCTCATGTTGAGCGACCAAGGGTGTGTGTGTGTGCGGGGGAGGGGGGGGGGGGGGGGGGGGGGGGGGGGGGGGCTAGGCCGCCCTTGTCCCCGGGGACCAAGGGGCAGCCGGCCCTTTCGAGGTCGACCACGTGCGACGCCTCCCGTACACTGGACTGGCCAAGACGAGGCCGCCCGAGCGACGGCGACTTAGGAGTGGCCGGCCCTTACGGGGCCGGGCGGCATAAGGGCGGCCAACTCTTGCAAGGTCGGACGAGGCCACCCATGCGCTGGGAGGCCTAGGGGATGACGACCCTTACTGAGCTGGCAGCGGTCGAGGCTTCCCGAGCGTCGGGCATCCTAGGGGCAACCGACCCTTGTGGGGACGGTCGAGGCCGCCCACGGGTCGGGTGGCCCCGGCCCGATCGGCCCTTGTGGAGGTCGAGGCCGCCCGTGGACCAGACAGCCAAGGGGTGGTCGTCTTTTGCAGGTCCGGTCGAGACTGAGGCCTCCAATGAGCCTGGAGGCATAGGGGGGCGGCCGTCCCTGAAGGGAGTGGCCGAGGTCGCCAGGCGGCCGTAGGAGCGGCCGTCATACGAGATCACGTACGGCGGATGGGATCCCATGCACAATGGTTACTGCGCAGATCGAGCGCGTGAATCTCGCGCGCGGTGGTTACACATATAAGTCCATATTTCGCTAGTGGGATGAGAGTGAGATTTAGTTATTTGTCGTCCAAATTTTTTCTATAAATTGGGGTTGACCCCATCATTTACCTCCCAAAAGCCCTCAGAGTCAAGAATCAGAGCGAGCGGAGTGTGGGGGCTTTCATCCTTAGGAGGACTTTGTCTTCCTTGGCGAGAGCGAATGATGGAACACAAGAATAGGCGGTCGCTGCCAAAAAGGTATGACAGCTAGCAAGGCAGGAGGTGCACTGATGGGAGTCGTCTGGCCGCGGGGGCGTCTTCCTGTACTTGGTGTGTGTTCTTGCACGGGCCTATACGCGGTTTACACGTGTGGTGGTTACACACAAAACTCCCCATTTTGTTTGTGGTATGAGAGGGAGATTCAGTTATCTACAATCCGTTTTTATATAAATTGCGGTCGACCCCATCATTCCACCCCCACCCCCCCCCCCCCCCAAAGCCCTCAAAGTCAAGAGTCGGAGGGAGTGAAGTGTGGGGGCTTTCATCCTTAGGTGGACTTTGTCTTCCATGGCGGGAGCGAATGAGGGAACGCGAGAAGAGGTGGTCACGGTCGAAAAGGTACAGTAGGTAGGAAGGCGGGATGTGCTTCGAGGGGAACAAGAGGTTGTTGGTGTTCGAGAATCAGACTGATAGACACCACAAAAATACGGTGTATGGATATGTCCACAATTGTTGGGAGTGGCCGGAACATTGGAGTGCCCTCTCCGATCGATATCACTAAGTGAAATGGCGTGAACATGAGTTTGCGCCGATGTTGGGATTTACCGATCCCCATGAATTGGCAAACCCTATTTTTAGCATCTCTATGCTCGTAGAGGAGAAGCGTTTGTTTCTGTGCGACCTTTTCGTCGACCCCGAGCGTTCTGCTGTTGTTCCGTTGGGTCATGATTAGAAAAGGAAATTGGTTTTTAAGGTGGTGGTGACTCGGCTCGTGCACTTCACCCCTCTACTCAACTGAAGGGGCATTCAGAAGGGGTGACTCCTTGCAGCTCCAGAGTTGATGGAGCTCCACCAGACGATCCGAATCTTGAGGTTTTGGGCCCCTCTGCTCCCAGGTCCCTCATGTGGAGGATCCTGCTCCGCCTCTGCCGAAGGAAAAGCTCTTTTCTTCTTCTTTAGAGATGAATAATAATGCGGTGAGTACATTATTTGGCTTAAATTTGCTTTGTTGTTTTTGTTTTAACTTATCATGCTTTTATTGTTGTACATTGGAGTACAAGCTCCGATTGCCTTCACTTGAAGCGGTAATTAAATTGGCCAGAAAGACGAGTACCTGTCCTTTCCGGGGAAGTTGCAAAAAGCAGATGGTTATCTTTCTAATTTGAGGAGGAGGCATGATCGCGACCTTTCTAGTTTTTGGCAGATTGAGTCAGAGTTGAATGTCGATATGACATAGCTGCATGAGGAGCTTCAAACGGAGAGGTCTTTGGTGGAGAAGACATCGCGACTTTTATAGAGTGCGCAAGGGGACATTTCCCGTTTAGAGTCCGAGGTGGAACGCCTTTCCTCGCATGAGCATCTTGCCGAGATGAAGACAATTAGAGTGATAGAGTACAAGAACTCCATCGACTTCCAGCAGGATCGTTGTCAGCTTTCGGAGGAGATCCGTGAAGAAGTCTGGACGAAGGAGGTGGATCCTGAGTTGTCCGATATACGGGAGATGACGTTCTGATGCGGGATGACGAAGAAACTTCAGATGATAGCTTGCAAGCGCAGGTGTGATGTTGTGGACTTGGCTTTGACGACCTCTCTGAGGATTAGTGTGTTGAGTTTGACATTGATGATGAGGAGTAGACTCCTAGCTTGGTGTAATTTGACTGATTTATACTCTTGTTTCCTTGGCGACATATTTGTTCTTGTATCATGTATTATTGTATCATATGGCTGGATTACGAACTTTGATTCCCTTTACAGTTTGTTGATGGGTATAGCTTTGTGTGTTTGCTTGTAACATTTGTTGTGTTACCGTCTTTGTTCTGTACGAGTATCTCCGACTTGATTCTTTGGAGTTGGAGGACGAGACCCAATCAGTTTCATGACATACTACCAAAGCGAATGGATGACCCTTCTAGCCGGGCAGTGAGAGGTCTGTCTCACCGAGCTGTGGGATGACGCTGAAGGTTGCAGTGAAGGGCGGACCTTCAAACATGGTCGACCATGAGGGGGGGGGGGACAGGCCCTAATGGTGTCGCGACCTACTGCGGCGAAGAAGGGAAGACATTTAATCAATGGCAGTGGGAGGTCACTGGGACGTGGTCCCGAAGAAATAGTGAAGGGCATACCATCAAACCGCTTGCGAGCGCGAGGGGGGCATGCCTTATGTAACACCCCCATTCGTCACAAAGAATATAACAAAAGGTCCGGTTGGGGCCCCACGTCATATTCCACGGACAGTGAGTGGAGTTACGCATTGAAACCAAATCATTCAAGTATCCTAACTCAGAGTTACATTCTAGCAGAAACTTTTAAATTATTAAGAGTCCAACACCAGAAATGTCCACTTACCAAACCATAGGAATGACATACAAATACACAAACTATGGCCTTAAGGCCTTACAATATATGAAGTGTTAAACACCAAGATAGTTTACATACTTTGGTACGCAGACCGACCTCATATGAAAATAAGTAAATGCTTTGTTTGGCCTTCGAGTTGGCTTCAACTCGCTACTTCCTGCTCAGCTCTCCTACACATGCACAAGGATAATCCACCAAGATGTGGAAAACAAGGCAACAGTCAGATTTAGATGACCAATTATAACGACCTCACCCCTTCTCGGGGCAGTAGAACTCCTTCCCTGGAAACATGCAGAATAATAGTATATCTATATATATTTACATAATAACGTGAAATTTAAGCACCATTCATCACAAACGTTGGCACGCACGACCATACATCTCATGCACTCAGGACACTTTATCGGTATACTGAAATTCCCCAGCCCCACCATCATCCTAAGCATCAACCAATTAGACGATAACATTTGAGCATTACTAGTCTTTCTGGCCCAAAGCCTAAGACTCTCACATATACAAAGACAAAGTCAAAGACATTCTCCTACATTGAGATTCAAGCAAGTGACTCACTCCAAGTTAAAATTCATAGGGTATGTGGGTACAGTTCAACCACATCTTCTTTATCAAATCGCCACCCGCAATAATCCACAATGCAGGTTAGTATCCCCTTGCCCGATCAAAAAATACATAACCGCATATGTTCCATGGTTATCACTCACGACCACCACAACTGGGCACTTCAGGCTCTCAGCTCAAAAAGCTACCCACCTTGCTTCATGGACACATGCTTCACAACCACAAAAAGCTCACTAGGAGCTACTGTCAGCGGTAATGCTACCGCGGGGCGATAATAAACAAAACATTGATTCTACTACAATCTTGGGTGTTTCCTAGAGAACACTTCCAGTTCTCACTGCAGTAAGCTACACACCCCAAAACTCTGAAAACTACTCGTTTATCCACAGAGACTTCTCCGACATGCAAATCAATATTCACCAATCCAGACCAACCTGTTCAGATGAGCTTCACACAACATGTCTATGTCCGTAATTCAATTCTGAATTCTATATGCAATTTCTATCAGAGATACATCGTATCAACCCAATATAAACTTTCCATTCCTCACTAATTGGTGAGGGTTTCCAAGCAAATATGTTAAATAAGTACTTCACTTGTCCAAGAAGAGAATCGTTACCCTTATAGATTGCTTAGGAGCCATGAACTTGTAATTGATCCGGATAGAAGCACTCGCCTCATTATCCCCTCTGCGGATCTAACCTTGGCTTATGTATCAGAGCACTCGATCTTTTCCTCCTGATTCTGTGAGCCCTCTCTGTCCGCGCGACTTGTTTCTTCCACTCGCGACCTGTCTTCGCGACTTGTTTCTTCCTCTAGCTTTCGCCCTGTCCATGCAGTTTCTTTCTCTCCTTTTCACTGCCCTTTGTGTGCACGACCTATTGATTCCTCTTTCTTCTTGCCACACACTTTTCCTAGTCGCTGACCCTTTTCTAGTCGCTCCCCTTCTTTGTCGCCGAGACTAGTTCTTAAGTCGCCGCGACCTGTGCCTAGTCGCCACACTTCTCTTTCTAGCCGCGACATGTTCCTTGTCGTCGTGCCCTTCCTTTCTAGCTGTGACCTATTCTTTGTCGCCGCGACTTCTCTTTCTAGCCGCGATCTGTTATTTGTCGCCGCGACTTCTCTTTCTAGCCACGAGCTGCTCTTTCTCGCCGCGACTTCTCCTTCTAGTCGCGGCTTGTTCTTCTTACTGCTCTACTCTATGGCCAACTCCGATATCTCTACCACCACTACTCCCGTTGCCGCTCATCCTCCTAAACCTCTCACTCCTTCTGGTAACCTTGGCACGACTTACAAACTCATCGGTCCCAACTACCCGGATTGGAGTGTCTCCTTCACTTTCCTTCTCCGCTCTCAACGCAAATGTCATCATCTCACAGATGACCCTCCTCCGCATGATTCCCATCTCTTTAACGATTGGGATGTCAGTGATGCTCTTGTCCGCACATGGCTGGCTAACAGCCTCTCTGATGAATGCCTCCCTGTCATCCGCCATGATGAAATGGTCAAGGCTGCTTGGATCCATCTTGCCTCTCTCTACTCCAAGGGGGCTCAGACGTCTTGCATCTATACTCTGTATGCGGACCTCTTTGCCCGTCCCTCCATATCTCCACCTGCTGCTTACCAACAAGTTCAGGCTCTCGGAGCCGAAATTCTCCAAAATCGCCCCTTCTCTGCTGATCTCGCTGAGCAACACAAACACTTTCAGGAGCTTCTGGTTGTGTGTTATCTTCTATGACTTCCTGAGTCGTATGACATGATACGTTAGCAAATCCTTGGCGATGCGGAGTCTCCCACCCTATATGTCACTGCTGTCTGCATAGCCGTTGTAATATCTCTGCTCCAACGTCCGCTGTTATCCTCCCCTCCTCAACCAGACAACTCTGCTCACCATACTCAGCAAAGTGGCTCTGGTGGCCACCACCTCCCATCAAGCGACCGTGGTGCTTCCCGCTTTCTCTACTCTCACTGTGGCCGCACCGGCCACACGGTTGATCGCTGCTGGAAGAAGCATTCTCATCTTCGACCATTTGGGGATGCTTCCTCTTCTTCTTCAAAGTTGACCGCCTCTGTGGTCACATCTTCAGGTAGTGCCCACATCGCTACTCAAGGTAAATGGTTGATCGACTCTGGTGCTATCAATCATATGAACAACAATCCGCAATATTTTTCTCTCCTAGAACAGCATGTCTGGTTGCCCCCGGTCCTTGTTGCGGACGACTCTCCCTCACCGGTATATGGAATGGGTGTGGTTCAAGTCACTCCGTCTCTTCGCCTGGCGGACACCCTCTATGTGTCAAAGTTCCCTTGCAACTTGTTATCGGTTACTTAGCTTTGCAAACAACTACAATGCTCTGTCACGTTCACTTCTACTACTTGTTATTTTCAGGATCCGGGCACCAAGCGGACGATTGCTACTAGGACTAAGAGCGGCGGCCTCTACTTTCTCGACAATGTTTCAGCTCTCTTCACCGTCTCCACATCTTCTACTGATATTCTCCAGTGGCATCTTCGTCTTTGTCATGCTCCTTTACGTCTTCTACGTCAACTTCTACCATATCTTCCTCCGCAGAGTCCACCTCTCAACTGTGACGCATGTCAGCTTGGCAAGCATCACCGCTCCTCCTTCCCACCGAAGCAAGGTCATGGTTCTTCCCGACCATTTGAACTTGTTCACTCCGACATCCGGGGTCCTGCTCCTACCCTCACCATAAGTCGGGGTAGTTCATATTTTGTAACATTTATTGATAATTTCTCTAGATGTATGTGAGTGTATCTTTAAAAGGATCGCTCTGAACTCTTTTCTATATGGACATCATTTTATAATATGATTAAGACTCAGTTTGATATACCTATTAAAATATTTCGTTCTGATAATGCTAAGGAATATCTTAGCACTGCTTTCTCTACTCTTTGTATGCAACATGATATTATTCATCAAACCACCTGTGTCAATACCTCCCAACAAAATCGGGTGGCGGAACGTAAGAACTGTCACCTCCTTGATGTCGCTCGCACTCTGATGACACAGATGCAAGTTCCTCGCTCCTATTGAGGCTACATTGTCCTCATCTCTTATTACCTCATTAATCGCATTCCGTCCACAGTTCTCCACGGACAAACCTCATTCTCTATTATTTATCCAGGCAAGGATTCGTTTCCTCTCCCTCTGCAAATCTTTGGGTGCACGGCTTTTGTGCACAATACTTTCACCACTCATGACAAACTCGACTCACGTGCCACCAAATGTGTCTTTTTGGGTTACTCAACTACTCAAAAAAGTTACTGTTGCTTTGATCTCGTTCTTCGTAAACAATACGTATCCGCGGATATGACCTTCTTATAGAATGTGTACTATTTCTCTTCTGACCCCTCTCCCTCTACAGTTCTTTCGCCTTCTCCCACCATCCCCTCCACCCCGTCTACTCCCATCGAGATTTTCCCACCATCCCCTATACTGTCTCCTCTTTCCCTCTCTTCCTCATCACCACCGCTCTCTCCCTCCTCTCCGTGGCCGTCTCTCTCCTCTCCTAGCCCAGCTCTCTCCGCCACAGATGCTCCGGTTACTGAGGAACACGCTGACCTGGATCTTCTCATTGCTCTCCGCAAAGGGGTGCGAACATGTACACAACATCTGTTGGCTGCTGCTGTTTCATATCTTCGTCTCACTTCTTCTCGCAGGGCGTTTGCATTGGCTATCACTGCGACTGCCACTCCCCGCACCTACTAGGAAGCTCTTGTTGTTCCTCAATGGAATGTCTTCATGGATGAGGAAATTGATACCCTCACTAAATGAGGTACCTGAGCCCTGCTTCCCCCCCCCCCCCTTGGGCACTGATGTGTTGGCTGTCGTTGGATCTTTATTGTAAAGTTTCGTCCGGTTGACAGCGTGGATCGATACAAGGCCCGCTTGGTTGCCAAAGGCTTCACTCAGACCTATGGTGTTGATTACTTTGACACCTTCTCTCTCGTTGCTCGTCTCAGCACCATTCGGGTCCTTCTCTCCATCGCTGTCAATAGGGATTGGCCCATTTCACAGCTCGATGTTAAGAATGCTTTTCTCTACGGTGATCTTCAGGAAGATGTTTATATGGAACAACCTCCTGGGTATGTTGCTCAGGAGGAGACACGAGTATGCCGGCTAAAGAAGACTATTTATGGCCTAAAGCAAAGCCCTCGGGCTTGGTTTGACAAGTTCAGTGACATTGTTTCGACCATTGGTTTTGCAAGAAGTTCAGCCGATCACTCCTTGTCGTTCGGAAAACCGTCTCGGGTCTGGTTGTTCTTATGGTATATGTGGATGACATTCTTCTTACTGGCGATGACCAGGATGGGGTAACTTTGACAAAGAAACACCTTCGTCAACACTTGGTCACAAAGGATATGGGCTCCCCGAAATAATTTCTGGGGATTGAAATCTCTAGGAAGCTCAACTCCATGGTCCTTTCCCAACAAAACTATGTTATTGATCTTCTAAAGGATGTAGGGTTGACTAGTGCTAAACTTGTCCGATGTCTCATGGCTGCTGGAGAAGACAAAACTTGGACAGATGATTCGCCCCTTCTATCTGATCTCACATGGTACCGGCGTCTGCTTGGCAAACTCATTTATCTCACTGTAACCAGACCCGTCATATCTTATGTTGTGGGCAAGGTGAGCCAGTTCATCCAAGCTCCCAGAGAGTGTCATCTACAATCTGCCTTGAGGATATTGGAGTATGTTAAAGCAGCGCCAGAGAAATGACTTCTTTTTCAGAAGAATGGTCACTTAAGGGTTGAAGCGTACTCAGATTCGAGCTATGTTGATGACAAAGATGACCGCAAGTCAACATCAGGTTTCCACACATTTATTGGAGGAAATCTTGTGAGTTGGAAGAGAAAGAAACAGTCTGTGGTCTCCAGGCCTAGTGCAGAAGCAGAATATCGTAGTATGACATCAATCACATATGAGTTGAAATGGTTATGAGCTCTTATGCTTGACTTAGGAGAGGTCTACAATTATCCTCTTCCTATGTTCTGTGACAACAAGACCGCGATATACATCTCCAAAAATCATGTCTTCCATGAGAGGACAAAACATATAGAAGTCGACTGTCACATTATTCAGGAAGAGATCTTGAATAAACAAATTTGTACTCATTTCGTCACTTCCGACAACGAGTTGGCGGACGTCTTCACCAAGCCAGTATCAGCTTCCTTCTTCCACATTTGCGACAAGTTGGGCATGATTGATATCTATGCTTCAGCTTGAGGGGGGGTGTTGCAGTATGGAGGCCGGGTGTGTGATGATACTTGATGATAGATGATAGCACAGTATGCAGGAAAGGAACCACTACCCCGGGTAGGGGGTAGGGTCGTTATAATGGGTCAGCCAAATGCTGACCGTTACTTTGTTTTCTGTGTTGGCTTGGATATGGATATGCAGGTGTTGCGGCATGAAATGCATAAGTGGAAAGAATGGCTAGCTTGCTACTATAGGCCCTTGAAGGCCATGCGAAGAGTTGTGTTTGGATTTCATGTGTGGCCGGCCTGCGTGCCGATGTACGAAATTGTTGATGTGTAAAGAGGAACCTGTAAGGCCATAAGGCCAGGGTGTGTGGGTTGTATACATTCCTGGTGTTGTTATATATAAATGTGCTCTTTATATATGGGTGGACATTCTGATTTGAGTTCATGCTAACACAAAATATGCTGCGCTAGAATGGAATGAGTTAAGGATACGCGTCGAGTTTGATTCCCACAAGTAATTTCTTTGCTTGTCTGTGATCTATGGCGTGGGGCCCCGGCCGGACCCACCGTTATATGTCATGTGACAGGTGGGGGCGTTACAGGCGGTCTGTTGCTGTTCAGAGGTCGGGCGGTCTGGCGGTTTATCCTAGCCAGCTTGTCTGCGGGGCTATTTCTGTTTGGTATCCCAGCGGTCTGGCGGTCTGTCTCAAGTGACTTGGAGACCGGGCGGTTTAGCGGTCTCCTGTGGCGGCTTGTGCTCTGTGGCGCTTGTTCTCTCCTACTGTCGGTTGTCAAGCAGTTAGCCAGCTTGTCTAACTGCACGACTTGTCCGGTTTGTCCGTATAGGTTTGTAAATTTTTAGTCCCACAATGCTTATTTATAATCTCTCTCATCTCCTCCATTCTACAAAAGGGAGGTTATACTTTTGTAATAGATACATTTTTTGGATAATAAAGTTTTTGTTACTCCAAATTTTTGGTCTCCTTTTTCCTGTTCGCATAACAACAATTAGGATACTCCTTGTTATTGCGTCTATTGAGAACTTTATTGTTCATCAAATGGATGTTAAGACTGCGTTTTTGAATAGAGATTTGACCGAAGACATATACATGAGCCAACATGAAAGCTTCATAGTAGACAGTCACGAAAGTAAGGTATGTAAGTTAATCAAGTCGCTATATGGACTAAAATAAGCACCAAAATTATGTCATGAGAAGTTTGACTATAGTGTAAGGAATATGAGATTCATGTCGAGTTTTTCGGACAAATGTCTTTACATACGTCATAGAGCGAACAAAGTCGTTATAATATGCTTATATGTGGATTATATGCTGATTCTTGGTTCTGATCAATCCGTAGTTGATGACGTTAAATCAGAACTAATGAAGACGTTTAAGATTAAAGACATAAGTGTAACTGAGACTATACTAGGAATGCAAGTGAGCTTTGGGAAAATGATATTTCCCTAAGTCAAAGCCACTATATAAAGTTCATGTTGGACACGTAGGGATACAGTGAACGTAAAACAGTGGAGACACCTTACGATTACAATAATCGCTTGAAGCCCAATGATGGAGCTGCGATTAGATAGTTAAATTATGCTAAAATGATTGGTAGTCTCATGTATACTATGGTTTGCACTTTGCACAAGACCTGACATAGCCTTTACGGTCGGCATGTTAAGCAGATTCACTAGTAATCCTAGCCAAGACCATTGGGATGCCCTTGTTAGGCTGATATGATACCTTAAGCACACCCAAAAGTATGTTTTATGTTACGATGGTCATCCTCCATTTTTGAAAGGATATTCCGATGCATCATGATGCTCAGAATTAAACGATAGCAAGTCTACTAGTGGATTTATATTTACACTAGGAGGAGCAGCTGTAGCCTGAAAGTCATAGAGGTAATCATGTATTGCACTGTCTTCTATGGAATCTGAACTCTACGCTCTAGCTTCAGCGGGAGAAGAAGAATAGTGGATAAGAGATTTGGTGATGTACATTCCACTGTCGAGCTTGAAGTTGAGTTCTGTTGTAGTTTACTGCGACAATCAGACTACTAAAATGATTGCTACAAACACTTTGTTCAATAGCAAAAGAAGGCAACTACTGATGAAACAAGCCTGGTTGACCTCCCTTACGAGTCAAGGGATTGTGAATCTCGTTTATGTGAGGTCAAAAGTTAATGTTGTAGACGTCTTGACAAATGACTTAAATAGAGTTCTCACAATAAAAACAACAGGGGAGATGAGAGATTAAAGTTCATAGAAATATGGAAATTTTCTCCTATATTTATGTTTTGATAGCAAGAACCTATAGTCATAACATTCAAGCATCTAATAACAGACTGAAAACCCCAAATAATTTCTTGATGAAAGCCCGAGATGGTTAGATGCTAGTCATTATACACTGATGACTTAACATCTTTCTCGTTGTAAGCTGATTTGAGATTTATTCACTGGGAATAGAAAGTTGTTGTATGAGTTAATCTAACATTAGTGATCATAACATATTATTCCACATTTGATAATGTTGCAAATGACGGTGTGTCAAGTCATATGATGAGGTACATAGTGGTCACTAATGAGTAAGATAACAACGTTTGATTTATTGAAATCAAAACTTGACTGGTTCTAGCTAGACTGGATATAGATGCTGACAGTGTTACTTCACTACTGCTACAAGTGCTAAGCTCATTAGGTAGAGCTAGTTTACTTTGATACATCACTGCATATGTTTATGAATTCATAGAGTCTGACTCATGAAATTTTTTGCAGACACTGGTGAAGATGGAGGAGAGAAAGTGAATTTTGACTTGGATGATGATGATCTACTCTCTGAATAGAATTGTTAAACGTTTATCCATTGTCTTTTTTGTTTTTCCGGACTTATTTGTTATGGAGTAGCACATTTATATTTTTGGATACTTTATGTTATTGTTTAAAACTCATGTTTATGTTTTATTTTAACTGTGCTAACTTTTATGAAAATATGTAAAGTCGGAAACCTGTTATTGATACTCTCCACTTTCTGCACTCCGAAACGTATACGTTATTTGTCACAAATATATGAGAAGATTGTTATTGTATATTTGGACGAATAACGGGTTCAAAGACATAACGGGTCAGTTCGGACACGTGTAAATCCGATACCCGTAGAAACTCCTTGGGTTTGCCTATTTATACCCACCTATGGGCAACTGGTAGGTGATTTTCACTTTGATCACCACTCGGATGCTTCGAGCGACATACCATAAAAGCCCCTCAAAAGCCATGTTTCTAGCCCTGCCTCCCCCCTCCAGTTCCATCCATCCCTTCCCCGTCTCCGCCCATCACCGCCGCGCTAAATGAGGCCTTAGACACATGGGGGAGAGAGAGAGGCTTACGGAGAGCCCTCATATTGAGATACAGGAGACGAGATAGAGTTGGGAGTCCTAAAAGCGAGAAGCTGCAGGAGAGAATAGCGATCTGGGAGTTTCAACTCGAAGGAGGAAAGAATAGCGAATGCACAGTGTAATCACGATTACGAATCGACCATAAACACGTAAAATCCACAAATTTGAGCCGATGCGACGGCAACCGTTGCATTCTCAGATGCATTTAGGAGAAGCACATGCAGTGCCAAATGCTTGACTGGAGCAAACAAGCCCAGCCAAACAAGCCCAAATAATGAAAGGTTTATGCCTCAGCTTACTATTTTATTTTATTTTATTTTATTATGGACAAATGCATGCAATGCGTTAACATTTATGCTTGATTATTCAATAATACTATTAAAAACTATATCCGACAGCTTATTAAAATTGTTATTTTAAACCCTAAACCCTTACAAAAGTATTTCCATCGTCATCAAATACAAAATGGAAAGTCGCATGCCTGTTTTTATTGAATTTTATTTTCCGAGAAATAGATCAAAGCTAGGTCAATAATACTGTACGAACTCGCATCTATTTGGATTTACCCATTCGTAAATATATAAATATTTAATTAACTAGGGCAAATTTCTAATATACAATTAGGGGTGCAACTTGGATCGGTTCGGTTCGATTCCCTCAAAATCAGGAACCGACCCATGTATGTTTGGTTTCAAGTTTTTGAAACCGGAACCGACCCACAGTTCTAAAATATAGAACCGGATCCGAACTGAATTTTTCGGTTCGGTTCCGGTTCGGTTCTCGGTTCTTCTCGCTTTCAACAAAATATTGAATCATGAATGTTTATATGTGAAAAATAAAGACAAGTGAATGCTTACTTTAGAGACTTGTCTGTTTAATAAAGTTGTAATAAAATATGAATTAAACCTATAATCCGATAAAGACAAGTGAACGATGTCATCCCCCCTCCCCCGTTCGACGTTTGTCGTTCGTCGAACGGGTTCGACGTTTGGGTCAACCCGTTCGACGTTCGGGTCAACCCGATAATTACTTATAGGTTCGGTTCGGGTCGGTTCTTGGGTACCCGACCACGGGAACCAAGAACCGAACCGAATCGGTGGTTCTAGTATTTTTTAGATCCATACCCGAATAGTGTAAAACGAGAACCGATCCGAACCGTCAGGTTCGGTTCGATTTCAATCCGATTCTCGATTTTTCGGATATTTTTGCACAGACCTATATACAATGCCAAGGAACTTCCGTTGAGGTAATGTGATTTTAAAATGTCCACTTGAAAATATTTATTTAATTTCTAGGCACCAATTATTTTTAATAATAGGCAACATTTGCTCAAAGCAAAATTTTCTGCAAGTAGTGATGGGCACTCATAGCTTGCCACATTGAATTACTTACAGCTTCCTACTTGATCCAGTGATCCAACTAGTCCAGCCATGAAGATAAAATAAGAGAGAGACATTAAGTACCTCAGATACTGCAACAGGAAGATCCCACCACGTACCTGATAACTTAGAAAAACTTCTCGTACACAATCAAAAATGATTGAGCTAAGAACCGAGGAATGCACCACCTAAAGAGTAGCATGTCTCAAAGGAACGTGAAGGTAAGCAAAATAACAAGATTTCAAAGGTCTCATTCCTGGCGTACCCCTAAGATCATATTTATAGAGAAAACCTGAGAGGGAGTGTCTTCAGGCGAGAGGACCTAGCCCTGCGAGCTTGTCTTCTTGATCTTGCTAACTTCACGGTCTGCAGACTGATGATTATCTTCTGGCGACAATCTAAGTACCTCGATCGCACCTGACAAGGCACTGATGAAAGTCGCTAAGTAGGCGAGTATTGTTGATGTTCACCAAAATATCATGCTCAGTAGTCTCTCGGACAGTTGAATGTTTGATGCTCACTTGTGCAGCTGAATCGTCACGTGCCTAGGCGAGTATGATATTCTTAAGAAAAGAATATCTCCATGAAATGTAATATATATATATATATATATATATATATATATATATATATATATATATATATATATATATATATATTTACTACATTATATCAATATACATATTTAAGAGGACACCAACCAACCAACCTAAACCGTTAGATCAAAAAACTTTTTTCTCATCCATTAGATTAAGAAAAAAAATTGAGGGAGAGACAAAAAAAGAAAATATAAATGTCTTAAAGCTATGAAAGGGGAAAGGAGGGAGAAAGGAGAAAGATAGAAGTGTTGTATGGTCAAATCACTTTAAGAAGGGGGATAAAGACAAAAAAGAAGAGAAGAAGCCAAGGCCTGTGACGCTCGAATGCAAGAAAATATAAATGTCTTAAAGCAATTTTTCGTGTTCCAAAATTGTCCTTCGGCATAGACGCTCGAATGCGGGCATTGCCAGCCTGTAAGCGGGCGGAGCCCGCTTGGATGCAAGCGCAGCCCGCCTAGAAGAAGCGGGCGCAGCCTACGTAGAAGCAGGCGCAGCCCGCCTAGAAGCGGGCGCAACCGCCTTGATGCAGGCGCAGCCCGCCTTGATGCAGGCGCAGCCCGCCTTGATGCAGGCGCGCGCCCGTAGCGACGCATCGAGAACGGACGAAGCACATTCGAAGATGCTAGTGTATATATATATATATATATATATATATATATATATATATATATATATATATATATATTATATATATATATATATTTGGAATATATAAGCTCAAGTTTTTTTAAGGCTAAAAAAAGTTTGAGTTGGTTCTCCCAAAATACATATCGGAATTAGACGAATAATATATGCATTTTGTAGCCAAGAACGAGATCTATAACTTTTACGTTGAACATTTTTCCAAAACTTGCACAGTTTTGCCGGAATCTGACCCAAAAGGTTGGTGGCTCGAATTTTGAAATTTAATTATTCGCCTAATTCCGACATATATTGTAGAGAACCAGCTCAAGCTTTTTTAGGCTTAAAAAAAGTTTGATCTTATATGTTATTATATATATATATATATATATATATATATATATATTATATATATATATATATATATATATATATATATATATATATATATATATATGAATATATACACTCAAGCTTTTTTAAGCTTAAAAAAAATTGAGCTTATATGTTATTATATATATATATGAATATATACACTCAAGCTTTTTTAAGCTTAAAAAAGCTTGAGTGTATATATTCCCTTTTATAGCATGTTTTGGCCATCTTTCTCAAAACAAAGTTTAAACCTTATTTTTTAAACACATTTTGATACATTTTTACATTGCACCAAGATTAAATCTTCCATATAAATATAGCAAATGATAATCATTATCAAACAAATGAACTTCTCACTTATACAATGCTACATCGTATAAAGCCTACACACTTATTTATAAAGCCTGCACACAAAAAAATCAACATATGGTTCATTTGCTTGATTTGAATAGAGGCACATCCTAATCTAGCCACAAATGGTTACAAACAATTACACAAATGATTCAGCTTAGAAATACCATACACAAGTACATACAAGAAGTTACAAAATTTTGTTAACAAGAAGTCATAATCAAGCCGTACACAAATAATTCAGCTGAGATCTGAAGGTGGAAAATTAAATGTGGATCAGCAAGCTCCATGTGAAAATCATTGACCATCTTAATCAGCAAGCTCCATATGAACTGCTAATATTGAAAATCACTTTAATCTGTAATGTTTGCAATTTAAGAGGAATGAAAACCTACAGTTAGGTGAACAAAGCAAATCAAATTATGATGTACAACCTCGGGCTCGCAAAGAGCCCTCAAGAAGTAAAAAGGATGAGACAGGCAAAGGGTACCAAGAAGGCCCACTCGCCTGCGGCGAGATGATGGGCTCTCTAAAGGGCGAGAGGGCCCCTCCAGAGGCGAGCGGGCCCCCAGAAGCAAGAGGACCTCCAGGGGCGAGAGGCTCCGGCGAGACTGGCGGTGGGTCCTTCTCGCCGGCAGGCGCCTTTCCTCTCGCCAGGGGGCAAGAAGGTTTTTTAACCTTTCCTATCAAAGCAGGGGGTTTTTACTCTTCTACCCCAGATATTTTTACCCTTTTACCCTTGGTGGACTGCATATAGCTCCTCAGAACAGCGGGGTTTGGCTGTTGGCAGACCCAGCCAAGGGTATCCCAGTAATTTCAGGCCGGAGCAGTTTTGTTATTTGCAGGTCAAATTCTGAAATCTATAAATAAGCCCATAGGGGTTCTTCAGAAGGGACCTTTTTTCAGACTCGGGAGAGGATTCATTGGCACGGTCTTCTGAGGAACTCCAAGCCCAGCTTTTGGCTTTGGAGGGGAAGGTCTCTGTGACCTTCCGGGTAAGCGGTGGGACCTCCCTGCTGCGGCGTTTGGGCCAGTTTTCTAATCCTTCACGACCGGTCGGAGGTCGGAGCTTGGGCCAAGTAGGAGTCGGCTACGCCCCTATTTTGTGAACATTCGTTGAAGTCAAATTTTGGCTTCAACAGTTCTGGTGCGGTGAGCGTGGAAGTAGCCGGTTCAAGAAAAGTTTGAGTTTGGTCCTATGACAGGAGGCGAAGGAGAAGGATCTGGTTCTGGAGGTTCCCCCTCCCAGGTAGAAGAGGCGACGAGGAAAATGCTGGAGGACTTCAGGCGAGAGGTCATGCAAACTATAAGCCTGGCCTTCTCGGCAAGGAGCGAGTGGGCGACACCTCAGGTTCCAATCGAGGTGGTCCCGCTTTGGGCGAGAACGCCCCTGGACAGCGCCCGGGAAAGGAGGTCCCCACAGAGGCTGGCGAGAGGGACGTAGCGGCGCGAGAGCTCTTTCCAGGCCAGCGCCCCGGGAAGGAGATCCCAGCAGAAGACGGCGAGAAGGAGGCAGCTGTGCGAGAGCTTTTCCCTGGGCACGGTCTCGCAGATCGGGCCAGCCAGCCGAGGCCGCGAGACGTGCCCTCTCGGCAAGCTGTCGGCGAGAGCCCGTTTAGTGAACTTGTCATCTCGGCTCCGGTGCCGGAGGGGTTCCGGGAGCCCGACATGTCCTACTACTCAGGAAAGGATGATCCGGTGCAGCATGTGCAGTGGTTTGAGGATGTGGTTTCGATCAGACAGATGACGGATGCGTTTAAGTGTCGACTGTTTGCCATCACCTTGAAGGAGAAGGCGCGAGATTGGTTCCACCAGTTACCGGCAAGGTCGATTTATTGCTTTGAGGATCTACGGAGGGGTTTCTTATTGAGGTTTTCAACATCGAAGAAGCGTAAGAAGGAGGCGGAGTGCTTGTTCTCGGTAAGGCAGAGCCAGGATGAACATTGGGGCACTACGTAGATCGGTTTCAGGAAGAGATCCTCCAGGTCCAGGAGGTCCTGGGTATACGCTGATGCTCGCGTTCACCCTGGGACTAAGGCCAGGCTTCTTCAGCATGGAATTGAAAAGGGTGCCCCCCTCTCTTTTGAGGAGCTCATGGAGAGGGCGGCAAAGGAGACGGATTTCGAGAGGGCCAATCCGGCGTTTGCAAGAAGATTAGCCAGGTTGGCGGAGGATGACACAAAGGAACCAGGAGCAGTGAAGCAGAGGGAGCAGAGGGAGCAGAGGGAGCATAGAGAGGAAAGAAGGAAGGAGGAACCCCGAGGCCAGGGGGACCAGGGACAGATTCATCGGGGGGCCCGAGAGCCGAACAACCGGATAGGTTGGAGGCCTCATGAGGGTCGCCCCCAGGAGTTTGGGAGGAGGCTTCCAGGGAAGAGATAATTTCCGGGAGCCAAGAAGGTTCGATCAACCAGCATGGAGACAAGGAGCGAGGGACCGTTTTCAGCATCAGCAGGAGGCAATGGGGATCGGTCGAGGAAGGGGAGCTCGAGGAGGAGGAAGAAGAGGAAGAGGAGAAGGGAGAAGGGGTGGGGTGGCGTTACCTTTCTGTGACTTCCATCAGGAGAGAGGTCACGCTACAGCCACGTGCCCAGAATTCTTGGAGATGAGAGAGGCCAGAGGTTTGAGGAGGCAGGATCCGCCGGTGAGGATTGAGGAAATGCAGCAGGGGGAGACGGAAGATAGGTGCGAGGACCGGGTGGATGTGGGAACCCGGGGGGGTATCGGGGCCATCCACGGGGGGATTGGGATCGAGGCCACCCGGAAGGGGAGCTTCCAGACCATGTTCCGGAAGGGGGTAGCCTCAACCTCCCAGACTCCACCCCGCTAGAAAAAATCACCTTCTCTTCAGAGGATATGCCGGAGTACGAGGACCCATTCTGCGACGCCTTGGTGATCCAGACGGCGGTGGAAAACTTTACGGTCTCCAAGATCCTAGTGGATAACGGGAGCTCCGTAAATGTGATTTTTAAGAAGGCCTTCGATGAGATGCAGGTGGAAGCCAAGAGGGTTTTGGCCTCGGATGGACCGTTGTTCGGGTTCTCCGGGAGAGGAAAGAAGTGGAAGGGGGAGTGGGGCTGCACGTGAGGTTGGGGGGCGTATCACGGAACTGCCGGTTCGTGATTGTAGATGCCCCGAGCAGCTACAGCGCCATCTTTGGGCGACCCTCATCAGCGCCTTTCGCTGCGTCCCCTCCTCGTTCCATCAATGTCTCAAGTTTAACAATGGAGGGGTGCAGGTCAGGGTCAGGGGAGATCCAAAAGTGGCAAGGCAGTGTTACGTCACGGCGGTTAACACCATATCTTGGATGGCAGAGGCGGAGGAGTTGGAAAAGGAGATGGCGGCGCAAGAAGAAGCCTTGAGGGAAGAGGAGGTGAGCCCAGAGGAAACGAGAAGAGGAACCAAAGAGGAAGTCGGGGAGGAGGAGACTGAGAAGCAGAAAGGAGGTGTGCAGGAGGCGCAGGAGGATGTTGAGGTCGAGCAGCAACAGGAGAGCCCGGAGGGAGGAATGGAGATTGAGGAGGAGCAAAGGGGAGAAGACGTGCAGGAAGTCAGGAGGAGCGGAGAGTCGGAGCCACGAGAAAGAATGCAGGAGAGAGTGGGAGAAGAAGGGGCAGAGGAAGAAGCCCAAAGGAACATGGAAATTGAGCAACAGCAGGACGAGGTGATAGAAGTTGAGGAAGCAGGAGGAGGAAGAACGGGAGCAGGAAGAAGAAGCAGGGGACGGCTGGGAACAGTCGCGGTTGGAGGTGGCCGAGGAAGTGGTAGAGGTGGAGGTCCGCACCAGCCAGGGGCAGGTACGAAGGGTGCGGATCAGCGGGGGCTTGAGTCCCGAAGACCAGGAGCGGATGCGGGTCTGCATCCAGAACAACGTCGACATCTTCGCATGGAGCGCGGCGGACATGCCGGGCATTGATGCGGATGTGGCCTGCCACCGCCTAAATCTGGACCCTCGGATGCGCCCCATACGTCAGAAAATGAGAGCCATCGCCACCAAGCTAGAGGAGCCCATCCGCGAGGAGGTCAAGAAGCTCCTGGAGGCGGGCTTCATCTCAGAGATCCAGTACCCAGGCTGGATCTCCAATGTTGTAATGGTGAAGAAGGGGGGAGGAAAATGGAGAATGTGTATTGACTTTTCATTATTAAATAAATCGTGCCCCAAGGATTGCTACCCCCTGCCTCGAATCGATGCGCTGGTTGATTCAGCCGTTGGTTTTTCTGTTATGAGTTTCCTGGATGCTTTTTCAGGTTACCATCAAATCCGGATGCACCCTCCCGACGTCAAGGACGTCTCCTTCATCACCAGGGAAGGGTGCTTTAGTTATAACATGATGCCCTTCGGGTTAAAAAACGCGGGGGCAACATACCAACGGATGATGGATCGAGTTTTCCAGGGCCAGAGGGGTCGGAACCTAGAAGTCTACGTTGATGATCTCATGGTAAAGAGCAAAGGAGTGAGCCTGCATCTCCAAGATTTGGAAGAAACGTTCGCCACCTTGAGGAAGTTCAAATGAGGTTGAACCCCTTAAAGTGTGTTTTCGGGGCAAGTCGCGGGAAATTCCTTGGGCACCTCCTGACCCCGGCAGGGGGTAGAACCTAATCCTGATAAAGTAAAGGCCATTCTAGAACTAGAATCACCGCGAAACGCTAAAGAGGTGCAACGCTTGACAGGGAAGCTAGCCGGCCTTAGCAGATTTCTCTCCAAATCAGGGGAGAAATGCTCACCTTTCTTTAAAGTACTACGAGGGAACCAGAGGTTCGAGTGGACCGCGGAGTGTGAAGAAGCTTTTCAAAAGCTGAAGGAGCAACTCTCCCTGGCTCCTCTGCTTCAAAGCCCGAAGGAGGGGGAAGATCTAACCTTGTACCTAGGGGTGGGAGCAGAGGCGGTGAGCTCCGTCCTAGTCAGAGAAGAGGGAAAGAAGCAGCTGCCCATTTATTATGTTAGCAGGATCCTAAAGAAGGCGGAGCTTCGCTACCCCATCCTAGAAAAACTGGCATACGCCTTGGTCATTTCGGCCAGGAAGCTCCGACCGTATTTCCAGGCCCATTCGATTAGGGTGGTCACGGACCATCCTCTCCGAAAAATTTTTGAAGGGGTGGAGCACTCGGGTAGGCTGGCCAAGTGGTCTATCGAGTTGAGTGAGTTCAACATTTCGTTCGTACCAAGGCTCTCCATTAAGGCACAGGTGGTGGCCGACTTCTTGGCAGACTACGTCGCGGAGAACGGGGCCGAGGAGCCGCAGCAACCAGAAGCATGGAAGATAATGGTCGACGGGGCCTCGGGAAAGCACTCCCTTGGAGCGGGGGTGGTACTGACAAGTCCTCAGGGAGTGACCATAAGACAAGCAGTCGCCTTGCATTTCCCCACAACCAACAACCAAGCAGAGTACGAGGCAGTGATAGCCGGCCTTCGCCTGGCCAAGGAGCTCGAGATCAAGGACGTTGAGGTTTTCACAGACTCATTGATAGTGACGTCGCAGATACGTGGAGAGTTCGAGGCGCGGGAGCCCACCCTTGTGAAATATTTATCCAAGGTAAGAACGATCATCGGGGGGTTCCGGACGTTCTCCATCCAGCACGTCCCCAGAGAAGAGAACACTGCTGCCGATCAATTGGCCAAGTTCGGACCTTGGGAAGGAGGTGCCCTGACTGATTTATTCCATCCAGCGATTGAGGAGGGGGAGCTGATGGAGGTGGATCGGCGGCCCTCATGGGTAGACCCTTTCGTTACTTTCTTTCTGACAGGAACCCTCCCTGAGGGGGTCAAGGAGGCAAGAAGCTTCCGCCATAAGGCGGCTCATTATCTCATGCATGAAGGAGGACTGCACCGGAGGATGCTCTCGGGTCTCCTAGCTCGATGCATAACGGAGGAGGAGACCAGACACATTCTGGAGGAGGTGCACTCCGGGGAATGTGGTAGTCATTCCGGAGGGAGGACATTGGAAGCAAGGGTGGTCAGGCAGGGGTACTTCTGGCCCACCCTGAGGAAGGACGCGACAGAGTTTGCAAGGAAATGCCGGAAGTGCCAGCTCTACGCCCCACTCCAGCTCTTGCCGGCTCAAAGGCTCCGAAGCATCACAGCACCGTGGCCTTTCGCCATTTGGGGAATGGATCTAGTGGGGCCTTTTCCTCCAGCTAGTGGGCAAAGAAGATTCCTCCTGGTTATGATAGATTACTTCTCCAAGTGGCTGGAGGTTAAGGCACTAGCAAAGGTGACCTCCCAGGTCATCAGGAACTTCGTCTGGGGGGAGATCATCTGCAGGCACGGGCTGCCTCAGGCCATCGTCACAGATAATGGCCCCCAGTTCGCTAGTGAAGAGTTCATCAGCTTCTGCACTCAGCAGGGCATTGACCTCAGGTTTGCCTCTGTCCACCACCCCAGGAGCAACGGTCAGGTGGAGGCGGCGAACAAGGTTATCGTTAACTTGCTAAAAAGAAGGTAGAGAATCTGAGAGGGAACTGGGTAGAACAGCTCCCCTCGGTCCTGTGGGCTCTAAGAACAACCCCAAACACGGCCACTGGAGAGACCCCTTTCAAACTTTCCCATGGTTGTGAGGCGGTACTACCAGTGGAATTCGAGGTCCGATCCCCGCGAGTTGCGCCGCGGGTGATGGAGACGAGGCATGGAGAATGGAGAATGAGGAAGGCCTGCGCCTCTCGCTAGACCTGGCAGAGGAGTTGCGAGACGTGGCGGCCATCAGACAGGAGGAAATCAAGCGACGAATGGCGAAGCACTTCGATAAGCACATCAGGATAAAGCAGTTCGCGGAAGGAGATCTAGTACTAAAGAAGGTTGATGCGGCAGGAAGGTCCGCCCCGGTGGGAAAGCTCAATCCAAATTGGAAGGGCCTTATATTGTAGAGGGAGTGTTGAAAGCGGGGGGATACTACCTCCAAGATGTGGAGGGTAGGGCCTTGAACCACTCCTGGAGCGGGGATGATTTAAAGCGCTTCTACCCATAAAAAGGGAGAGCGGTAGATGTGTATTTAAAGCATGATCAATATAATATGCTTCTTGAAACATCTCTTGTTTTTGTTTATCATGAAGTCCTAAAGGCAGGTTTAAAGTTCTTCATCGGCACCCCGAGCTCGGCTCGGCCCCAGGTAGACCCGCTGCGCAGGCTCCCATCTAGCTGGCAGGCTCCCATCTAGCTGTAGGGGGGAGCTAGGTTTGGGGGATAGGTTGAGTTAAGTTCTTCATCGGCACCCCGAGCTCGGCTCGGCCCAGGTAGACCCGCTGCGCAGGCTCCCATCTAGCTGGCAGGTCCGAAGGCTCGCCTGTGGGGGATAGGTTTTGAGTTAAGTTCTTCATCGGCACCCCGAGCTCGGCTCGGCCCCAGGTAGACCCGCTGCGCAGGCTCCCATCTAGCTGGCAGGTCCGAAGGCTCGCCTGTGGGGGATAGGTTTTGAGTTAGTTCTTCATCGGCACCCCGAGCTCGCTCGGCCCCAGTAGACCCGCTGCGCAGGCTCCCATCATCTCGCCTGTGGGAGTTTTGAGTTAAGTTCTTCATCGGCACCCGAGCTCGGCTCGGCCCCAGGTAGACCCGCTGCGCAGGCTCCCATCTAGCTGGCAGGTCCGAAGGCTCGCCTGTGGGGGATAGGTTTTGAGTTAAGTTCTTCATCGGCACCCCGAGCTCGGCTCGGCCCCAGGTAGACCCGCTGCGCAGGCTCCCATCTAGCTGGCAGGTCCGAAGGCTCGCCTGTGGGGGATAGGTTTTGAGTTAAGTTCTTCATCGGCACCCCGAGCTCGGCTCGGCCCCAGGTAGACCCGCTGCGCAGGCTCCCATCTAGCTGGCAGGTCCGAAGGCTCGCCTGTGGGGGATAGGTTTTGAGTTAAGTTCTTCATCGGCACCCCGAGCTCGGCTCGGCCCCAGGTAGACCCGCTGCGCAGGCTCCCATCTAGCTGGCAGGTCCGAAGGCTCGCCTGTGGGGATAGGTTTTGAGTTAAGTTCTTCATCGCACCCCGAGCTCGGCTCGGCCCCAGGTAGACCCGCTGCGCAGGCTCCCATCTAGCTGGCAGGTCCGAAGGCTCGCCTGTGGGGGATAGGTTTTGAGTTAAGTTCTTCATCGGCACCCCGAGCTCGGCTCGGCCCCAGGTAGACCCGCTACGCAGGCTCCCATCTAGCTGGCAGGTCCGAAGGCTCGCCTGTGGGGGATAGGTTTTGAGTTAAGTTCTTCATCGGCACCCCGAGCTCGGCTCGGCCCCAGGTAGACCCGCTGCGCAGGCTCCCATCTAGCTGGCAGGTCCGAAGGCTCGCCTGTGGGGGAGGTTTTAGTTAAGTTTTCGGCACCCCGAGCTCGGTCGGCCCAGGTACCCGCTGCGCAGCTCCCATTCTGGCAGGTCAGGCTCGCCTGTGGGGGATAGGTTTTGAGTTAAGTTCTTCATCGCACCCCGAGCTCGGCTCGGCCCCAGGTAGACCCGCTGCGCAGGCTCCCATCTAGCTGGCAGGTCCGAAGGCTCGCCTGTGGGGGATAGGTTTTGAGTTAAGTTCTTCATCGGCACCCCGAGCTCGGCTCGGCCCCAGGTAGACCCGCTGCGCAGGCTCCCATCTAGCTGGCAGGTCCGAAGGCTCGCCTGTGGGGGATAGGTTTTGAGTTAAGTTCTTCATCGGCACCCCGAGCTCGGCTCGGCCCCAGGTAGACCCGCTGCGCAGGCTCCCATCTAGCTGGCAGGTCGAAGGCTCGCCTGTGGGGGATAGGTTTTGAGTTAAGTTCTTCATCGGCACCCCGAGCTCGGCTCGGCCCCAGGTAGACCCGCTGCGCAGGCTCCCATCTAGCTGGCAGGTCCGAAGGCTCGCCTGTGGGGGATAGGTTTTGAGTAAGTTCTTCATCGGCACCTCGAGCCCGACTCGGCCCCAGGTAGACCCGCTGCGCAGGCTCCCATCTAGCTGGCAGGTCCAAAGGCTCACCTGTGGGGGATAGGGTTGGGACAGGCAATCTCCATCAGCATCAAACTGACAAGGCAAAATTCATTTTGGCAGAATAGGGTGAAAAGTCCCCTTAAGCGGCACTACACCTTAGAGTCCCTACTTAGTCCTAAGCTACAAAAATAAACAAACGGAAAAGGGTGTGGAGTAAGGCGGGTGACAGCACTCGCAGCGGATGGCTTTTGAGGATCGTCTCGCCGAGCGAAAGAGCACTCGCGAGACAAGCCATTGCGCCAACTCATGGTCGTTAAGCGCGTCGAGAACCCGTCTCGCGTACAACATAAAAAAGAAAGATATATGTGCAGAAAGGTTACGCGGCGAGACGAAGTAGTAGCACCGTCCCGCAGACAAAAAGAAAAAGAAAAAGAAGGAGAGGTAGACCAAAAATCAGCTCCACAAAATAAGAAACAAAATAGAAGGCAACAAAATCGAGCACTCGCTCGTCACTTGGCAAATGCCACAAAAATATAGTTATAGTTTAAAATCTTTACATCAGGAGGAGAGAGTGATTCTAAATCTTGGAGGTGGCGCATCAGTCCTCCTCGCCCGATGAAGAATCATCACTCTCCTCGCTATAAAGCTCGGGGACCAGGTCTCGCGCGGTTACTGTCTCGGAGTCGTCCTTCACGACGCCCAGGTCTTTCATCATTTGCAGCACTAGCTCAGCCCCACGGACACCAGCGTCTCGGCATCGCTCCTCAACTTCCTCGTAAGAGTAGTGAGGCGGAGGTGTCCGGAAGGGCTCACGGCGAGAGGACGACGCAGCACTAGTCTGAAGGCGCGTGTTCTCCGCTGTCAGGACCCGGACCTCCTCTTCCAAAGCCGCCACGCGCGAGCGAAGCTGTCCCGCCGTTTCGGCATCCTGCGAGATGACCTAGCAATTAGCCGAGAATCATGGGAAAAGAAAAATCCAAGGAAAAGAGAGTTATGGCTTACCACGCCGCCTTGGGCCTTCGCGAGAAGTGACTCGGCATCTGACAACCTTCTCGCTAGACCAGTAGATTTCTCCCGCTCCGCCTCCAGGCTTTCCTCGCTGCCTTCCACTTTGAATTTATGTAAATGAGGCGGCGAGAGGAGCGGTGCGAGAACTCTAAGGCCCGCATCTGGTGGTGGCAGGTTTTCAGCACAAGGTCCTTGGTGGACTCGCTTTCAGGCGAAGAGGCGTCTAGGCCACCATAAAGGCCGTACCCGATGGCGAAGGCGTGGCTGGAAGGGACCTCTTGCTCCTTCCATGATGGAAGGAGAGTGGAGATGGACACGCGGTTGGTATCCCGCCCCCACAGCAGAACGGGTCGCCGACGGCATCATGAACCACGGGACCCAGGTTGTAATTCATGTGAGAGGAGGGAGCGGGACGGCCAGAAGAATCGCCCTCGCGAGAAGAGGTGGCAGCCGCCGGCTCAGGAGGAACAGCTCGCGGTTGAGAGACGCAGCGGGCAGGTTGGAGGCGGCAGCAGGTTGAGCAGAAGGCACCGTCTCGCGAATAGGCGAGACGGCCTGATGATTAGGCGAGGGAGGCGGTGGAGTTTCCCCTAAAGATATAGGGCTTCCTTGAGGAGCCTTCCCCTTTTCCTTGGAGATGGCGACAGCTTTCTTCATCTTCTTTTTTGGAGGGCTGGAGCGAGAAGGGACCGTGACATCTCCGGGACGCTTGGGCGGGATGACCGCCAGGGACTCTCTCGCCGCCTCTGCCGCCACATTGGCGAGATCAAGACCCTTGGCAGGGTGAATGTTGCTCTTGTAAGGAGGGGATGCTGGAACAACTCGCTCACCTAAAAGCAAGCGGGGATTAGGAAAAAGCGAGGTGACAAGTAGCAAAGCGAGAGGAACAGAAGAATACCCTCGCCGGGAGCACTGGGAGAAGCGAGTCGAGGCCTCGCCGCAAGAAATTGACCTCGAAGTTCTTGCCCACTAGGTACTCGCATAACAGCTTCTCTGGCCCACTGACTTGGGGGGGTGGCGTAGAAGCTCTCTGGCGGAGAGACCGGCGCGAGAGGAATGCCACCAAAGTCAGCCCGGTCTCCTCGATGAAGACGAATCGGGTGAGCCAGTGATGGTTCTTGTTAGGCGTCTCGCATACCTTGAGCCCTTGCCCAGTGAAATACGAGACGCCATCAGCGTTGGCGTGGTAAATGAAAAGCTTGCGGAACGCCGTCAAGCTGAACTCAATGCGCTCCCGGCGCATGTAGCAGGCGAACGCGATCAACACCGAAATCGCGTTGGGGTTGAACTGTGCCGGGACGACACCAAAGTACTTGAAGGCCTGCTTCACCTCAGGCCAGAGGGGCAGTCGCAACCCCGCCTCGAAGTGCGAGACAGGGAAGGCGAGTTCCCCCGGGTAGTACGTGTTGATGCACTCGCCGACCTTAGGGGGACGCGACTCGATCCCTTCTGCCAGATACTCGCGGGCGAACTTGTCATGGTCTTCCCGAGGGAGCCTGCCGAGCGGGAAGTCATGGTCGGTAAACCTCTTCCCGCAGCGGCTGCGCCCCTCACCCTCCTCCACCTTCTTCTTACCCATCTCCTCTGGCGAATTGGTCCTCGGCGAGACGAAGGAAGAAATAGGCGAGAAGAGTCCGGCGAGACGAAGAGGTCAAAAGCCAAGAACTTGGGTAACTGAAGAAGCTGAAAGAGCGACATCTAATCCCCAGCTAGGCATATTTATAAACCGAGGATCAGCCAATGATTAAAAGGGCGGGAAAATAGGAGGGTAGAGGAAGAGTCGATGACTTTTCTCTCTCCTAAAGCCTCGATCGGCGCGACCCGTCACAATCATGAAAAACTATAAAGAAATTTTTAGCATAAACTAAAAGGAGATTAAAGAAGAAAAAAAAAATCTAGCCTTAGAAAAATAATAAATATATGTCCAGACATCATCCCGCAGGAGACCAAGCTCCCTACGAGACCACCATTATTACAAATCTTGCGAGAAGAAGCAAAAGAAAAAGATGAATAGCAAGACGGGCATTCTTCAGTATGGGCGCCATTCCCAGCGACCGCCGCGAGCTCCCCCGCGAGGAGGTCCACTCGGCAAGTGGAAGGAGCGGATGGCTTTAAGACCACGTCGCGCGAGGCGGAGCTGCATATCGGTCTCATTTATGAGGGCCTCGGGTCGGCACCGTCGGCATCCAGCTCGGCATTGGCTCCAGAGGATAGACGGGCGCACTCGCCCTCCAGCGACTCGATGCGCTTCTCCGCAGCCTGTTTATCTAAAGTCAAGGAGTGAATGAGGCGCGCGTGCTTCCGGAAGAGCTCAGCCGTCTTCCGCTTCATCTCCACTGGATCCGAGGGATCGCCCAGATAATCTTCAATCCCGTCCACAAGAGGAGGCGAGACGGAGAGCTTCTTTGGCTGCTCCTCAATGGGGAGTTGGCTCGAGAATCTGCGCAAGGAGTGCAGGGCAGGGTGGAAGAGGCACTCGCAGGAGAGAGTGAGAGTAGCGAAGGGGATTCAAAAGGGCGAGGGAGGGTCCCTTACCAGGATGGCGAGAGGTATCGGCAGCCGGGGAAGGGTCGTCCCCCCTCTCGCTGGGAGTAGCTGGAGGAGTAGATGAGGGTAGCGAATCAAGCTCTTCGCCATGGACAGAAGAACCATCTCGCGGACTCTTCGGGGATGGCGGAACCGCGAGAGCCCTCTGAAAAAAGCGTTAGTAAGCAAAAGAACACCCGGTCGCGGAGATAACAGTGATAAAAGCGAGTACCCACCTCTTTTTCCCGTGGAAGGCGCGTGGGGTGCAGGGATGGTTTCCAAAGCAACGCAAGACAAATCTCCTGCGGCAGGTGATGGACCCCCAGCCTTCGCCTTTTTCAGGCGAGACGATGGGGCGAGAGGGCGAACCAGAGAAGAGGTGAAAGCAGCCACGTTGGCCTTATGCTGCTCTCGCACCAGGGCGAGACGCTCGCGAAAACTTTGACTGTGAGTCATTCCGCAGGAACTCAAGGACAGGGAAGAAGAAGAATATGCAGAGCGGGGCATCAGGAGCACGGGGCAGGAGTCACATATTTATAGACCCCGGTGGGGGCCTCAGAAGATTCCTCATAAATACGTTTTTTAATGCACCTCGAATAACGAGCCTCGGTTGAACATTCTTTTTGAGCTTAGAGTAATCTCAAAAAGAGCGGGGATTGTGTACAACCTCGGGCTCGCAAAGAGCCCTCAAGAAGTAAAAAGGACGAGACAGGCAAAGGGTACCAAGAAGGCCCACTCGCCTGCGGCGAGATGATGGGCTCTCTAAAGGCGAGAGGGCCCCTCCAGAGGCGAGCGGGCCCCCAGAAGCAAGAGGACCTCCAGGGGCGAGAGGCTCCGGCGAGACTGGCGGTGGGTCCTTCTCGCCGGCAGGCGCCTTTCCTCTCGCCAGGGGCAAGAAGGTTTTTAACCTTTCCTATCAAAGCAGGGTTTTTACTCTTCTACCCCAGATATTTTTACCCTTTTACCCTTGGTGGACTGCATATAGCTCCTCAGAACAGCGGGGTTTGGCTGTTGGCAGACCCAGCCAAGGGTATCCCAGTAATTTCAGGCCGAGCAGTTTTGTTATTTGCAGTTCAGATTCTGAAATCTATAAATAAGCCCATAGGGGTTCTTCAGAAGGGACCTTTTTTCAGACTCTAGAGAGGATTCATTGGCACGGTCTTCTGAGGAACTCCAAGCCCAGCTTTTGGCTTTGGAGGGGAAGGTCTCTGTGACCTTCCGGGTAAGCGGTGGGACCTCCCTGCTGCGGCGTTTGGGCCAGTTTTCTAATCCTTCACGACCGGTCGGAGGTCGGAGCTTGGGCCAAGTAGGAGTCGGCTACGCCCCTATTTTGTGAACATTCGTTGAAGTCAAATTTTGGCTTCAACATATGAAACATGCACATTAGGTAAAAATGTTCCTACCTACATTGGATCAAGGCAAAAAATAGCAGTTCAACTAGCATTGTCAACAAAATAATAAAGAGTTTGGTCTTTTTCAAATATTAACATACTCAAGAAAAATAAATGAAGAGTTAACAGTGCCAATCAATATAGTTATAAAAATTTAGAATACGAAAAGTTGACAAAATTATTTGATCTTATTTGCGACATGTTGTTGAGTAATGCCCATTCTGCCACATGTACCACAAGTTTCTTTTTTTATCCTGTGCTTGAATGTTTCTAAAACCCGATTCAATTCTTGATGCAATTTTAGTCTTCTTTTAGTTTTCATAATGGCAGGATCTCGAATAGAAATATCATACGATCCTGAAATAAATGGAGTTAACCCTACTTTACAAGCAATACTTGTAGGTTCTGAGTAGTGTAATGAATCCTTATATTCTCCAACAATTCATCTAATGTTGACATACAAGTTCTTATACTTCTTTTGATGCAGTTCATATTGAAAATGTTTTGTTTGGGTACAGTTACTTCCATTTCATCATGACGTCCACAATATCACTATTATCACCAATTTTACATTGTTTGATTGACTTCTAGCAAAATAGATCATCGTTTCAATAAATATAAGTCAGGAATACTGTAAATGTTTCTTAGCAATCATTATGTGGCAAAATGTGTTTGCATAAAAATCCATCTGTCTCAAATTTTGCATTCACAAATTATTCTTGTATCGCATCATAGAATAACATTGCACCAATTGTTTACTTCCTCACAAGAAAGGTCAACTCTAAATGTCGTGTTTGGTACCAATTATACTTAATTCCTCATACCAACATTCTAAACTCTGCTTAAATTCTTGTTTGAAAAAGCTTGAACATATTTTTGGTATAAAATTGTGCTGCGTTTCTTTCAAGTGCATAGCTTGTCAACAATTGTCATGGAATTCAAGTCTTGAAATCTTCTTGTTCTTCTGCTTGATGGCGTGACTGTAATGCCTTTCGAATTGAGTTATAAATTCTAATAATTGTGTGTTTTTAGGAATTTACAAAACCATCAAAAAATGCATTAATGCTTTCACTCGACCACTCGACGTCATTCCAGCAACAAAATGGTCTTTTAAATAAGATGGAACTCAATGTTGTCTTTTGAGTAAATATTTTCCATTTCAGTTCACTTGTGCTAACATCCTTTCTATTGTACCATTCATAATAATTTTTCTTGAAATCCCCATGAATATCTCGGATTTCAAAACATGCTCGATTAGGTGTTTCCTATATGCCATGAGCAAAATCTATGACGTGTTTGCGGGAAAACTCTTTTAATTGCATTGTACATAACTTCATCCATATCGGTAATTATAACTTTAGGAGCTTTGTCAAACATACACTTTAATCACTGATGGAACAACCAATGAAAAGTTTCTTCTGTCTCATCTGCTAATAAAGCACAACCAAATAAAATTGACTGTCTATGATGATTTACACTGTAAAAAGTGCAAATGACATCATAAATTTATTTGTTTTATAAATAACATCAAACACAGCATCCCCAAATGTTAAAAAATCATTTTGTGATCTTGAATCTGCCCAGAAAAAAGAACGAAGTACTAAATTAGAATCCAATTCTATGTCAAAGTAGAAATTTGGATCTAACTCTTACTGCTTCTTTAAATACGCAAACACCGAGGCACCTTCATTTCCTATGTTATACTTGCGTTTTCACTCAAACACTGAAACTTGTTTTTGCAGAATATTGAGCTATAAAATTTGTTTCATTTAAAATCAATCTTAGCAGGACCCATTCCAACACTATAAAGTTGATCCATCAATTTTTTAACTTTCTTATCTTTGTTAAATACGTACATTATGTGAGCGATGTCTTTTAGCTTTGTTGGGAACATCTAACTCATGATTATGATCCTTTATAAATCCAGTGACAACCCATTTAAAGTCCTTATTTTTGCGAATATCTAATTTGGCTTTGCAATTAACTCTTGTCAATCGATGTGCTCTCGTTGAAGATCCTTCGCCCTCTTTTGAAGTCTTTAACCCAGACTTATTACATTCGAACATTCTGGCAATAACATCTCCTGAAGAAATAATTAGAACTTGATACTTTCTTATTTCAAACCTAAATTAAGATCATAACTATTATAAAACCAGTACATTCATCAACACTTTCAAACACCAAACTAACATATGGTTTCAGTAACACTGCGCTCTCAGTAGAATCTGTATTTATTTCAGGTACAACACCATCCATACTTTCAGAATTTGATGACTCAGATCATTGTGACTGAAGTGTAGATGTACATTACAAGTTGATATATATTATACTTCTGGCAAGAAATGCTAAAATGCAAGAATAGGCCGGAACTCTTATTTAATTTTTTTATTTATAAATTTCTGGTGTCGACACCAGGGTGTCGACACACCCTGGTGTCGACACACCCTGGTGTCGACACACCCGACATCAGTGTGTCGACACCATGGTGTGTCGACACCTCTGGTGGTCGACACCCTGGAGTCGACACACCACACACCATGGTGTCGACACACCCTGGTGTCGACACACCCTAGTGTCGACACACCCTGGTGTCGACACAATGGTGTGTCGACACCATGGTGTCGATCTGTACCACCGCCGGCCGTGGCTCCGCCGGTGGCCACCGAATACCCCCGACAGTTTCGCCTAATCAACTCCAAAAAATTTGGGGGGGGGGCACGTGTCCCTGTGGCCCCCCGTAGATCCGCCCATGGTTTCTTCATCGTGGGTCCGGGGATGATGAAAGGGTTTGGAATAACCGCGTCGTCGTCGTTCTTCGCTCGTACCTGCCGGCGTCCTTCCTCGTCTGGCGGAAATGAAATCGCGCGATGAGGGTAAAAGGGTTTGGAATAACCCTAGGCCCGAAGAAACTGATAGAAGGCGCAGGGCTGCTCTCTGTCGGGTGATTATATGCTCGCGCTTTTTTCCCCTTAAAAAAGCGCGAGCGTATAATATATATATATCGTGTGTGTGTGTGTGTGTGTGTGTGTGTGTGTGTGTGTGTGTGTGTGTGTGTGTGTGTGTGTGTGTGTGTGTGTGTGTATTTACCAAAATCTCTCCTGTAAACAAACATAATTAGTGAGAGCGTCCCTCTTATTTTCGAAATTACAAAAAAACTCTCATTAAGTTTTCATTTCATTACCAAAACCCCCCTGATCTTTTCATTTCATCGCATCCATGAAGAAAAATACTCCCTTCAACACTTCACCGAGAGGAGTGTTTTTGTGCATGAATGTTATGAAATTAAAACTTCAGGGAAGGTTTTTATAATGAAATGAAAATTTTAGGGAATGTTTTTGTAATTTCGAAAATAAGAGGGATGTCAGTAATTTAACAAAATTAGAGAGGTCCCGGTAAATGGCCCTATATATATATATTTTACAATTTTAAGAGAATTTAAAAGCACTACTTTCCCCAAGATTTAGAGTCAAGCTCCACATGCAAAACATCCAACTTTACATAATGTCATTGTAAAAAAAACAAAAGCACAACTTTCCCAAAGATTTGGATTCCATCAAACCGCCAGAATCCACACCCGAGCCAACACCGACTATTGTGTGACAGACGAGGGGACAGAGGCGAGACGTGTTTTCCGACGAGCGTTAGGCTCTATTTGTTTGGGCGTTTCGGTGCTTCGTTTTGGGCAAACGCCGCCGGAAGGCGGGTAAACAAATGAACCTCCGGCGGCGTTTGTTCCGTTTTCACCCGCCCCGCCTTGAGAACCGCCCCAAAAAGCTCCGTTTGGAGCAGCCACCTCCCCCCCTCCGTTTCGAACACTCCGTTTCCACCCGCCGGATCCACCCGCCACCGCCGAAACAAATGAAGCCTTAGTTGGAAGCGGCGAGCAGATTAATTCCTCAGCACTTGATCCTTCATCCTCTTCCTCAATAGGCCAACATTTTCCCATTTGTTGGCCTTCACGTACAGATTAGACAGCAAAACATAAGCTATACAATTTTTCGACGCCAGTCAGAGAAGCTTCTTGCCGGCGAATTTGCCGAGCTTGCTTGATGCACTGTGCAGTCCCCACACCGAAGTCCCCAAGTTCCTCAATAGGCCAACATGTTTATTGAAAAGTTACGAATAGTCAACCAAAGAAATATCTTCACCATTCCTTGTAATGCAAAATTAAAATCATTGCAAGCACAATGCTATCAGGATCTTTTTTTAGGTACTGTTCAGGTTAAAATAATAATATTATTTAGCATAAATAACACAACAATACAGAACTAAAAAATAAGAAAAAAATAATGATTCTGTATAAAAAAAGAAAAAAAAAATGATCCAATGGCAACTCAAAACGTGGGTAGAGCACACTAATTTTTTCAAATACAAAGCAGCACAGCATACAGGCGAGGCTAAGGCTCCGTTTGAGTTTGAGGGGACTTATTTTCACCGGTCAAGCGGTTACGACCGCATGAACCAGATCTAAATTAAGGTCTGGTTCATGCGATCGTAACAGCTAACCGGTGAAAATAAGTCCCCCAAACGGAGCCTAATTTAAGACCACACCGACATAGCATATTGGGAATGACAAAGGTACAAAAATCTTTCTATATTTAAGCTAGCCAAAAGCAGCTTTTACTATTGTATTAAATATATATATATATATATATATAGTAATAATTAACTTAAGCGCCAATCCAGGCCTGCTGTGGACTATTAACCCCAGTAATTAAAACCAAGCTCGGACACAAACATGGCCCATTGAAGCGATAACTTCCTCCATTATTATAAGCACATCACAGTTGCTCTGCACATAGAATACTTAATTTTAACTAATCTCTCTGACAGAGCCAAACAAAAGAAATAGAAAAAAAAAAGGAGGGGGAAAATGAGAGGGGTGAGAGAGAGGAGAGAGACAGAGAGCGCCTCAATGCTTCCAAGTGTCCTCCCACCATTAGCCCTCCTACTTATAAATTAAGTCTACTCAGAATCTCTTCATCTCCTCCATCTCTTCTTCCTTTGCAGCAAGAAGGGGGAAAAAGGTTGGGAGAAAATGGGGAGGGGAAGATTGTGATAAGGCGGATCGACAACACAACGACGAGGCAGGTCACCTTCTCGAAGAGGCGGAATGGGCTGCTGAAGAAGGCTAAGGAGCTCGCTGTCCTCTGCGACGCGGAGGTCGGCCTCATCATCTTCTCCAGCACCAGCAGCTCTATGATTACGCAAGCACAAGGTTTGCTCTTGTTTTCCTTCGCGATCGATTCATCTATCTACCAAATATCTTCTTCAATATCTTCCTGGGTTGACCAAAACAATAGTTAAGGTGCGATTTTAAGGTATTGTTCCTAATCAAATATTTGTGTGGTTTAGGCTTAATCTCTTAAGGGATTAAGAAATAAGATGATTATGTTGGTGATTAGGCTATCAGATGAATTGGAAAGAGAATGTTCATTGAAGATCTTGGCTGAGTTACTTTTTAAATATTATCAAATATTGCTGAGTTTGGAGAAGATCACACAACTCACTGGTCTGTGGGGAAATCAGGATTAAAGGATGAACTAGTTAATAATTAATGGCATGTAACCCTTCAGATCTGAGAGTTTAAAAAAAAACAAGACAATCTACAAGAATAGAGTAAAATAGATTATGGGGCAACAGTGGGCATAAAAGTGCTACTAGAGTGCGGCATATCGGCAGTGAGTAGTTCTGAGATCGTGGGTAGCATCAATAAAGGGTTGGCCAACCGATGATGATGGTGTGTATCTCACGCACGATCTATAGGTTAGACAAGAAAGTCTTGACAATATCCATGTGAGCGGAAAGGATGGAGACAATGAGAACTATATTGTCTTTGTGAGTGTGGCAATTGTGTGCATGATAGCATGAACCTCAAGCTTGCGGAGGCCATGAGGGCGTACGGGAGTGTGCCAGGGGAAGGAGGATGGAATTGTACAACTAAAGACGAGGAGGAACATGGATTGCCGATGGGAGGAGGAACATGGATTGCCGATGGGAGGAGGAACATGGATTGCCACTGGGAGTAGATCTGATCAGTGTTGTGGATATCCTCCGACATAAAGGTTTTATGAATAAAACGACATATTTCTGATTATTTTTTTGCAAATATCCTTTTACAATATATCCTCTGATATATCTGTTATTGACCGATATATTCACCGATATATCGCAATATTTTATCGACTGGGTTTTTTCAATTTATTTTAACTAGTGTCTATGGTCTAATAGACAATAGACCAAAATTGTTTCATTGTTTAGGTTATTTTCCTCTTCCTCCGACTTTCTTTCATGCTCAAGTCCGTCGCCGACTTCAATTATGCATGGTCTTTGAATTATGGACTAATAAATGTTTTTTATCTTTCATTGTCATCGACAACTTCCAGACATTTTGTTTTTCCACTAGCTTTATTTCACGCGTTATACCGTAATTAATTGTGTAACATAAAATATTTATATTAGTTTGATAAATTTAGAAATTCATTAAATATCAAATTTAATATATTAATATATATAAATTAAATCAAGATTAAATTTATTATAGCTACACATAAATAATTATTGGACACGCGCAAAGGAGACCATTAGAGGCACATGTTAGGCATTGTCAGAGTCTAGCCACTAGACATGTTAAATGAGGGAGGGGTAGACCATAAAAGACTTTGAATGAAATTATATGGAAAGACATGATGTACTTACGCATTAGTGAGATTATGACACAATATAGGGTACAATGACGACAAAGGATCAGTCGTAGGAAATGAACCGTAATTTCAAATAGGGCATACACACAAGGCTATTTATAGCCAATACACCTATTAAATATTACAACATTTCTCCTCAAGATTGGTGAAAGATATTCACTAAGTCAATCTTGTTACAACCCCGGATCATGTCTTCTGAACTGAGTCCCGTGGTCAAACAGTCTGCAACCTGACCGTGGTCGACACATGACTCAACTCCAGTAGCCCACTGTCAAGCTTCTCGTTAATAAAAAATCTATCAATTTTATATGCTTGGTTTGATCGTGTTGGACTGAATTATTTACAAATTTGATGCAGATTGCTGTCACACCACAAGCATTCATCTTAAACTCCTCAATACAACTTCAACTCGACAAGCATCCCTCTCACCACAGAGCTCTGCAACCCCTAATGTCAAGACTCTGTACTCTGTCTCTGTTGTTGATCTAGTCATTACTGACTGTTTCTTACTCCTCCAAGAGACCAAGTTGCCTCCCACAAATATGCAATAGCCTGAAGTGGACCTCCTATCATCCACACAGCACTTTCAAAAAACATCTGATACATCTCACGATCTACTGATTCCCCGACCTCTGCATCCAGGTTACACCTCTAGTTGATTGGCATCGCAGCAGGTTTGCACTCCAACATCTCAGTTTCAGTGAGGAGATCTAGTGCGTATTTCTTTTGGGAAAGAACTATCCCCTCTGCCTCAAAAGCAATTTCAATCCCAAGAAAGTACTTAAGAATGCCTAGATCCTTCACCTCAAACAGTTGAATCTAGAGAAAACTTACTTTATTCTTCCACCACGGGGAAATATATAGGGACTACAATGATATATGAAAACGAGACTCACGGTGTGGGACTAAACAACACTCGCATAATAATAATAAATAAATGCGGAATATACGACTTGTATAATAATTCTCAACTCTCCCCCTTAAGTCGGATGGAAGATGTCAGTCATTCCAAGTCTCTTGATGTTATCCATGAATGAGTCACTTCCAAGCTCTTAGTGAACACATCTGCTAGCTGATCTTTAGAGTGGACGAACGGTGTGACCACTGTCTTTTTATCCAAGTGATCTTTGATGAAATGTCGATCCACCTCCACGTGCTTTGTTCTGTTATGTTGAACTGGACTGTGGGCTATGCTGATGGCCGTCATGTTGTCGCAAAATAAGGAGAAGGGGGACGTCACGGGAAACCCCAAGTCCTGAAGAATGGTACACAGCCATAGACCCTCACACATGCCTTGGGACATAGCACAATATTCCGCCTCAGCACTCGATCGGGCCACTACATTTGCTTCTTACTGCGTCATGTTATCAGATCCCTCCAACAAAGGAACAATAACCTATTGTAGATTTTTGATCGTCACGGCATCCGGCCCAATCAGCATCGGTGAAAACTTCAATCCTCAGGTGGTCGTTCTTGGAGAACAGAAGAGGTCAGTTGGTGATGGAAGGCTCGCCTAAGAGCCCTTTATCAAGGAGGTCGGGTGATCAAATCCCGCCTCAACAACCTTTCCGATTTGCTGTGGTGGGGCCGGAGATGGGTAGGGGTGTACGGTCAGCGGACCTGATAAGGCCCATCGGGTGGACTCCTGGCGGGACCCTTGGGCAGGTGCTGACTCCTGGCGCCAGGTGGCGGGCAGGTGCAGATGTCTGTGCCGCATCATAAAAGTGCAGGATCAGTTGGTGATGGAAGGATCGCCTGAGAACCCTTTATCAAGGAGGTCGGGTGATCGAATCCCGCCTCAACAACCTTTCGGATTTCATGTGGTGGGACCGAGACGGGATGAGGTGTACGGTCCACGAAAACCTGATAAGGCCCATCGGTAGACTCCCGGTGGGACACCCTGGGCAGGTGCTGACTCCGGGCGCCAGGGTGGCGGGCAGGTGTTGATGTCTATGCCGCATCATACGGATCAGTTGATGATGGAAGGCTCACATTAGAGCTATTTATCAAGTAGATCGGGTGATCGAATCCCGCCTCAACAACCTTTCGAATTTCCCGTGGTGGGACCGGAGATAGGTTGGGGTGTACAGTCCGCGGACCTGATAAGGCCCATCTAGAGCTGTCACGGTTCCGGTTTGGTTCTAGTTCTACTAAAACCATGAACCGAACCACTAAGGTAGCGGTTCTTCATATTAGAACCAAAACCTTATTTGATTTGACCGGTTCGGATTCTGGTTTCGGTTTCAGCTTAATTTTTGGAATCGTTGTATCAATGGTTCCAATTACGATTCAACAAGAAACAAAACCAAACCGGCCACTATCGGTTCGGTTCGGTTCCATGCGGTTCGGTCCGGTTCCATGCGGTTCGGTCCGGTTCCATGCGGTTCGGTCCGGTTCCATGCGGTTCGGTCCGGTTCCATGCGGTTCGGTCCGGTTCCAACCGGTTCCAATCGGTTCCAACTAAAACCAAAATCAAACTTGGCGGCATGAAATAAAAGCGGGCTACAAATAGTAAAACTTAAAACAATATCAAAATAGAAATAATTTTGTTGTGCACTTCTCGATGGTCTTTTCCACGATCGGTGAGATAATATCAATTGTCTTCCTACACGTGTAGACTTGCCACGAATTCTAGTTGGCTTGTGCACGTCTCGTCGGCATGCTCAACCGTAACAACCGTCTACAATTAGTTGTCTTTCATGATTACTAATAAATAGTAGTTGTATATCTTCTACATTTTTTAAATAAAATATTTCAAAAAAATATGTAAGTAAAATTGAAAATATATTATATAACTGTATCAAAATAAAAAAAATGCACTGCAAAAATTGACTCCAAACCGCACCAATATCAAACCATACCATACGATTTTTATGCGGTGAAGTTTTGTTTGCTCCAAAATCGATCTCATTTAGTGCAATTGCGATTTGGGTTCAAACTGCACCAGCTTCACTCGTGAAAGTAAGTATAAATATTATGGATAAATTATAAAATAATTACAATATAATAATAATAATAAACGAGTTGCTGTTCGGTTCTACTTCGGTCCGGTTCGGATCGGGTCTAAAAAACTTGAAACCGCTTGAGACATACATGTTGCGGTTCCGATTCCGGTTCCGGTCCGGATAATAAAATGTAAGAACCACACCCGGACCAATGTTGTTCATAGTTCCAAAAATTCAAATCGGAACCCGAATAATTTGCGAACGGTTCGGTCCGGTTTTTTGCGGTTCCGATTCGGTTCCTGTTCGGTTTGCGGTTTTCGGTTGTAAGTGATAGCTCTAGGCCCATCGGGTGGACTCCCGGTGGGACCCCTGGGCAGGTGCTGACTCCTGGCGACAGGGTGGCGGGCAGGTGTCGATGCTTGTGACGCATCATAAGGCCCAAATAGGATTTAGTGTTTAGTCTCACATTGTTTGTATAGCTAAGGTTTCCTCTTCTCTCTCCTATATATTTGTATTCATACTTGTGTTCAATTATTCAAGAAGTATATACAAGGATTGGACCTCTCTTTACATGGTAACAGAGGGGTACGATCCGGCCTGTTTTTTTTCAAACCGCCCAGTGCCTTTGTTAATCGGGAGGCCTGTCATTCTGTCTAACCGCTCGATTTTGCGATCTCTCTCGTTTTATCCGCCTCCGCCCTCTCTCTCGTGGATCCACCTCTTCATTCTCTTCTACGCTCTTTTATAGCTGTTTCTCTCCATGTCTCATGGACCACACTCCCGTGCGGATAGGCTATCTTCCCTGTCACGGGTTGCTCTCTACCTGCTGCGGATTCGCCTCTCCTCCCGCGACTAGTCTATTCCCGCGGCTAGCTCTACCCGCTGCGACTTGTTTTCTGTCTGTTGCGGTCACTTCTCGGTGCTCTCGTCGCGGCCTCTTTTCTTGTCGCGCGAGCTCCTTCCTTGTTGCGTGGTCTCTTTGTCGCACGGGTCCTATTGCTCCTGTCGCGCGGTCTCCAGTTCTCCCTTCTCGCGCGGTTTCTTTCTTGTTGCGCGGAGGTCACTCTTCTCTTGCTGATTGCCTTGACGCTTCTCGGCTTGCTCCGTTATTCGCGCGGTCTATCTCTACTGGTTCTATTGTGGGTTCCTTCTAACCGCACGGTCTGGTGATTGTTTGTCGTCGTTGCCCTTTGTGCGGTCTACTCCTAGCTGCCCGACCTATTCCTTGTTCGCTGTGGGTGTCCTTGGTGCGATCTGTTCCTAGCTGCTCGACCTGTTCCTGCTCATTGTGCCTTGGCGTGTTGCGGTCTTCCTCTAACCACGTGGTCTAGTGCTTGCTCCCGGCCTTTGCCTCTTCTACCCACTGCGGTCTCATGGCTTCCGAGAATTCTAATGCCTCATCTGTTCTCCCTGATCGTGTTGCGGCTTCAGTCCCTGAGCTTCGTGATGAACTTCGAATTACTACCATCTCTCTCAGTGGGAAGCGCAACTTTGTGGAGTGGGTTCACTCGGTTCGTCGTGTCCTGCAGACGAAAGGTCTTCTTCATCACCTAACCCGGGTCATCCCGACCGCTACCACTGATGAGTGGCTTCGCGACGATGGTCGCATCCAATCTTGGATCTTCAACTCCATGAACACCGAGCCCTATTGAATGACTATGTATCATGACACGACGAAGGCCATGTGGGAGGAACTTCATTCCTTATACTCCGGACAGAATAGTTTGCAACATCTGTTCGACATCATCTCGGATCTTCAGAACCTTGAGCCTTGGGGTCCTGGCGATATGATCTCCTTTGTGGCTAAAGCTAAGACCCTGGTGGAGGCCTGGATCCAGCATCAGCCTCCCACTACAGATCTGACTACTCAACGGGCCCAGAAAGAGGCTGTCGGGATTGCGATGATGATGTCCCGGGTTCCCTCTCACCTCCAGTGTTCGGGCCCAGATTCTCTCCTCTACCACCACCCCATCTTTATCTGATGTGCTACATGCTCCTAAAGGTCACCACGCCTCCGGATATTCTTGTTACTCTCTCCCCAGCACTTCTCCAGCACTCTTCACTAGCTCCACCTGCTCGGGGGTCCTCCGCCCTGGGGGCCGTCACACCTCTCGGGGACGAGGTCGGTCTGGCAAACCTCCGTTTAAGAGCACCTATTGCGGACGAGATGGCCATCTTGAGGCCACCTGGTATCACAAACATGGTCTGTCACCACATCTTGCTGCCCTGCTCTGGCTGAATCTCCTGCCGCTCCTGCCCCAGACTCTATTGCCTCTGCTCGGGCAGACATTGATGCTTTACGCACTCAGCTCCAACAACTACAAGGGGTGATCTCTCGCTCGTTTGGCTCGGTCGCCTCTATTTCCAATGAAGGGTATTTCTTGTCTCTCGCAAGGCTCTCACTGGATTGTGGATTCGGGTGTCACGCATCACATTACTTCGCAACGACCTCTGCAATATTCAGGGATTGTCCACCCCAAGTTCCTCACTGTAGCAAATGGTGATACCACCCCCGTCTCTGGTGCTGATGATATACCCCACACCTACTTTGTCTTTGACTTCTGCTCTTCATGTACCCGGTTCCCCATTTAACTTACTCTCCATTAGTCGCCTCACACAGGACCTCCATTGATGTGTTACGTTCTCACCCTCTACTTTTGTTGTGCAGGATCGGAACACGCAAAATATCATTGATTAAAGGACGGCTGTCAAATGAGCTTTATCTCCTCGATGTTCCTCCTGCTTTTTCGTTGTCTCTACTGCCGACTGACATCGTCGTCTCAGGCATGCTCCCCTCCAGGTTCTCAAGAAGGCTCTTCCAGATGTCTCTCTGCAGGAGTTTTCTTATGAGTCGTGTATCTTTGACAAACTGCATCGTGTTTCTTTTTCTCCTACTTGTACTCGGAGTGATACTCCATTTTCTTTAGTGCATTCTGATATTTGCGGCCTTTATAAAACCCCTAGTATGTTTGTCTATCGCTATTTTGTCACTTTTATTGATGATTATTCATGTTTAATCTGGTTATACTTACTTCGGGATTGTGTTGAACTAACCACCACATTTTGTGCCTTCCTTAGCGAAATACGTACACAGTTCTCCTCTCCTTTAAAGGTTATTCGCACGGATAAGGCCAGGGAATACACTTGTCGGACATTTGCGAACTTATGCACCGAGTTCGGTATTATACATCAAACATCATGTGCATATAAGCCTCAACAAAATAGTGTGGTCGAGCGAAAAAATCGTCATCTCCTCAATGTTGCTCGATCCCTCATGCTTCAAATGCATGTTCCTACTCGTTTTTGGAACTTGGTTGTCTCTACGGCGTGTCACCTCATCAATCGCATGCCTTCTTCCGTGCTTGACCATGTCACTCCGTTTAGTCTCCTCTTTCCATCCAAATCTATGTTTCCTCTCACGCCTCGTGTGTTCGGTTGTACATGCTACGTTCACACTATCGGTCCGATCACAGATAAGTTTGCTCCCCGGGCCCGCTAGTGTATGTTTCTCGGGTACTCTCGGACCCAGAAAGGCTTTGTGTGTTATTCTCCGACTCATGACAAAGTCGTTGTCTCTGCCGATGTCACCTTTCAGGATGCTCAACCATTCTACGACTCATCGTCGGTCATCACTTCTCCTTTCTCCCCTTCCACTCCTCGTCCGACTGTTTTCGTCACGACTTCATTGACCCCGTTCCTTCCAACCCCCCCCCCCCCCTCTGGCACCTGCTCCACTTGTACCATCCAGACCACCCTTTATTCGTGTCTACACTAGTCGTACCCCGGTCTCTGGAGCTCTACAACAGCCTTCTTATACCAGTGATATCCCGCGGACTGACGATTCAGCACTAGCATCTATCGCTCACCCCATGACGAACTATGTCTCTATGAATCGTCTGGCTCCACCTCTCCGCAAGTTTGCTCTCTCCCTCTCCTCCATTTCTATTTCTAACTCAGTGCAGGAGGCTCTTCTACATCCAGGGTGGCACGCGGTCATGGGCGAGGAAACGTCTGCTCTTTGGTCTAACCAGACTTGGGATCTGGTTCCTCCTCCTCCCGGCCACTCGTGTGGAAGTTGCAAGTGAGTGTTTACAATAAAACATGCTCCGGATGGGACAATTGAGCGACTCAAGGCCCGGCTTGTGGCACGTGGGTTTACTCAACAGCGGGGACTTGATTATGAGGAAACCTTCTCTCCAGTTGCCAAGTTGAACTCTGTTTGGGTACTAATCTCATTGGCTGTACATCGACACTGACCTCTCCATCGACTAGATATTAAAAATGTCTTTTTGAATGGAGACCCTCAAGAGACAGTGTACATGCATCAACCTCCCGGGTTTGAGGCCACGGAGGAGTCTTGAGTGTGCCTTCTTCGAAAATCTATTTATGATCTCAAACAGTCTCCTCGGGCTTGGTTTGAAAAGTTTAGTAAGGCTATTCGCGATGTTGGGTTCAAGCGGAGGTCAGCGGACTTCTCTCTCTTCACTCGTCATCAATCAACTCGGACTGTCATTCTCTTGGTATATGTGGATGATATCTTGACTACTGGCAATGACACCGCAGGGATACAGAAAATCAAGCAGCACTTGAACTCTGTTTTTCAGACAAAAGATCTGAGAGGTTTCAGGTACTTTCTTGGACATGAGGTTGTGAGACGGCCCGATGGTCTTGTACTCTCACAACGAAAGTATTGTCTTGATCTTCTCCACGATGCTGGCTATTCTGGTTGTAAACCTGTAGAAACTTTGATGGATGTCAACCACAAGTTATGTGCTCATGGGTAAGACTTTGATTCCCTTCTTACAAACCCTGAGTATTATCGGCGTCTTGTGGGAAAATTGATTTACCTAACAGTCACAAGACCTGATATTTTCTTTGTTGTTGGAGTTGTCAGCCGATTTATGCATGCTCCTCAGATTTCTCATCTCCAGGCAGTGGAACGCATCCTCAGATATTTGAAGACAGCTCCTGGACAAGGATTGGTATATAAGTCATTTTTCTCCTTATCACTTGTTGCATACTCAGATGCGGACTATGTGGGTTCCCTGGATGATCGGTGCTCTACTACGGGCTTCTGTACCTACTTTGGGGGGAATCTTATGACTTGGCGTAGCAAAAAGCAGTCTGTAGTTGTTCGATCATCAGTTGAAGCAAAGTATCGTGCAATGACAGTTGTTGTATCTGAACTCACTTGGCTTGAAGGTCTACTTGGTGATTTGGGGTCATTTTATCCTCACCGACAACCTTGCATTGCGACAGTCAGGATGCAATTCACATTGCGAAGAATCCTGTGTTACATGAGCGAACCAAGCACATCGAATTTGACTGTCATTTCGTTCGTGAAAAGGTTCAACTAAAGAAGCTAGAGCTGGAGCATGTTTCCGCGTCAGGGCAAGTTGCCGACATTCTCACCAAGGCATTATCATGACAAATGTACCATCAGTTCTTATCCAAGCTGGGTGTCTATGAATTGTACGCTCCAGCTTGCAGGGGAGTGTTAGAAAATAGTAGAAAACATGTTGTATTGGCCCATTAATAAGGCCCATATAAGATTTAGTGTTTAGTCCTACATTGTTTGTATAACTAAGTTTTCCTCTCCTCTCTCCTATATATTTGTATTCATACTTGTGTTCAATTATTCAAGAAGTATATACAAGGTTCGGACCTCTCTTTACATAAATAACCAAAATGTCCCCCTCACAAGATAAAGATAATTAAAACGGCAATTGAAGCTAGCAGTGTGTTATGGGTCATGGGCCACGGGTGGTGATGGGCTTAGTTATTGTTATTTTTAGTGTCATATTATTAGTTGTGCTTAGTTGTTAGGCGGTTAAGGTTAGAAATAATCTATTCTCCTTTGTCTTGAGTAAGAGATTTTGGTATCTCTCTCCTTCTGAGCACACCCCGCCTAGGCAGCCACGGTCCAGCTCCATATTATCCTCTCTGTCTTCGGTCACTACTCCGGCGAGCACACAACTTTGTATCAGAGACATCGTCCCACCTCACAACCCCAAACAGCAATCCGACCTTCTTGGTCACAGTTCTGCTTCCTCTACAACAGCAGGTGGGATTCAACTTCCTCGCAGTCTAACAGAACTGGCGACACTCCAGACGGTATTGTGCAAGCCTCGCTGTAGTCACTGTCTCTTCCATCCAAACAGACGCCGTCTTCGCCAAGCCCAGCGACGTCTGTCACCCGTCTATTCCAAACGGTCTCGCCTACACCTTCGACATCCCAGGACACCACAACGGAATTTTCAGCACTCGTCCCCCTCGAGCTACAACAGCCTAATCCCGCACAATGTTGCCTTCTCCCTTCCGCTCGACATCGATCTACATGTCGTCGATCCGCCGATCGCCGAAGTCTTTCACAATCTCTCAACGGCGATCGATTTCCCCATTCACGCGGCTTCTACTTCTCGAGCTCCGCACGCAATCTCTCTTCGAGCCGCCTGCCTGCTGCGGGCTGCTGCATCGAGGGTAGCTCGTGACATCTCCCCACGTGCACCTTTCGTGACTGCAAGCAAGCCTCAAGCCTACTTTTTTCGTTAAGGCATGCCTACTTCATTTCTTTTGAGAAGCGAGCATTCTGTGCCTCAAAACACACATCGTGAATTTAAAAAAAAATCGATTAATCAACTTGTCCATTAAATATTACTTTATTATTTGCAAATGAAATCTGAGGCGGCTCGACACGAATAGTGGGAGGCCAGGATGGCCTCTCACGCCTCGATAATGGTAAGTTGCGTCGCGACCTTTCTTGCCATACTCGGCGACCTGTTGATCACACACAAACATAAACAACAGCTCAACCGTCTTTCACTCTCTGAACCACCCTCGAGCTCTTTAATTGTTCCACCACAAACCGAGCCAATCGTTCTGTCAACCACTTTCATCCAGTGCGCTCCGCTCTGGTTCTACTTCTCGAGCTCCGCACTCAACCTCTCTTCGAGCTGCCTGCCTGCTGGGGGCTTCTGCATCGAGGGTAGCCCGTGACCTCTCCCCATGTATACCTTTCGTGACTGCAAGCAAGTCTCAAGCCTACTTTATTTCGTTAGGGCATGCCTACTTCATTTCTTTTGAGAATTGTACATTTTGTGCCTCAAGCATGCGGCCTCCAAACACACACCTTGAATTTTTTAAAAATTTTATTAATCAACTTGTCCATTAAATATTACTTCATTACTTGCAAATGAAGTCTAGGCGGCCCGACACGAATAGTGGGAGGCTGGGATGGCCTCTTACGCCTCGATACTGGTAAGTTGTGTGGCGACCTTTCTTGCCATACTCGGTGACATGTTCATTGCACACAAACATAAACAACAGCTCAATCGTCTTTCACTCTCTGGACCACCATCGAGCTCATTGATTGTTCCACCGCAATGTTGCAGATGTCGGATGTCGGGGACACGTCGGTTTGGGTTTTCATGTCGGTTTTTTATATATCGGGGGATATTTCATATATCGGATTTGAATATAACATATTATCTAATATTAACTTTTTAATAAGAATGAATACGTTTTAAAGTTTTAGTAAATAAAATAATATATACATAATAGTCACTTGCATATTTAATTTGTAATAGCCTTGGCAAAACCTCAAAAGTAGCATCTACAAATAAATCAGGACAAGAAGTATCAGTAAAAAGGAGTCATCTCAGTACCAATAAGTTCTATTCACAGTTAGTTGAAATAATCATTATTAGGATCCATGCGAAGACCTATTGAATTATTAAGAACATTCTTCTCGTCCCTTTCCTATTAGAACGTATTCATTCTTATTAAAAAGTTAATATTAGATAATATGTTTGGTGTAATATTATAGCACTAAAAAAATGAAATGCAGAGCGATAGAATGAGAGGGGGAGGTAGGGAGAAGAATGAAACAGCCGAGAGAGCACCAGCGAGCAGGGAGAGGAAAGGACCAGTGAGCTAGAGAGCACCAGAGAACCAGAAAACCAGAGAGCACCAGCGAGCAAGGTGAAGAAAGAACCAGAGAGATAAAGTGCCGACAGCGTGCGAGAAAGGGAGAGCACCAGCGAGCTAGAGAGCACCAGAGAACCAGAGAACCAGAGAGCACCAGCGAGCACAGAGAAGAAAGAACCAGAGAGAGAGTGCCGACAACGCGCGAGAGAGGGAGAGCACCAACGAGCTAGAGAGCACCAGAGAATCAGAGAACCAGAGAGCACCAGCAAGTAGGGAGAAGAAATAACCAGAGAGACAGTGTCGCCGACGCGCGCAGGAGAGCTAGGGCAGGAGCAACGGGGAGAGCTAGGGCAGAGCGACGGGGAGAGCTAGGGCAGAGCGGGATGAAGTGAAATGAGCGGGGTCTTGTGAAATGAGCAGGGTCATTTTATTATTAAGAAATAAGAATTAATAAAAATATTTTTAAAAATAAATAAAAAAAGGTAAAATAACGCCCGATATCAGGCGTTATTTGGTGCCGACATGTTGATTTTAACCGACATGTCGAACCGCTATTTTCAAAACGCCACGAAACGAAATTGTGCCGGTTTTGTGTTGTTTTTGCTCTCAAACCTTCATGTCGGCCGACATGTCCGACACTGTTCCACCGCAAACCAAACCAACCGTTCTGTCAGCCACTTTCATCTAGTGCCCTCCACTATGGTTATCTGTTCTGTTGGGCTCTCTAGCTCCATTCCTTCGGCGACTAATTCTCAGTCTGCACCGCCACTTCCGCTCGTTGCGACTCACTCAACAAGCAGACTTGCCCCACCAGCCAGCCATTATGCATGACAGACCCACCTCAACTAATGCCCGCGCCACGTCAAATCCTTGCACCCATCCATGACATGCGCACACGATGACAACTTGTCACTCTTTGCAACTCCCACACTAGCGGAACACTGCATGGAGCCATTTTGGCGAAAACTAAAAGAGCATGATGATCAAATCAGTTGATCTTTGTTTGAGCTTGAAGACAAACTCAATGTGAAGGTCGGGTGAGATGTTGTGGGTCACAGGCTGCACATGACAAGCTTAGTTAGTTATATTTATTGTCTGTTATTAACATTAGGTGTGCTTAGTTGTTAGATGGTTAGGGTTTCCATTTAAAATTGAGAATTGATATTCGCAGTCCTTTTTTGGTTATTTGTAGTCCAAAAACAAGCGAAAAAAACACTCTTTTTTTCTTGATCGCACCTCGTCGCCTGAATAAGGTTTCGATTTCCCTCCAATTCGCACCTGATGGTGTTTCCCTCGATCTCATCGGACGACATATCCCTCGATCTCACCTGACAGCATTCGCGATTCGCATAGGGCCAGCTACTACAGGTGTTCGTCCCAGTTCAAAAATCTGGTCACACCGAACGACGTCTCCCTCGATCTCACCGGCCGGCGGTTGTGATTCGTCGAGGGGCTGCTGCTACAGGTGTTCGTCCCAGTTCAGAAACCCGGTCTCCTCTTTTTCCTCATCTGACAGCGATCATAAATCTCGTGCAAGCTGTCGCTCTAGTTTTCCAGAAATCCTGAGTTATCCAGAAATCAGATATGATCCTCTTTTCCCTCATCTGGATAGTGGATTCATCTTCTTCCTCATCTATCTCATCTTCTTCTTTTTTCATTTGATCGTAATGATGATGACTATCTAAAATCAACAATTTTGCTCATTTTATAATTTTTGTTACTTGAAATTGTTCTCTTGTATAATTGGACTTTTGCATTTTTGGCTCTCCTTTAAGTACAATTTTTGGACTATGGGTATAATTTTGGACTGTGAATAAAAGTGGACTGCGAATAGCCATTTATGCACTGCTAATATCAATTCTCTTAAAATTAGTCTTGTCGGCCCCAATATAGTGGGATAAAGGCTTGAGTGTTATTGTTTGTATCTTGAGTAAGAGATTTTGCTAGCTCTCTTCTTTCGAGCACGTCCTGGCTAGGCAAACGCGATTCCGGCTCCACAATTTCCCTTCCTCCTCTAGAGCACAACACGATGTCCCCTCATTCCTAGCACAGCATCGACTGACGTTCGTACGTGGATCACTATCATGGATTCGAATGACATTCCTGCATACTTCATTACAACATTGATTCACCCAAACTAGGCTTTTGGTGATTGTTTTAACCGATATAGAGATTTTTTCAACTTACAATTTTTTGTCCTTGTTTTTTGCGACAAATCCTGGTAGAAGATTCATGGCATTTCTAAATTACCATGGAAGAAAGTATTTTCCACGTCAAGTTAATCTAACTTTCATCCCATAATAGCCACACAAAAAAGAAAATATCGAACAACATTCATCTTTGATACAGGTGCAAAGCAAGGTTGTCAGGATCGCGATCCAGATCATAGGATCTTACGATCCTACGATCCAGATTTTGTAAATCGATCCTAATTTTGTAAAGCGATCCTCGATCTGACCATAATATCAGATCCGATCCTACCTCAAAACGATCTTATCCAGGATCTTGATCCTGACAACCTTGGTGCAAAGGCCTCCGAGAAACTATTATGAAGTACGACCTTCTTTACATAGGGAAATCAAGCGATCATCTCAGATTGAAACTGAATCATGTATCAGATAGAGGTCTGGTAAGAAAGACCCCATGTTCTTATGTTGTTAAGGATAAGTCACTGGATCTGTAGAAGCGTACAAGTAATGAGAATGGAATCATTAATAGGTGATATTTGAATGGTGGGAGTTGAGTCGCTAGTGGGCTAGATTTGAGTAGCACGAAAGTGGCAAGGCTGCTCATCACTTTTCTCACGAGACAGACTCACTTCAATCACTCTCTCCCCTTGAAGTGAGGCAGGGAAGTAAGATTCAAATTCACAAAAAATACATCCAAAGACACATGGAGAGGCGGGATAACTGAAACCAAGGACACTGGGAGAAATGTGATTAATGAGATTAGTCGCAGTGAGAACGGCTTCACCCCAATAATGATTGGGAAGATGCATAGTAAAAAAGATATAATGCAAACTCAAGAAGATGTCTATTCTTCTGCTCAGTAATCTCATGCTGAGGAGGATTAAACACATAACTAGTATGATGAGCAATATCATAAGAGGCTGAATACGAACTGAACAGACAAAGAAGGCATGGGACAAAGGACGTTGAACATTTGTATGTGTAGAAAAGTGCACACACAAATACAAGAAACTGTAAAACCTTGTATATCCTTCTCTTGTGTGTAAATACAAGTATGAATACATATATATATGGAGAGAAGAAAGAAAAGAGCCCCTTTTTCAAGATGTGAAACTATTACATAAATAGGAAGAAGACCTATGATGTGTCATTATATGGGTTTTTACATGTTCTTTTTTTAACACTCCCCCGAAAGCTGGACTCATGTATATGTATTAGCAACTTATAATAAATGAAATGATTTTATTTTGTCAGGATATTTTATTTTGCGTACTCTTTCATATATTGTTGTACTCTGAATGTTCGTACCTTGCTCATTATGAAATGCTAAGAAACATTGTAGCGGTAGCCGTAAGGGGGATGTCACACCATCGAATGGTACTCGGCTTTGGTCGAAGATCGGGCAACCACATACTGTTTCATACTACCCCAGGTAATAAGGTGGCCTCCGAAGTAAGTACAAAATCCGTTTGTGGAACGCCGATCATCTAGGGTACCAGCATAATCAGCATCTGAATAGACAACCAATGTTGAAGTAGACGAGGAAGAAATTTTGTATACCAACCCATAAATAGGAGTTGTTTTCCGGTATCTCAGAATACGTTCGACAACCTGTAGATGAGACATCCAAGGAGAATGCATAAACCGGCTGACAACTCCAACAACAAATGATATGTCTGGTTTTGCGACTATTGGATAAATCAATTGTACTTCCGTTGAGATAGGACAAGGTCATTTGGATGTCTTGCAATCTCAAAGCCAAAGAAGTATCGAAGGTTTCTCAGATCTTTTGTTTGAAAAACAAAACTAAGGTGTTGTTTGACCATTTGTATTCTCTTTTAATCATCTCCTCTGATTAGGATGTCTAGTTTAATGCTTGCATGTCACTATTGCTAAGTGTAGACCAATGTCAGTTTATAGTTAGTCACCAAACACATGACCATGCAATGTAATCCCTCATTGTGTGATCCATGGTGTTGGCTCATGTGTAACCCCTCTATTGGGATGCACTTCATTTTCAAGTATTAAAGGAATTGAAGAAAGAAAAGGTTGTTGACTTTTGATTAAAGAAGAAAAGAAAATTTCCTTGAAAATTTCTTAAGTAAATTTTTCGAAAAGATTAATGCTTTTCGAAAAGTCTAAACTTCATTTTTCGAGAAAGCCAAGTTGTTCTCGAGAAATATTATGATATTTCGAAAAACTCTCAAAAATTTCTAAGTTTTCCTTTTCGAAAAATACCCTGAAGAATTCTCGAAAAACCAAGTCGTGTTTTCGAAAGAGCAACTAGTTTTTGAAAAATCATAAACTAGTTTTCGAAAAATAGATTTCATTATCCGAAAAAGAAGAGTCATTTTCGATAAGTTTTATTCCTTTCTAACAATAAGTTTCCGGCTCAAAGGAATTTCTGCGTAAAGCCTTCTTCAAAAAAGGTCATGTCGTTTTTCGAAAAGACAAGTTCTTTTCGAAGAATTTAAATCCTTTCGAAGAATACAGTTGCTGAAAATTTCTATGTACATAATTTGTCGTACTCAAATTTTATTCGTCGAACGGGGTTCGTAATTCGTGGAATGGATTTCACTCATAATTCATCGAACGGAACTTTCATTCGTCGAACTCAACTTTCATTCGTCGAACTCAACTTCTATTCGTCGAACACAACTTCTATTCGACTAACGGGATTTCAAACTTCAATTCATATTTAATATGATTGATCTTTATTCCTTAAATGATTTTCAGACCGTTAGAAGAAGTTTTATATTAAGTCTTGTCGATAGATTTCGCCAAACCTAATTTTGACAGAAGTCTGAATCGCCGCAAGTTCCAGATCGGGAAAAAGCCGCACACGCCATCTTCATTTTCTCTCTAAAGCTTCGTCCTCGATCCAGCAATTCGCCAAGAGAAAGATTTGACAGATCACAAGATTCAAGATTCTCTATTTATTCACTTGATCGTGTCGAATCCAAACAATTTCAGATCGTGTTCTCTCAAGTTTTCTTCCTCAACTTCTTCACAGAGCATTCAGTTTTCAAGAAGGAAGAACTCTGTAGATTTCAGATCTGAAGTGAAGTTTTTTTTTATTGATGTTGTAAAATCTTATTTCAACTTTTATAGGAGCTTCGTCTCCGAGCTTGTAGGAAGATTTTTCTTCCGAGTGTAGATCCTGTTTTGGGGGATCGAGTTTGTAGGAGTGTGTTTACTCCGAATTGTAGGAGCGTTGCTCTGAGGTGTAGAATTGGTTAATCCGAGATATAGTGAAGTAGTCAAGGCTAGCTGTGGTACTAGATTGGTGAGGTGGAGAGTGGACATACCCAAGATTGAGGAACCACTATAATTCCTTGTGTCGTCTGGATTGTGCTTTATTATTTTGTGTTAATCCCTCTAAATTTTTTATTCCGCAAAAGACGCAGATCTCACATATTCACCCCCCCCACCTCTATGTGATTTAGGTAGACAACTAGATACTTTCAGGATGTCATCGACATACACCAAAAGAAAACCGTTTTTTGTTGATTTATGTTGAGTGAACAAAGAGAAATCTGCCGAGCTCCGAGTAAATCCAACTTCTCGAACAGCTCTACTGCACTTATTGAACCATGCCCGGGGAGATTTTTTGAGACCATAAATCGACTTCTTAAAGTGTCAAACTTGGAACTCCCCCGTGGTCTCAAACTCTGGAGGTTGTTGCATATAGACAATTTCTTGGAGATCAACATTGAGAAAAATATTCTTGATATCCAGTTGATGTAAAGGCCATTGGCGATGCACAATCACGGAGAGTACACGAACATTATGGATCAAGGGAAAAGTGCACACACAAATGGGAGAAACTATAAAACCTTGTATGTCCTTCACAAATGTGTAAATACAAAGTATGAATACATATATATAGGGAGAGAAGAAAGAGAAGAGTCCATTTTCATGATGTGCGACTATTACATAAAGAGGACGAAAACCTATGATGGGTCATTATATGTGCCTTTACATGTTCTTTTTTCTAGCAGTATGGATCAATGGAAAAGGCTCAACATTAGGTAATGATACACGACTAAGGGCTCGCTTTGGCGCAAAGGTGGGGAGGCGCAGATTTCATCTGCGCCGCGCAACCATGATCGCGGTTCCCGCGATGCGGAGAAAATCCGTGCGGTTTTGAGCTTTTTTAGCAGGGGGCAGATTCCACCGCCCAACCGCGACCCCCCCTCCCCAACGTCAGGCAGTCGTGGTCAGGCAATCCCGTCCGCACGACCGGCGCATATCTGCCCCGCCAAACGGGGCCTAAATGACAAACACTTATATTTAGCAATTTTACAAACATCAAAATGAAAATTTTAAGACATTACAACAAAAAAATAAGGAAAAATATGTCGCATAGTGTCTACTAAGGGATGCCCCATTTGACGATGCCAACATAAGATCCATAAAACTGGTGAATGAGAACAGGTGGGGGCACAATCCAAAACATAGAGGTCGTCCTGCACCCTGCCAAATCCAAGGACCTTCTTAGTACTCAAATCCAAAAAATGACACGAGAAGGGTGAAAATTGACACATTTCAAGCTATGAGTAAGGCTATTAATAGAATGAGATTCCTGGGAAAGACAACAGCATGAAGAACAGAGGACAAGGTTGCAAGTACTATTTTATTTAAAGGAAATGGCTATATTAGAGCAATCCTCAAGACTCACTTTATCTTTTTCCAAAAAGAGGAATATAGGACGTGAAGCTTTAAGATGAACATTTCATGTGATAATTGACCCCTGAGGAGTACATGGTGACCTCTGCATCGAGAGTTGTATCTATCCTTGTAGTAACCTGTTGTAAGAAGATCCATAGCCTAAAATTCCTCACCAAATAAATTGTCTGCATGCGGGCCTGGAGGGAGACTCCCTTGGGGTGTTGCATCAATAAGGTGTGATGGATGTGTAGAGTTGAACGTCCACCACAGCCACGTCCCTGATCACGAAAAGTGTCCAGTGTGAGGGGGCATGTAATTTGTATTAAGACTTCAGTGTGCATCGAGGCTTGTGATAATAATCACAAAACAACTCAGTCATGCCATGACGGTGAGTGGGCACATGAGAACCACTAGTATCATTTGGGGCAAGGGCAAACCGCTCTTGTAGAATATTTGGAGTGGAGATTGACATCAATCAAATTCTTGTTGCACTAAGTTGAAGATCATGGCAAGAGAAGATATAAGTTGACATTCACGGATATGAACGCGGATATGGTCAAAATCAGATTCAAGCCCTGGAGCCACGCAAAAATGCAGTTTTGATCATCCCGCTCACAAGCAAAGGTAATGTTGTTTGTACATCGCAGTCGAATGAGATCAAAATAATCAAGCTCTTTGTGTAACTTCACAAAATCAGAATATAATTATATGTCACCAAGAGATCCCCATGTGCAAGACAGCTAATTTAAGACCTGTGCATAGTTTCCCTATCTAGAGTAAGTAGTTTTTGAATGATTACAAATAGTTTTTGCAATATTCAAGACGTAGTTATGATGGATAGACTTGTCCACTGACTTGAGTAGCCAGGACATCACCATCGATTCATTTGTGTCCCATCAATCTCACATGGGATCATCTTGTAGAGGTACAATAATTATCCCGTCAAGATGCCCAAGCAAACCGCATTGTCATAAGGCAATGTGGATGGAGCTGAGCCAAGCAACGGAGCTTGTGCCATCAAGAAATAAAATAGTAATGGTCATAGGATGGGGATGATGTTCCACAAGAATGACATGCAAGGGAGGTGTGTTACCTGTTGCAGTTTCAGAAGAGGAGCCTGAATATCATCCATCGATCACAACTGGACAAGAAGGGGTTGAGTGTTTCAGGAAGAAGAGATGAAGGCTGCGTTTGGAGCGGCTTATCGCAGCTTATTTGCTCCGGCGAGGTTGGACAAAAACGACATTGTCGTAGAATGTGTTTGATATCACAAATGTTACAAAAAAAGAAACTAGTTTGAGGCATAAGATTTTGGTATGACAATGACATTTTTGTCCAACCTCACCGGAACAAATAAGTCACGATAAGCCGCGCCAAACGCAACCGAAGTTGCCGGCTAGAAGGAGTGAGAAAGATGCTTGTTGGAACAAGAAGACTAGGGAGCTAAAGGAGGAGCAATTGATCGCAAAAGGCGTGCTCAATTCGAACGGAGGAATCATTGGATGGAGTATCAATGAAGGATTAGTCAACATAGGAATGATCTATAGCAGGGAGTTATTGGCACGAGGACAGTTGAAAAATAAAACTCTCATAATTATTAGGGCAACAACTTGGCTATTTATAGACAACAACTCAACATACATATTACAACACTCCTGAAGATTGGCAAAAAATATTCACTAAGCTCATATTGTTACAACCTCTGATCATATCTTCTGAACTGAGTCACTTAGTTAAGCAATTTGCAACCTGCCCCTTGGTCGGCATGTGACTCAATTCCAGTAGCCCATTATCAAGTTTTTCTTTGATAAAAAATCTATCAATCTATATATGTTTGGTACAATTGTGTTGAACTGGATTGTTTGCAATACTGATGGCTGACTGACTGTCACACCACAACTTTATCATGTCCTTTTGGTCCAGCTTCAACTCCTCAAGTATTCCTTTCAGCCACATGAGCTCTGCAACTCCTAATGGCATGGCTCTGTACTCCGCCTCTGCCGTCGATCTAGCCACTGCCGACTGCTTCTTGCTCCTCCATGAGACCAGGTTGCCTCCCACAGATATGCAATAGCCTGAGGTAGACCTCCTATCATCCGCACAGCTTGCTCAGTCAGAGTCGCAATAGCCTTCGATCCACATGTGCCCGTTGCTTCTGAAGGCCAACCCCTTTCCAGAGGCACTCTTCAAGTATCGCAGAATCTGGTACACTGCATCCATATGACCCTTCCTTGGGTCATGCATGTAACGCCTCACCACGCTTACGGAGAATGAGATGTTTGGGCGAGTGTGGTTCAAGTAGATCAACTTCCTAACTAGCCTTTGGTACATTTCCCGATCTACCGATTCTCCGGCCTCTGCACTCAGTTTGCATCTTTGATCGATTGACATCACAGCAGTTTTGCACCCCAACATCCTGGTTTCAGTGAGAAGGTCCAACACATATTTCCTTTGGGAAAGGATTATCCCCTCAGGCTCCTACGCAATTTCGATCCCCAGGAAATATCGAAGAAAACTCAGGTCCTTCACCTCAAACTCCTTGCCTAGAGCCCACTTGAGACGACTAATCTCCTGTTCATCATCCCCTGTAATGATCATGTCATCCACATACACTACAAGCATGGTGGTGTGAGTGTGTGGCCTCCATTCTGTCTGAAAAACACCGTGTGATCTGAATTGATCTGGCGATACACCATCTCAATCATTGCTCTCCTGAATTAGTCAAACCATGTACGGGTGACTACTTCAGCCCATAGAGGGATTTTTTCAGTCTGCAGACTCTGCCTTCTGTCTTGGCTGTACCGAATCCCGGTGATATCTCCATGTACACCTCCTCTGCTAGATCTCCATGAAGGAATTCACTCTTCACATCTAGTTGGTGTAGCAACCATCCCCCGTTCACTGACAGGCTGATGAGAGTCCTAACAGTACTCATCTTTGCAACCGGTGCAAACGTCTCGTCGTAGTCAATGTCGTAGGTCTGGTAGTACCCCTTGACCATCAATCGAGTTTTGTAGCTGGATGGATCTATCTGACAGCAGTTGTACAATAACACTATACTGGCGTGTGTAGGGAGTGTAGCAGGATCACAACCGTATCTGTTAGGAGGATTTCTCGCATTGTTGTGAATAGTCTTCTGTAACATAAAAGAAGAGGGAGAGGAGAAAGGATATCACCTGAGGCTTGTGTGGGTGTAGGTGTCCCAGGAGAGGCGGCGACGCAGGAAAGGGACTAGGAGCTACACTTGGCACTGACCCTGGATCTGGTACTGTTGGAGGCTTCCTCCTACTTTATGTCAGCAGTTCCCCCTGAGTCGTAGGTCTCACACCATGCCTCTGCTCCTCAAAATCCTTCGCCTGCTCATCATCACTCTCCTGCTCCTCCGCAGATCCTCTCTGTCATACTCTCATATCTGTCACCAACATCTCTCTTTCTAGCATCGTACTTCATTTATCTGACGAGTCTAATGTAGGTAAGACTCCCTCTTGTCGGTAGTACTGGGCTCCATCACATGTAACCCTTTTGAGTACGAGAATAGCCCACAAACATACACTTGACAGCTCTTGCATCAAGCTTACCAACACCCGGTCTGTTGTCCTTCACGAAGCACACACACCTGAATACCTTCAAGGGAAGTATCCCCCCATTATATCCTTGCAGCTGCTGACACAGAGATTTTCACCCTATTACCTGTGATGGCATCCCGTTGATCAGTTGTGTCGTTGTTAACACGGCATAACCCCACAGGCTCTAAGGCAACTTCATGTTTAGTATCATACTCCTTGCCACCTCCAGAAGGTGTCTGTTCTTCCTCTCTGTCACTCCGATATGTGCACTATCCCATGAATTGATAGGTATTCCCACATTGTCTTGTTGGTGTATCCTGTCTCATTGTCTGACCTATCTTAATCACTGCACTATATTGTGTCTGTACCAGCTTATGAAAATTTCGGAAGTAGGTGAATACCCTGTTTTTGTTTTTCATCAAATACAGCCATGTAACACGAGATGCACAATCAATGAAAGTAATAAAATACTTATAATTATTTAAAAAACTTCCAGTGCAAGGTTCTCAAACATCAGAATGAATAACATCGAAAATAGAAGAGCTTCTTCGACTCGTACTCGCATACGAACTCCCAGTAAGCTTGTCTAAATCGCATGCATCACACACCAATTTTGTATTATTTGTTGCATCAAAATAGTAGGAAATAGCCTAGCTACAGTCCTGAAGGAGGGGTGCCCCAACCGCCTGTGATGGAGTATCAACATATCCTCTGCACTCATCTTCTGTCCTCCACCCCTCGTTGTCTCTACCACAGAGATCAGAGCCGCATCCAGTCCTTCTCGATCCAGATACCACAACTCATCATGCCAAGTCTAAGTCTCAAGTATCTGCCTCGTCCCTTTCTCCTGAAACGTCACCTTAGGTATATCAAAAGAAACAACACATCGCAGTTGAATAATTATGGAACTAATGGATAAAAGGCTAATTAGGAAAGAAGGAGCATGCAAAACATTGGAAAGTGTTACCGAACCTGAGCAATTAACAGTACTCTTACCGACCACTGGCTGGAACGTACCATCCGTCGTCTGGATGTTATCCGTCGTGGCTAGACGGGTATGGGAGGAGAACTCACCTGCATTTCCTATCACATAGTGGGATGCGTCTGAGTCGATAATCCGTTTGATGCCCAGGAAGAAGATATAGATGTCAGTGCGAGAGATCCATTAAAGGGTGGGTGGGCAAATATAGCGACCCCCCAGCTCCCTCTTTGTTCCCCTAGCCCGTCTGCTTCCTCTTGATACCTTCCATCATGATAAGTAGTGTATGCTCCTCCTTTGTATAGATCACGTCAAGTTCCTCCACGCTCTCAGTCATACCCAAATTGGCCTGATAGCCTCCTCTACCACCACGGCCACGACCACGTCCCCGTCCACCACCTGAATCTCTCTCCTTGGGCGGCTTGGAGCATGCATGTCTCAGGTGGCCAACCTCACCACAGTTGTAGCACTGTCAGGTTTCTTCCCTCTGTCCAGTAATACCAGGAGCCGCAACCACTAGTGCTGACATCACAGGCATGGACCCTCCTATCCATGCCTGCAGTTTGAGACGCGTCTCCTCCTGAATCATAGCAGAGATGGCCTTCGTAAGGGTAGGAATTGTCATACCCGACAGAAGTAGATCTCTCCGTTGATCGAACTTGTCATCTAAACCCTTCAGTAACTTCATCGTCCTTTCCTCCGCGATGATTTTGGAATCCCTACACCGTGGATCACTGCAGCACATCCCACCAGAGGCGTGATCGTAATCCACCCATAGTCGCTCCAACTCGGAGGCATAATCCTGTACCGTTTTATCCCCCTGAACAGTGTCATCGATTTCTCCCTTCACCTAGAAGACTCGCAGAGTGTTCCCCACACCATCATATGTGTTCTTCAGCTTGTCCTAGACCTCCATGACTGTCTCGAGGCCATCTACCGTGGTGGCAATCAATGAAATAACCGATCTAAGAAGCCACATAAACACGGTCATATGGGCTGACTCTCACTCATCACCCGTCGAGTTCTCTGGTTTCTTCAACTCTCCTGTCAGAAAACCCCCAACTTTCTTTGCTGTCAGGATCTTCTTCACACGGCGTGACCAACTCAGGTAGGTCGTCGGTCCATCTAACTTAAGATTGATCGGTGGAAGTTCCAGCTTCGTCGGCCGTTGCGATGAACCCAACACCCTCAACAATATGGCCAACTCGTCCGGGCCCAACATCTTAAAGACACCTGTCATCGTTTCCTCCTTCGGTTCCATGGATCAACTTCCTGTCAATCATTGCGTCTCGTTTGGTATTACAACATACATCGGCTTGCCCTGGATCCGATCACCGCATCCCGAGGGACGGTAGGAGGTACAAAGACACGGGAAAGATTAGTGAGGGGTGGCGGCACAGGTACAGGAAGTGGCAGTACGAGGTCGGCGGTCGGAACCCCCGAGGGTTGTCAGCAGTGCGCCTTCCCCCCTCCCATGGCTCCCTGCAAGCAGCACCAGCGGCCTCCAGAGTCTATTCTTGTATCCCTAGAGGCGAAATCCTCCGATCAGGAGAAGGCCAAGGAGCGGACAACTTCCGCCCGACAGCAGAGCAGACGACCTCCTTTGACAGAGGAGGCGTTGGCGACAGTGGCAGTGGCGGGCTTCAGACGAGCAGGTAGCAGTGGCAGCGGCGGGCTTCGGGCGAGCGAGCGGGCTTCGGAATCGAGTGGGCGGCGGCTCTCCCTCTGATACCAAGTTGAAAAAATAAACTCTCATAATTATTAGGGCAATAACTTGGCTATTTATAGCCTACAACTCAACATACATATTACAACAAGGATCAACAATTTGTTGGAGTCTTTGACAATGGTGCTGGAACAATTGATCGCAAGCAGACAACATGCACTGGAAGAATTGATCTACGTATCAATCGGCGCTAGAAGAACCAATCTACAGAACAATCGGGGATGAAAGAAACAGTCGCACTCAAACAACGTGGCTAGAACAAGTTGCGAAGAGGATAGATCGAGTGCTAAAGGTGTCACTCAGGGTCGCACGCGCGAGGGTCGCACGCGCGAGAGGCGGGTTAAGGAAAAAGAAATTCAATAACTTGATCTAAGTTAGTAGAATGGAGGCGAAGAACGCTCTCTCTGATACCAAGTTGAAAAGAAGAATATCTTGCATTCATTTTGTTGAGTTTCGTTGTGAGGTTTGGTACTCCTTAAATAGAATCATGAATCTACTCAATGGAACCCTGGACCCATTTGTCATTACAGTATGTGTACATATCAACATATGCATCTCTCTCTCATATAAAAAAACATAGGTAACATTTTAGATCAACATTTGACTTCTATTTGCATATTAACGCTATAATTAATACTTAGAAAAGCATGCATGCATTTTGCAAGCTAAGAGCAGGACAGAGATAATTCATATTGAAACAGTTTTTTTGAATTCATGTCATATGAAAATTAACGAACCATTCTTCTCATTATATTTCAAGCTAGCATAATGAAATCATCTTCAATTTTCATGAAAAAATTCATTTCTTATCGGTTACTCTATTTTAATTATTTTTTTGATCAGTATGTCTTGAACAAATAGGTTCATACTTCAATACGATAGTATAGCCAAACAATCAGATTCATTACCGGATATAACATGCCCTCTTATTTGAGAAATTAAATGAAGAACACTGACATGAAATATGAGTAGAGATGCTCAGATGCAATCACTCATCTATAATGGTCATATCAACCATGAAAAATGATTGTAGGATGCAGGGATAGCCCGAAACAAGGACCCAATAGTTTCTCCTACTATCAAAAACAAAGGATTTTTTTTATATGAAGCAGTAGGATAGATAATTGAGCTTGATTTTGAAACAACTATAGAGAACAGAAATGAAGAATACTAACATGATCATTGGTTTCAGTATGAATTCGGTGATTGAACGCTACAACAAGACAAATGAGGATCATCAGCTAACTATGCGTTTAAATTCAGAGCTTAAGGTACACAAACTATGACATTTTGCAAATTTTATCCTCGTTCATCATGTCTTTGCAGTCCTGTGTACATTGGGGTGTGTGTGTGTGTGTGGTGGTGGTGGTGGGGGGGGGGGGGGGGGGGGGGGGGGGGGGGGGGGGGGGGGGGGGTTGCCACAGCAGAATTGTTGCGACGTGGATCCGAGATACACGTCATCACGACTACCGCCCATTTGGCAGGGGGTGTGGCCAGGATCCGTGCCCGCAGAAAATCTGCGAATTTGACGGACTGTGGTCACAGCCCAGGGGTTGTGGGTGCGATCACGCAGCGGTGAATTTGCTCCACGGAAAATCCATGGTTGGCACAGCAGAATTGTTGCGACGTGGATCCGAGATACACGTCATCACGACTACCGCCCATTTGGCAGGGGGTGTGGCCAGGATCCGTGCCCGCAGAAAATCTGCGGATTTGACGGACTGTGGTCACAGCCCAGGGGTTGTGGGTGATCCGGACTGTGGTCACAGCCCAGGGGTTGTGGTGCGATCACGCAGCGGTGAATTTGCTCCACGGAAAATCCATCACGCCAACCCCCCCCCCCCCCCCCCCCCCCAACCATCAAACAATTTGGGTTTAAGTCATCTTAGTAGTGAAATGCACCATTAAAGTCAGTTTTAAATGCGAAAGTGTTTTAGACTCACTGTGGTGTCGGCTTCTCTAAAAGTGTCATTTCCTGCAGCCACCTCAAATGCGCTAATGACAGAAATTAACGTGAAAATAGGGGTGCCAAGTTGAGCACCAAGGGATGACCACTGCACCCGCACAAACGGGTGACCAAGCGGTGGATATGGAAGGGACAAAGGGCACCTCACCATGGGGGTAATGCGGCAAGGCCGCAACATTTTCAAGAATTGAATAGTACAACAGCAGGGCCTCAACATAATCATGAATTGGATAAAACAAAATGTACATTACATGAAATAACAGGACAGTGGTTGAATTTCTATAGGGGAGATCAACTCAAATTAAACATTTCATGCCTCACAAACATGATATAGTTTATACAAAATCAAACTCACCATACTGACCAACTTGAAAAAATGGTAAGCATTAACACCAATAAGAATTATCATTTCTATCATTATAGAACAATGATTGGGCCCCCCTACATGAGAGGGGCCAGTTGGCTTAGGAAGAAAGCAAGAAATTAATTCCTCCATTTCCATTCTCTTTCTCCTTCCCTCTTCTTCCCGTCTGAAACCCTTCCTCTTCATTCTCTCACATGTTTTCATGTCGCCCTCAGGGGGAGCTCCAATCCCTGGAGGGATCTTCCTCTTGCTCGGCCGCTTACCCAATCCCAAATCACAACACGTATTAACTTGGTATCAGAGCCAAACTTGGGCGCATTCGACGACTCCAGATCCTACCCGCCCTTACTTTCATCGACCTACTCCGCCGAACTTGTCGGTCGTGAACCGGGCCGCTCACTGCCCGAGTGTGCGTCGTTCCTCCTCAATCGAATAGTTGGACCGGTTCTTCCCAGTCCCTCTGTTGATTGCATGCACACAGTCGGCTCATCCTCTACCGTCAGATTGTTGCCTTATCCGGTAATGTCTCACCCACCACCACCACGGAACGATGGAAGTCTCACCATGACTTAATTGGTTGAGATGTTCCAAGCTATGATGACCACCAAAAGCTGAAGATGAATGTGATACATGCTCGGATCGACTCCATGCAAGCACCGCGAACACTCCGCCTCGGTGTCCTCGGTGGATCCACCGCCGCCCCTCCACCACTTTGAGAGGGTGAGTTCCTGCCATGAGGGTAGGGAAGTCTCTCACTATGTCAAGATGGATTTCCCAATATATGAAAAGCGCGAGGAACCTCACACGTTGCAATATCTTCTTCAACAACCAACGCACCCTTGAGGAAGGCCACCTTGGTACTGCTTCGTTCCACCATATGGATCTGGCGCAACTCTAGTTCACCCAATTACAACATGAACAGACGCAATTATCTTGGGAATAATTCAAGGGGCATGTACCTTGCAGTTTGGCCCTCTGTTGCAGGAAAATCCGCTTGGCGACCTGATCGCCCTCATCCAAGCGGGAACCATTGATGGCTATTTGGAGCGCATCCAAGTCTTACTAGCTCACACACCCACTGTACTTGCACAGTAACAGGTGCCCATTTTACAACCAGTTTTCATGAACATTTGCGACTTGATATGGAATTTAAAAGCCCCGACCGATCTCACCACCACCACGAACTTAGCTCGAGCCTGTGAATGTAGCTTATTGTGGGACTGGCCGCCAGTGCACAATCGGAATGCACCAACCTCTTATCAAGGTGCGCCTTTTCAAGGGCCGCCCAACCCACCGCCTCCCACGGGTGGGGATTCGAGTCGGCCTCCCTTTCGACGTGACGTCGTTTGTCCAACGCTGAGATGGTGGACTGACGTGCCAAAGGCTTGTGTTTCAATTGCGAGGAATCATTTGGCCCGGTCATCGATGCAAATGCCTATTTTGGGTCGAAGTGGATGACCTCTTTGAGGATGATAACGAGGACAGAGACTCGGGAATACCTGAACTCTCCCTCCATGCCAATGAAGGTCCATAGGAAGGCCACACCATTCAGATATTGATCACTACCTTAGTGGCTCTCATACCTTAATGGCTCTCAAGGATTCGGGTAGCACCAACCACAGTTACATTCGCCAGCAGACGGCACCTCGTTTGCGATTTACAATATCACCACGAAGTCAGGTGCGTATTTTCATGGCCAACGGCCAACAGATGCAGTGTCTGGGTATCTGCTGCCATAGAGGGGTAGCAGTCCCAAGTCACGACTTTTCAAGAACTGAAGAAGGCCTCGGTGTTAGCCCCTGTCTTACACTTTCCGGATTTTTCCCTCAAATTCCAGGTGGAATGTGATGCATCTGGACATAGGTACAACGTCGTTTTACAACAAGGACACCCGATTGCCCGTTTCAACCGCAAAATAGCCCTACACCATCAAAAGTTGTCAACATACGAACAAGAGTTAATTGGCCTCATCAAGGTCGTTCAAATATGGAATCTTTACAAGTGGGGGCCGAGGTTGATCCGAACAGACCATTTAGCTTGAAGTATCTCCTAGCGTAGCGCTTGTCCACTGTGCCGTAACAACGTTGGCTGAACAAGCTTCTTGGCTTTGAATTACATGTGGAATATAAGGGGGGCATCTTGAACGACGTCGTCAATGCCCTTTCCCGCCACGAGCAAACCACTAAGGGATCCCTCTTGGACATCTCCATGCCCACCGTCGACCTCCTCACCACCCTCTGACGCGAGATCTAATCTTCCACGAGATTATTCGTGCTCTTCCGTTGGAGAGTAAGGCCTCGTGCCGCCCAAATGGGCCGCCCGTGAGGGCCTTATTTGGTACAAGGGTTGATTATATTTGAATGTCGCTTCTTTCGTTCCCAAAATTTTGAATGACATGCATTCCCGAGCACACGAAGGGTCCCATCGGACTTTGGTTCATCCCAGCGCATATAAGTTGAACAACGCTATCTTATCTTTTTCCACGTGGCCTAAAGCACTTGCTAACAGCCTAACAGGTCATTCATCACAGAACTACTCCCACTAAAGCGAATAGGAACATCCAATTTTCCAATACAACTTCACTTACTCTGAAAAGATGCATCTGATATTTAGGATCTAAATTATTACTTAATCTTGTCCAATTTTCCTCAGATTCTAATACAAATTCGGTTCATTCATTCATCTCCTTTCACCTATAAATCTGTCAATTTAGAAGCCTGTCGGGAACTACTTTGACTGGAGACTTCAATATACTCAAAGAAACTCTACCCTCATTTGATTCAGGGTGTCATAGGTCCACCAATTATTGCATTGTACATCCTCGAAACACGCATCGTACTGTAAGAGGTGTGATTCTGACAGGAATTGTAACGACCTAACCTCCACAATATCAAAATTATTGTCTGATTTGATTCATCTCAGTCGACACTAAGCCGAACCATGCAGTAGTTTTTTTCACATGTAATTTACGAGTGCTTACAAGAGCTTATCCCAAAACTACTCTCATCAAAGCATAATTAACTATGAAGTTTTCCATACAACTCCACCACTTACTCTGAAAAAATGCATTTTGTAGGTGTGACTTTTGAAAATGCTTTAATGTCACTAAAATGATGTGTGTTTCAGGGATGAACCACGCAAAAGCTAATGACCAATGTAACATTCTAAATTCGATAAGGGCGGGGAGTATCTTTGTGTGCAGTGAAGCCCAGGCAAAGTAATTCCTAGCATGCTTCAAGGTGAAAGGAGGTGTGCATGAATGAACCAAATCTTACATCAGAATTATAGGGGAAGTTGTTGGGTTTACGTAATAAATCAGAACATGAAATATCAAAGATGCCTTTTCGGAGTAAGTTGAAAAGTGTTGAAAACTTTGTAATTAAGCGTGCTCCGATGGAAGTTTTGGGATGGGTAACCTACAAAATGATGTGTGGTTCAAGGACGAACCATGCGAAAATTGGTACATCCTAGATCTAATGATGATTGTCCAAAAGGTGAATGTCTCTTGGGACAAAAATGCAGGCAAAGCAGCTTATGACAAAATTCTAGGATGACAAGATTTTAGGTGAAAGGGGTAAAGCAAAGAATTGAATCTCACATTGGAATTGGCGGGAAAGTTGTTATGCTTAATTAATAAATTAATATCATAAATATCAAAGGTGCTTTTTAAGGGGAAATGATGGAGTCGTGTTGGAAATTTTGTAGGCATGCTCTAATGGAAGTATTCCTAGGATGAATGACTTCCTGTGAAATGTGTAGGTCACATGTGAAAAAAGGACTAAATTGTGTGGTTCAATTATAGGCTGGGACGAATCAAGCGGATAATACTTATGTTATATTGGAGGTTAGATCGTTACAACCACTTCCACCAGAAAACCACTTTGATACCCACCTCACAAACTCCATCTCACCTTTCCATAAACTTTAAAGACAACATGCTTTAACCCGCTTCTTTCCACTCAATCAACTGCAGGTAGCGACCTTCATCCCCTACACATCATCTTGGCTTCAAGTTAAGCACATACATCTCCGTATTTAAACTCAAATCTCTTTGAACTCATTAATTGTCTAACATTGCATACATAGACCTTCGTTGTAAAGGAATGCACCTTTGATGCAAGAAAACATAATCTCCTTTGCATGGTCCCCCCCCCCCCCACATAAGGAGTTTTGGATAATCTTGGTGACGAGGAAAAAAGACATCAATGTTATCGATTTCGTGGATATTGAAGTTGAGAACTCTAGTCCCCTCATGGAGACAACGACTCACCCCAACCATTTCAATATACCACTATTCTCTATTGGTTAGATATAGCTATTCACGCAATGCTCCATGATACCATGTGGTCATTATGATTAATAGTGGTGTAAGTCAAAACTTAACTGTCGAGGGTCTTTTGCCTTTCTTGATGATGGGCATTGCTCCAACACTACTATTATATTGAGATTTCCATAATTTGTTAATGCAAGGGATCATCTGAACCTTACAAAGAGGATGCTTCTTTGGCCAAAACTCCAACAACCTCGCACCATCTTCGAAAAGAACATGGGTATCATCAATTTGTGTGCCATTAGCACAATAGTGAGACGAAGTCACAAGTGCATTCAACCACCGCCATCCCCAACATAGATAGGACACAGTTGCAACATGAGTACGAGTATTTTCAGCTCACTTTTGGAGAGTTCACGCCATCTCTAACCTTCCTTATCAACATGGTCATTTACAAAATGAAACTATTCGCCACAAAGATGCTCAAAACAAGGATTACCCAATCAAATTGTGTAGTGTATACAAGACTACTATCTTTTTCTTTTGGTCCACAAAATTGATGAAAACTAAAGATTTTCTACAGACTATAGATAAATATCATATCATAATGATATAGGAGCTCCTGGATAACATGAAGGGCACAAAATATTATTTATAATTGGATCTTTGCTTTGTTTGCCATCATATTAGTGACCGCACAAAATGTCCCTGATAAAATATTTCACACCAACGATGGTCATTATGAATTCATGTTCAAAATTCAGTCTAACCAATGCTGCAAAAACCTCAGGCCCATGAATAAGCAACTTCTGCCAACTATATACATCTGTATTAGTTTTTTTAACAGTAGTCTTTCTGTATCCATGCTATAAATCCATTCTGACAGCTAAACAATTTCTTGGCCTCACCAGGAACTTTCCTCATTCATATGGGACTACAAACTTGTATTCTCAATCACTAGCCACCTTACAAAATACTTGCACTCTAACTTCCAGCGGAATACCAAAATTGAGGAGGCCTTCAGAACCCTTCAATAAACATATTTAGTTTGTTTTTTTGAATATAAGGTGTTGTTGATGATCAGTAGGTTCATAATCAAAGGAAGCATCAAAGTAAAAAAAAAAGTATGGACATAGCTAGTTCCTTGCCCACTGGAACATATTCAAGATATATTGTTCATTGCATTGCGTAGAAATGAGCAAACTAATGGATCCCATGAACATGGTTTGATCGAGGGACTGGTCAACGGAGATTTGTGAATGGCAGGAAGTAGAGGTTCTAGGAGAAAGGGAATAGGGATGAAGCTGACCGCATAGACAGCGGTGGGGCGTTGTTTTAGTTATGCAGGTAAATTTCATGGGGGCTCACAAATAGATAACTACTTGTAATCGAACTGGGGATGTTGCCTTTTCCATCATGTTCCTCGCACATGATGGTGAGGTTTGGTAAATGGCATTCTCCTTGGAAGGTATGTGATGGCTAAGCGGGCAATAATTACAAAGGTGCAAAGATATTAGAGTGATTTGGGCTTTTCTTGCATGTCAAGGGAAGTGAGGTTGGCTTGGAGGTGTGTGGCGTGAGGGAGGTACCTTGAGCCATGTTACAGAGGGAAAATTAGGCGTGGTATCTATCTAGGATTAGCTGGAAGTGGATGCTTCTGGCTTTGTGGAATAACTGTAGTTAGTAGTAGTATTTGATCAAAGTGAGTGGTAATCAGGATGTTTTAAGCTGGATAATTTTGGAAGTGGATGTGTTCCTTTAGGGTGATTCACAACTGATGGAATAGAGAAAATTGTACGAAGATAAACTAAGGGTTGGGTATCTGAAAGGGCATTGATTTATGGGCATGGGTGGGGGAGAATCAGCTGGGAAGGTGGCGAAACCTGAGGCGGGAAGCATGTCCCAACATGATAAACAGAAGAAAGTAGGTTGTAGTGGTTTGGAAGAGCAGTATAGAATGGGGATGACGACTTGCGAATTTTTATTTCACACATGAGGGGGAGAATCTCTATATGAGAAGTCATTTTAGGATCCACTATGGCGGATCTGTTTACACCTATTTTTCTAACATGGCAAGTAGTTGACCGTGGTTCGACGACACATGGCATTGTTAAAAGAGTAATTCATAAGAGGTGGTGGAAGGACGGCGAGATGTTGAGAGATACAAGATGGAGGAAAACTCCATTGACTGTGGACTCTTTCCTATGTGAAAGTCTACAACATATTGTTACAATAATATACTCTTCATGAAGGATTACCACTCACATAATAGATATTTAGATTTCATCATAGCATTTTGATGATCCTGTTATGGACCGGCTCATTCACGGGCCTAATCCCGCCGGTCGAGCCCACAACATGGGCCGCGGCCCTGCACACCCAACCCTTCTCAAGGAGGTAAAGGGTTCGAGACCCGGCCTCAACACCCCGCCGCACCGAGAACACGTGCGGAGAAGGGTTGGGTGTGCTGGGCCGCGGCCCATGTTGTGGGCTCGACCGGCGGGATTAGTCCCGTGAATGAGCGGTCCATAACAGATCCTCGATCAAAACACATTCAATTAGATAACAATCAACAAATTATGAACTCCGGTGTGATTTCCAATTTAGAATATTAGTATATCTACCTCTTATACACTTAATCAAAGAAAAAAATTGGTTACAAAAGTCAATCAATGCACTAACAAAGTACAACATTAAATAAGGAATTTTTACTGCAGAAACACATCTTTCATATGTTTGAAAAAGACGTTTAGATGTTTTGCTGCACACAAAAGTATTAAAATCTGCATTTCAGCTGGGAATAATTGAAACTTTGAGTTAGTACCTATTATGTGCGTTGATAAATTAATTGATAAAGCAGCATTCTCCTTCAACCCAATTGATAGTTTTCTCAAGTAATATTGCTACAGTGTGACATATCTGCAACTTATTACGTTTGGTTTTCACACTAGTTCTGGCAGAGGGAAGCAGCAACCCTGCGGCAGCAACTGCACAACTTGCAAGAAAATCACAGGTAGCTTCTATTCAAGCATTTGTACAACAAAAATTAACTACATGAAGTTGATTGCATAACATGCTAAAAGAGATTTTTAAAATGGAGAAATAAATTAGCTAATGTGATTTTTTTACCTACGCTTAACCATAAAGGATAACATTAACTTCATCTATAACAAATATAATTAACATTGAAGTATATTTTTAATAATACTTAAATTTAATTTGAAAAAAAAAGAGCATAATATTTGTATTAAATCAGGCAACTTAAATATCTTACTCTTAGCATAATATCTTACTCTTAGTTGACAAAAGATAGGGCACAATGGCGACAAAAGATCCATATAGCCGACCCCACTATAGTGGGATAAAGGCTTGAATGTTGTTGTTGTTGTAGTTAACATCAAATCATAAAATAACATTTGCTTTGCTGAAACTGTTATAGATTAAAAAGTACATTGCTTTAGTCAAAATTATTCATGTCATATGCTTCATGATCACCAGGGCATCTCATAACATGAATATTATAGAGCAATTAGAGGTATTTTTTCGTCAGAAATCAATCACCAGGTTACCATAACTGGAATACTCCTTTCTCAATAGGTCAATGTCAACAGTGTTAATGCTACTCTACCTCTTAAACCTTGATTGTCTTCGAGATAATATTGGCAAACATGCTTAGGTCTGACAACAATCATTATAAAGACATGTAATAAGCAGGGGACTATTCACATAGAGATTCCCCACCCAAATGATATGTACTACTTTCTTCACAAATTTTTTTAAAAAGGTAAGATAGAAAGAATTGGTCTCATTTTTTAATTGTTACAAACAAAATCTGCAAACAATTAGGAATAAGGATAAAAGGGGGAAAAGTGGAAAACAATCTTAATTCCTTTTTTCAGACTTCCTCATATTAATTACAAATTCAGCACTTCTGCTCAAATATAAAACACAGCAGGCAGTATTACCTAGTAGCTTATATCCAAAGTATCAGAAGAATGCAATGCTTGTTATTTTCAGTATTGGGTATTTTCAAAATCATAAGGTGAGCAAGCCTCGTGTCAACATTCTTATTGCATACTAATTAAAATGTCATTATGAAAGCTTTATGACTGAAATTAGTTTTAGGATTTGGCCATAATTAGTTTCTTTTACTGTTAGGAATAACATTCAAACATAGTGCTATGAGATATTATTTACTTCGTGTATAAAGCGATTTAGTCTTTGGTTTGCTTCCTAGTTAATTCTCAACCGAAAACTGCAAGACCACATCAACTTCAGATTACTTTAAGCACAATGTACCTTCTTGATGATCACAGGCAGATGATGGGGGTAGATACTAATGGACTGGGTTTTGAAGAGCTGCAAAGCTTAGAGAACAAACTTGAAACAAGTTTGCATTCAATACGAAATAAGAAGGTCTTTATATTAAACATTAGCCCGGACCAATTGCCACCATCACTATTTATTGTGTCTAATCATATATTGATCTGTGTTGTAGGACCAAGTTTTAATTGATGAAGCTGAAGAACTGAAGAAGAAGGTAACTCTTCACCCCAAATCTGATATTTACAATATTCACTCAACTGCTCAAATTCATTATCTATATCTACTACAGGTCAATCTCATGCACAGAGAAAACATGGAACTGTACAAAACGATAAACCTATCTCGCCATGAAAATATGAAATTATACCAAAAGGTTGTTAGAGTAACAAAAAAGCTCCAAGCTAAATTTTCTTGACTAGAACCATCATAGGAAGCTAAACGTTTAAACCTGATCATGTCAAATCCATTGTTAGGTTAATACAACTGGAAGACAGAATGGAGGATTTACTTCAAGCGGCTCACTTAGTCCTACATCAATTGACCTTGAATTAAGCCCGCCGCAACAACAAACAAGTGAAATGGAAGAAGAAGTCACAAAGCTAGGGTAAACTCTTACAATTTCACAAAGAAAAATTAATGTAGGTATTGTAAGATTTCTTGATTTAATTGAGACATATTTTTTTGTTATGCAACAGACTTCAATTTCTTTAAGATGCTTCGAGAAGGTGGATGATGTTCAGCGGCTTCAAATATATCAACAGTGAGAATATTGCACGATTTAGTGAATGCAGGAACAGCACGCAGATCTAGGTCAAAAAACTTTAGATTATTCTAAAAATCGCTTCATAAATGAGTTGTTTGTGCCAGGAGGATAAAGATTTTCTTTGACAAATTTCAACACGTTAACTTGATTATGTATTTCAAGTGGCTTGACATTTTCTTCATTATGAAGTAGCATCTTTTAGACACGTTGCTGAGAATGTTGCAAAAGAAATTCATAGAGAGAAAAAAATTATTGATTAACAAATTTGGGCACAACTTTGATTACACCTTCATCTATTGGAAATGTCAGCCAAATAGTACTACATGATAGACCTCTAATTGTCTAAGTAGTGATCAGGTCTCCCGTAAATAAGCTGAACGGTCCTACACAGAGTCCATTGATGAACACAACATTTTAGATATTCAAATGCAGTCAAACTACAACATTTTAGATATTTAAATGCAGTCAAACTACATCATTTTAGATATTTAAATATTTTTATCATCTATTAAGTCCCAAAAAAACACTCAAGGGGCAGCCCTCATTTAAAGATGAAACAATCATGTAGATGAAAAGGAATAGGCCTGGAAAACAAGAACATGTGATAATCCCATGGATCCGACCAACCTAGTCCAAAAGAACAGCAATCAAACAGAACCAGCCAAGGGTGTAAATAAGCTTGAACATAAACGAACAAGTCATTTTTTGTGTGGACTACTAGTTTTATCAATGTGTACGTTGATGCAGTGGCAGGTCGACTTGAAACGGGATTTCCAAATGCAAACATAATTGCAATGCGGTGTAATGAAAGTGCATGGTGGTCCGCTCCAAAATTGCAGCAAATAATAATTTATTATATGATTATCAGCAGAAGCTCGGCAGACACAATTCATTAATTAAAAGAAAAACAAAATATTAATTTTGCAAACAGTCGAGGCGCAGACAATTTTAAGCGAGCGCAGGATAAACTCTGCAAGTCACACGAGCGGCGGTACTAATAACAAACAAGAATAACAATCACTTCAGATATAGTGCCAAATTAAACAACAATAAAAGAAAAGACAGTTACCACAATTCACACATGCAGACGGCGGCGGTGGCAGTTGTGAGTAGGCATCTGAGGTCTTGGCAGTGGAGGAAATTGGTAGTAGGCTCACGAAGGGAGTGTGTCGGGGCTGTGGGAGGAAGGGTAGATCCAGTGAGGTGGGGGAGGGGAGTGACTCACGGGTGGCTGGGCTTAATAAGGAAATGAGAGGAGTGAACAGTATTATTAAAAATGTTGAACAGTACTTGACATTAATTTACGCATAGGCATTCATGGTGGCTGGGTTACGGGCGGAGGAAGGGGAAGTGGCTTGGAGGGGTGGTGTAGGGCTGAGCGTGAGCAGACGGGCTGGAATAGCAATGGAACGGGGGTCGGAAGTGGGTTGTAGGGGCGGTGGACGGACGGATCTAGGGTTCTGGCGGTGGAGGATGAGGGGGAAGGAATAGTCAGATGGTGTTTGAGTGGAGGGCGCCCCTTCAATCACCGGCAACAACCGGAGGGGATGGAGGCAGGCTGGACGGGAGAGAAGGGGATGGGGCTCACTGGAGAGGAAGATGAAGCGGTGGTTTACCGGAGAGGAAGAGGGAGGCGGTAGTCGTCCCGGCGTCGCACCAGGAGAGGCGGAAGGAAGGTGTCGCACCTTTGTGACCGACGGTTCCTGGAAATTTCCCAAAAACCTGTGATGCCTCTCCCCCATGAACCGCCGGCATATAAAGCCCTAAGTAACTGCATAGTGTAACTGCAGAAATAAAACCCAAATAAATCCACTCGAATCGGAGGGCTCACAATGTTAGGTCCGATCGAGGGGTAAATACAACTCCAAATAGAAAACATAGAATACGAAAATGAATAGAAACGATCATTCGGGCGCGGCCACGGACTCCGATCGCCCATCCGGAGAGAGGATCACCGCCTCCTGCGAGTATACACGTGTGTCGGTCATGACGCGCCGTCATATGTTTGGTTCATATTCGGTTCATGTTTGCCCGGCTTGTTATTATTCGACATGTTCCTGCTCGGCATGTTAACAACATGTGAAGTTCGAACAAATTTTTGAGCCAAAATCAATTGAAATTACCAAACAAAATGGTATAAAGTGTTATAGGAGACTCAAATCTACTAAAATAATTTAAAATTAATAGCTAATACAAAATGAAAGTTGGGCTAGCAGAACAATATGGACCACTAAATTTATCAGATCCATTCAAATACTAATTTTGAATCAAACGAAAGGTTTTAAACAACAATTGTTACCTTTGGGCTCAGTTTTGACTATAGATACATAAAAGAAATATATATTGACATATATATATACATATATATGTATATATAGACACAAACACACATACTAGTGGATGTTCATGTGGTCCTCAATGCGTACTGTGCAATGACAAATGAATGACCGCTATTCGATGTCCCTCCTAATGTGTGAGCTGAAATCTAATTTTGCATGAGACATCGAGAGGATTCCTAGTACGTGTGTACACACACACACATAGGAATAATTACCAGAACTTCCCCAGGAAGTTAGCATTATTGCAGGTTGCACACTTCTTATTTTTGAAATTACAAAAACATCCCGTATAAGTTTACATTTTATAACACTAATGCACAAAAATATCCCCTTTGGTTAAATCTTCAGAGAAAACTTTTTGTGTATGAATGTTATGAAATATTGAAATGAAAACTTACAAGTGAGGTGTTTGTAATTTCAAAAGAGGGGTGTGACCTGTAATTTAGCAAACTTAGAAGGGATGTCCCGGTAAATGGCCATTTTTTCTACTCATTATGAATCAAGCCTAAATATTATGTTCATGTTTTGCTCAATCATTAATGAACAAGTGGCACCCGAGTTGTTTAATGAAATTTCCTTAGATCCCACATAAATCAATCTATTTATGCAAGGAAAAAGTAAAATGAACGTATACATTTATGTAATGATTGAGTAAATCGTATTTGGCAAAAAAGTTTAACATATGAAATTTGTTACGAGTCATCCCCCGTGATTGCAGGATCCGATCACGAATGACTGCATTCGACATCACTGGCAAATCGAGGTACATATTTTCTCGTTAGTATTAATTCTTTTTTCTTCCACGCCAATCACCTTTTTACACAGCTATTTAATAAGAGTTTAATTTTGACGCGACTCCTAAGGTGCAAGAGCGAAATGCGCTAGAATATCGGGTGTTAGAGTGCAATGGCAGTTTTTGTAATTAAAGAAAAGCCGTATTTTCCTTCCTTCAGCAGGAACTCCCCCGTAATATTAAAATGAGCCACAATTTCCCCCCATCTCGCGATCCATTTTGATAACTACAGAGGATTACCAAGAGCCGTGTGTTTTTTCCGATAATTTCTCCCGCCCACGACCCAAACGAAAGGATTTAGGGCTCTTCTTAACTTTGTTCCAGCCGATCAATGACACAAGCGCCTCCTCCATGTGTATCAATGTGAGTTCGATTTTGTCTCCTACTCGAGGGAGGCATCGTTTTTACGACTCGCTCAGGCCGCTGTTTGAACTAAGTAATTTTTTCAGTTGCCTTTTCAGCGTGCTCTACCAGTAGTTCACGATTTCTTTGATCCCTCTGCTTACATTCAAACACCCCTTGGGTTTGAAAAGGTTCCTCTAAGGGTTAAGTGTCTGATTCCGAAGTTGGTAACCACCAATCCTCTCCAATAAACTATGTTAAATTTCTTTATCTTACAAAGATATTGCTTTTGCCACTTTGTGCATTTATTGTCAAAGGTTAGGTCTTTCTCCTCTAAGAGAAGCCACTTTGTGCATAGTGCCAAAGGTTAGGTCTATTTCGAATCTTCCCCCGCCCATACCCCCAATGATTAGGGACTATATGGGTTCTGTTGTTGTTGTTGTTGTACAAAGATATTGCTCTTAACTTCGAAAACCCTAGAAGTTTTAAAGATATATTTTAGGAAGTAAATCAAAGGAGACTTAGTTTTTGATTCGACTTTGTCATAGAGTGATTGTGATTGATAAAGGTATGTGGAAGTCCCTTATGAATGTTATTTCATTGTTATAATATACCACTCCCTTCACTTAATTGTTGTTATTGAGTTTTCAGTATAACCTTAGAAATGAGGGAAAATTTAATTGTGTAATTCAGTACAATCCAGAGATATCATGTCACCGCGCCATATTTATGTGCGTCACAATCTTGATATAAGAAATTCTATTTCTTTTGGCTAGACATACCACATAATTTATTTCATGATTTGTTCTCGTATAGTTAACAGAATGCACGAGATAATATGAGTTCGTATGTACATCATATGAAAACTATATTACATTAGAGAAACTGTATAGCATATGAATTGCACGTAAGAAGCTACTTAACCTAGAACAAGAAGAAGAGCATTTTCAAATACCTAGAATTCAAGTGCATGTCGAAATTTAAAAATCCCTATAGTTTAACTTTTTTGAAACCTGAATGAAAATGTATACTACGATCACACTAGAACTGACATTTTTGTTTAAAGTTTTTTTGATAGAAACGCATACATAGGATCGTAGTGCATTTTCTTTCGTATGAAATGTTGTTTTAAAAAGCATGCACTGTTTCTTTCAATTTATTTTTAGTGTCACTAGCATGAATGATTTTTCTTACTCTCCAATAGGCTGACCCGTTCTCGGGCATTTCTTTTCAAGGGTCACGGGTGGGAAGTTACGTCTAGGATAAGCGTTCACGGTTCTCCTTATCTATTCACAATGCATTCAGTTGTATTACCTTTCTTAGTTATTATACTATTTCTGTTAATGGACTCGATGTAACAAACTTGTTTAAGGATGTCTCTGTATCAGACAATATTATACTATTTCTTCTTTGAGCTGCTGTTTTTTCCCCGATTCCGATCGACTGCGACGCCCGCGAAAATCATCTCCAGTCGGAAGCCCTCGGGCCCGTTTGCATCGCCAATTTCAGCGGGCCCCGCCTATTTCGCTATCGTCTTCACAAATCAGCCCCCCTACCGGCCATGTCTCGCCTTGTCGCTTTTACCAGCCGCATCACCGCCTTTTTCTGTCGCCCCGTGCTCCGCAGACCCATTCCTGCTGTCGGCCGTCGCATATCCGACGTCCTTGTGGATGCTGCTCATCACTGCTTCATCGACCTTGCGGAAGCCATTACTTCTGCCGACCATCTTTCCGATAGCGCAAACGCTACTCACCAACACTGCAGCCACTGCTACGCACTACCTGACCTTGTTCTGGGGGGAGGTCAAGGTACTAGATGATCCGACCACCCACTTGATACACGAGTTTGAGGGCAAGCTCGTTTTGAAGGACAAATGGAGTATTGCGCATCAGTTATCTTGTAGTAATATTATTATTTATATGTTGAGCCGTGTTGTATCGAGTCGTGTCGTAGTGTTACGCATCAGTTATCTTGCATTATTATTATTATTTATATGTTGAGGCGGGTTAAATCGAGTCGTATCGTAGCGTTTAAGTGTTTTAATATTGTTGTATCGAGTCGTGTTGTAGTGTTACGCATCAGTTATATTGCATTATTATTATTATTTATATGTTGAGGCGGGTTAAATCGAGTCGTGTCGTAGCGTTTAAGTGTTAATATTGTTGTATGTTTTGTTATTTACAATTATGTAATTGACGCCTATATATAGGGCCTTTGCGGTCTTGCAATGGGCAGGGAAGAATGAATTTGATGTTTTCTTTTTCTTTCTAATTTCCTCTTTCTCGCTCTCTCTAATCCTCCCTCCTCCCTCCTAGGGTTTCGTCTCTCCCTCACCTCTGTCGGTCCTCCCCCTTATCGGATTCCTCCTGAAATTTATTCGTGATCCTAACAGACACGCAAAATATCCAATGAATTAACGAAGGATAATCCAATTGTGATACACATGCAATAATTCAATTATGCAAGTATTTTTACGCACAATTTCTAATAACCCAAATCTCAATGCTTGTCACAAGAGAAAATAAAATCAGTGTCAAGAGTTCTATAAAAGATTTATCGTGCATGTCACAATTGTGTCGATTTGACGAATATTTTTTTGAAGATCATTTTAATGAGATGAAATTATAACATAAAATTGTTCAATTGTGTAACGACCCAATTTTTTAGTATAATACAAATACTAATAATATAATAATAATAATAACCTAATCCTCTTAAACCTAAACCTGCAAGCCGCTTCCTCCCCGACCTCCCGTTTCCGCGATTTTCCCGCAAGCGCACAGCCGCAACCCCGTCTCCCGTTTCCGCTCCAGATTTCCGCCTTCTTGCTCAACGGCGCCTCCTCCTCTTGCCTTGGCTGACGATATTGCCTCCTCCTCTTGCTTCCCCGTCGCCTCCTTCTCCCAAAGCCGGCAGCAGCAAATCCCTCTTCTCCCCAAACCGGCGGCTTCTCCTTCTCCGTCCGCTGAGTTCGACGACTCTTCCCCTTCTTCGTCCAGTAAGGAAAACAATTTCTTCCCCCTCTCTCAAGGTCGGCAGCCTCCTCCTCTTCCTCTGGAAACTTATTTTCTCTCATTCTTCTTCGATTTGGCCGGGATCTGCAAGAGGGATAGTTAGGGTTTCCTCCCCTCTATTCCTTGGGCTCCGATTTGGTTCCTATTGATAAGAATCTCCTTCTATTTCTCTATGTTCAGATTTGTCATTAGCCCTAAATTTCGTATAATTTGTGATTCATAATTTTTGCCCCCCTCGTAATCGTCAAATTGTAATATGTTCGTGTTGTTCGGCGCCACTCCTCGATTCAGTTGGTGGGAGTCATGCAAAGTCCTCTCAGAATTAGGGTTTTCGTAACCCAAGCGTAGCCAAGTCTCTGTCTCCGCATGAAATCTCTTCTCCCCTCACTCATGAGGAAGGTAATTTTCTAAACCCTGCTCTTGTTTAATTCTTGTGTTATATAAATTGTCTGTGCTAGCGTTTGGTTTCTTTTATATCAACATCATTCTTGCTTGCCCATGAACATGTTTAGTTGGGGTTTTTAAATCTTGTTTGCGCCGCTCAGCCGCCTCCGTCAAATTCAGCCTCATTTAAGGCAAGTAGAGATCTCTCTCTCTCTTGCAAGCATTGTGTTTAATTTATGCCTCTGTTCTTTGATTCATGAATGCATTTCTGTATATATTGATCTGTTAATTGGATTTGCATCCTAATTGTTTTGTAAACGCCTACGATTCTATGATTTCACCTTGGGATGTCTGGTTTGTCAAATGAAGTTAAATCTTGAATGCCCAGTCTGATAATTTAATAATTTAGGATTTGATATGTTGGATTTACATGAAATTGTGATCATAGATGATTTTTATTTGAATATTCGCTTAGATGAGGGATTTGCTCAATTAAGATAAAACTGAAAGAACGATAGATTGTTGGGCATGATTAATAAGTGTCTTAATTGTAATTAATAATGATTCTAGATAGTAAATAAATAAATGATCTGTGATTTTATATAAATGTTTGTATCGAATACATGTTTACTTGGAAGACGATTGTGCATTGAAATGGATTAATCTAACTAAGTATTTTGGTATCCGAGAAGAATAATGTATAGTAGTAGTCATACCACTCGTAAATACTTAAACCCGCAAAATATATTGCTCCTTATCCAGTTTTGTTTGTGTCATCGAATCTCGTGTCATCGAATCTCGTGTCATCAAATCTAGTTTCTTAAGTCTGTTCTAAGACTTGAGCGAATGTTGCTCCATAACTAGATTCTTCCATCGTCGTGTTTGTAACTCTGCTCTTTTACATCTGATTCACTAAATTTATAACTTGTCTTAATATATTAAGAATCTCCTAAAATGTGAATCATATAACTCTTAATATCATAAGCAAACATTGAAACGTGTTGGGGTCACTTGAGTTGCATCCTTCACGATGTCAGTTGGGACCCACTAAGCCTCCTTGACCCGGGCCTGGGCTGTGACGATGGTCACTACAAGCAGGAAGTTTTTCTAATAAGACTTGTATCCAGACTGAGTGTAAATCATACGCATCCACTCAAAACACTTACACGCTTCATTGATTGCAACTGATGATATTACTTCTTCAAATATATATTATGCTCAAAAGTAAACTTAATTCAGTTATTTTTGTTTGACTATTCTACTTGTCTGAGTTGTACCTCTGATTTACGAACACTGGTACACATACATTTTTGCTTCTATTACTGTTCTGTATTTTATTTTGTTCACCCTATTTATTTCAATGTTCTGAGGCTTTTCCTTTCTGTTTTAGAATTGTCTTAGCGTCCGTGACAGCGCCGCCAGGTCCTCGAGCCCGATCAGCATTAAGTTCCAGATTCTATGTTTGCATTTCATTTTCTTTATTGTCATACATTTCTTATATGTAATAATAATGATCAGTAAATGATGGACAATTGCTAGGCTATATTATATGTATTGGAATTTAGGATCATTTGCATGTTCATTCATCTGAACCCATAATTGCATGAAAATTATGTCTGAATTTGTATCAAAATATTTAAATCAACTGTGCATGCACCAATTTTTCACAATCATATTTTAAAACTTCCGCATAAAAATCAAACTATTTTTACTTAAAAGTAATTATTTTAAACCTATTAGCAGTACCTCTGCATCCGTCTTAGCATGCATGTTTTTTTTTCGCTCATACCTGTGACATCACGGCCCGCCCGAAGTGCACTCTGACTTTTGTCGAGACGGGTCGTGACAATTTGTGTGCACCAATGGCATTTAAAAACTGAATATTGGAAGCAGGAATACTAGAAGCAGGAAGACGATGGATTGATGGAAGGCTAGAAGCAGGAAGGAGAACCCAGACTACTGGATTGCTCGTATGCTGGAAGCAAGAAGCTTGAATTGCTCGTATACCAGATTTCTAACCGCTAGATTGCTTGTAAGGAAAATGAAGACATTGTCTGAACTAGAAGCGACCGAAGACTTCGCTTTTGTCCTCCATTTACAGTCGGCAATCGACACTTGGGATACGGTAAAGCAGCATGAAATGATTCCTTGATGGGGTATGAGGGCGGGATTAGGATAAGGTTAAGCAATGGGTTATGGGTGTTGGACTGGTTGAATGGGGTTGGGATAAGGTTGGATATGTTTCTAGTTATCTTTGGTTGGACCTGTAGAATCGATTCTAGACCGCGATTCTAAAGATCCTAAGATCCGGATTGCGATCTCAGTCGTAGATGTGTCGATTTAAATCCTAAGTAAGATCCTCATCGATTTACAAAATCTGAATTGTAGGATCGTAAAATCTTACGATTCGGATCGTGATCCTGATAATCATTACACATGTGTTTCATACAAATGAGTTGTCGTTGGACGTAGCAAATGTGAAAATGATATATCATAATTTCAAGTTGTATCTATTTCTTAATGTTGATCAACGATATTTTTATATCTTGGAGGTTAGAAAATCAGTGAGTGATTGTTTATTAAGAAATTTCGTGAATTAGATTGTGGATGTTCGAGGGGTTATTATTTGATAGAATTTGAATCTTAATTACATTTATTTAAAATTCGCTAGTAAATTTAATTAAATATAATTTCATAAGCTTTTGATTTAGGGATTTCTCATCTAAGTTCTCACTTCGTAACATATATCACGAAAGAGGACAAAAGATGTTAAATTTGACAAAAATGCAAAGAGCGACAAAAGGAAGGGAAAAGTAAAAAGAATGTGAGTACTTACCTATTTAATTATGCATATCTTTGAATTATTTTCTGAATACACTTGCATAACTTTTTCATACCCATGCTATTAATGACGCAAGGCGCACCGAAGTGCAAAGAGGTCCTGGAGCCTAAGAGCAAGGCGCAGGCGCGCCGCCTGAGGCGCGTTTGGCACAAAAATGAAAAAACTATGAATTTGGCGCCCAATTCACTGAAGTTCCGTGAATTAGGCGCCTAAGTGCGTCTTAGGTGCGCCTAGGCGTGCCACGGGAAGTCAGAAACCATGCTCTCCTCTGCATGACAGAGGCGGGGGGTTGTATATCAGGTGTGCATAGCGCTTGAAGCGCGCCTTTCATAACATATTTTCATACATAAAGTATTTTAGTAATTGTGCATTGACATGAAATTGAAAATAGTTTGAATCTGAAACACAAAAGATGCTAAATTTAAAAGAATAAGAATGAAGCGATAATGATATGAGAATTTGACGCAACCACAGATATGAAAAATGAATATATGTATGTATATAAAAACTTAAGAAGAAAGACAAGATAAAAGACAGAGGGGAAATGTTAAGGAGAATCCTATGTAGGGGGTTTACCTACGGATTTCCCAGGTAGGGGTTTGCCTACTAGATTGATGATGAACCTTATGAGGGGTGGGTCCAAGAATATGGTGAATCCCTTAATATTTCCTGGCTTATATAATTAAATGAAAAATTGAATGTTATCTTAATGAGATTGAATTAATAACTTGATTGAATGATTTAAACAAGCAAAGGAAGAATTTGAAACAATTCATAACGTATTGAAAAGAACTTAAAGAACTAAATGCTAAAAAATACAAGAATCTGAAAGATAAAATAACGTTTCTTAGAAACTATCTTTCCTTTTATTTATTATTACAGGTATCGCATTTCTCTATACTGAAATTGAAATCGTGCACATATTGATATTGAAATTTTTTTAATGGCATGTAAAGTAGTTAAAGAGGTTTCATAACATATTTTCATACATAAAGTATTTTAGTAATTGTGCATTGACATGAAATTGAAAATAGTTTGAATCTGAAACACTAAAAGATGCTAAATTTAAAAGAATAAGAATGAAGCGATAATGATATGAGAATTTGACGCAACCACAGATATGAAAAATGAATATATGTATGTATATAAAAACTTAAGAAGAAAGACAAGATAAAAGACATTATAAAAGACAGAGGGGAAATGTTAAGGAGAATCCTATGTAGGGGGTTTACCTACGGATTTCCCAGGTAGGGGTTTGCCTACTAGATTGATGATGAACCTTATGAGGGGTGGGTCCAAGAATATGGTGAATCCCTTAATATTTCCTGGCTTATATAATTAAATGAAAAATTGAATGTTATCTTAATGAGATTGAATTAAGAACTTGATTGAATGATTTAAACAAGCAAAGGAAGAATTTGAAACAATTCATAACGTATTGAAAAGAACTTAAAGAACTAAATGCTAAAAAATACAAGAATCTGAAAGATAAAATAACGTTTCTTAGAAACTATCTTTCCTTTTATTTATTATTACAGGTATCGCATTTCTCTATACAGAAATTGAAATCGTGCACATATTGATATTGAAATTTTTTTAATGGCATGTAAAGTAGTTAAAGAGGTATCTCGTTTTGTCATATTCTTTATGACTAAACCGATCGTGGTTTATCATTTTAGGTAGCTCATTCCGAGTGTACCGAAAGAAGATAAAATAAGAAATTAGATGTGTAATGAGCTAAGGTATGGATTAAAATTACGAAAAAAATTATTGTGTTTTATTTAGTATTACTCACTATGTTGTACTTCTAAAACATCCTGTGGCGAATAAATTGAAAATAAGCTTAGATGCAGATTTTGTGTGGGGTCTGAATTGGGAACTCACACAATTAATTAAACAAATTAATTTTAAAGTCTCGTGCAGGTGTCGCATTTTATTACAAGCATTACAATGGAAGTAAGCATGCAACAATTACAGATTAATTGAGAATGCATTGAAAGAAAATGCATGTGAATAGACGATGCACAATTAAGAAAGCAATAAGTTAAATAAACACGAGCCCAATAGTTTTAAGGAAAACAAGTAATTCATGTATAATGCAGAGAAAATAAAACTATAATGTAAAACTCACCAAGTACTCAATGTCGGAAGTCGTGGAGGCAATCCAATGGTGGTGGTGATTGTAAGGAGGCGTGGACGTTCTTTTTTAGGGGCTCGAGGAGGGAAAATCGGGATTGGGGTGGCTGAAGGGCTGATGGAGGTTGCGGAGGGTGCGGGGAGGCTGTGGGGTGGTTGTGGATGTACTAGAATGTTAGGGCAAAGGAATAATGAAATATGATGGATGGAGGGTTAGCACATGGGGAAAATCGAGCTTAGGGTGGTTGTCGGAGTTGGTGGTGGCTGTGGGAATGAAGGGAGAAGGCTGTCGGCAGCTGCAGAGATTGTAGGCAGGAGCCTCAAGGATGAGGAAGATGGCAGGGGGTGGGCCAAAGAGGAAACCGGTTGCTAGTTCGAATTACACCAACGTGACTAATGGGAGTTGTTTGGTTCAAACTCTCGATACCCCTTTCGGTCTGCTGGTAGTAATATATAAAGAGGGGAGAAATTAGGTTAACTAAATCCAACGATTAAGATAGCTCGACGGGCAATTTCGCATAACTCTCAAAATACAACTCAAAAAGTAACAGAAAAAATATGAAAAATCGAGCTGATCGCGATCACGGTCTCAGATCAACCATTTGGTAATCCAAAAATGTCGATAAGTATGAATCGCCCAATGTTGTGCGTTCGATTCCATCAATGGGTGTTATATTGATCAATAAATGGATTAAAATACTAATAATTGTCGTTATACAAAATAAGTTAAGGATGCAAACATCAAACTGTATATTATCAAAAAAAAAATATTTTAATTAATATTTAGTAATATGCGTGTTTTGTTTACTTTCATAAATTTACACAACAACAATGACGACACTCAAACCTTTATCACACTATAGTGGGGTCCGCTATATGGATCCTTTGCCACTTTTGTGACTTATCTTTAATCATAATCTCACTAATGCCTAAGTACATCATGTCTTCCCTTGTAATTTCGTCCCAAGTATTTATTGGTTTATCCCTCCTCCATTTAACATGCCTAGTGACTAAACTCTCATTAAGCCTAATAGGAGCCTCTAATGGTCTCTTTTGTACGTGTGCAAACCATCTTAGTCGAGCTTCTCACATTTTCTCTGCAATTGGTGTCACTTATGTCTTATCAATAAGCTTGTAGATTGCAACCGATATGTCCGACATGTCGGCTGACATGCCTGTTTTGAGGGGGAAATGACATGTTATCGCCGCATACAACAATTCTAGCTTTTCCAGTATTGCGGACGACATTTCGGACATGTCGGCCCAATATTGCGGCAAATGTCGGGTAATGTCGGCCCAATATTGCAATTTTTTATTCAAAAAAATTATAATTTTTATAGAACGAATTCATCAGAAAGTTCTAGCAAGATACTTAGTGCTTCTTCCAAAGCATGTAGAGATCTATGTTGGGCATTTGGTGAGAAAGTGACTACAAATGACATCAATCAAGCATGTAGAGATCTATGTTGGGCATTTGGTGAGAAAGTGACTACAAATGGCATCAATCAAATACGATTAAACACTCGTTAGTAGTTTAATTTTCTCTAATGAATTTTAATTTACATTTAATCGGATAAAATAATTACCATCTAATTAATAGATGAAAATATTACGAAACATATATATATCTTTATTATATAATACAATATGCATATTTGGAGCACACCATGAAATTAATCTGGACCGTCCGATCTACAAAAAATTGCATATGGCCATTGGATTCATAAACACCGGCCTGCAATTAAAAAAAACTCACCAAAACTTACTATTCATCCACGCAGAAATCGTGATACCCGCCCGTTCCGCCTGCCCGTCCAGCGCCCCTCCTCTATGGCGGTGGCCCTGCCCGCTCGCCGCGGGACAACCCCCGGCGGGTTCGTCGGAGGCCGGCAAACCCGCCGGTGGGCGCCGGGCAGGCCGCCGGCGGCTCCTCCGCCGGCGAAAAAGGAGGGCGGCCTGGGTGAGCAAGTCGAAGCGGGGGGGGGGGATTTTTGGTTTTTTTTCATTTTTTAAAAAAGTACTAAGTTATTATATAATTATTTATTAAATTATAATTTGATTTAAAAATAATAATTATTTATTAAATTATATAATTATTTAAATTTTGTCGGGGGCGGGCGAAGCCCGCCGGGGGGGGACGGGCTTCGCCCGTCGGGGGGCGGGCGAAGCCCGCCGAGGGGTCAAGCGGTCGTAGCCCGCCGAGGGGTCAAGCGGGCGTAGCCCGCTTGATTGCGGGCGAAGCCCGCTTGATTGCGGGCGAAGCCCGCTTGATTGCGGGCGAAGCCCGCTTGATTGCGGGCGAAGCCCGCTTGATTGCGGGCGAAGCCCGCTTGATTGCGGGCGAAGCCCGCTTGATTGCGGGCGAAGCCCGCTTGATTGCGGGCGAAGCCCGCTTGATTGCGGACGAAGCCCGCAACGACGCATCTTCGAACGAGCGAAGCCCGTTCGAAGATGCTAGTATACATGTATATAACAATACAATCCAATATTTTGAAATGTCCCTGATATATATCCCACAATCCGACATCTAACATAAAAAACTCAAACCGACATGAGTCCCACATCCGACATCTGCAACCTTGCTTATCACTGATACATTCATTCCTAATTTTATCCAGTCTCATGTGTCCTTCCCTAGACCCGGTTAAGGTGTCGTTATGTGATCTTGAGATCATAGGTTTGAGTCCTTGAAGCAGCCTCTTGCAAAAATGTGAGGTAAGGTTTGATGTAGGGGTAGGCTAGTGGTGCACGGAGACTACGACTCTAGTGCGGGTGCGGAAGTGACACACAAATGCAATTCTAAATGTAATGCAATGATCGGTATTTAACAAATAATTTAAGCAATGTAAATTTTAGCACAACGCAAATATTTGAAATAAAAAACAAGCGATTAATTTCAGCAATTAAGTAATGGCTTCCTCCGCTCGGAGGGCCGAAGCAGGCGTGCGGCGAATAACTTCTCCTGCAATTATTAGTATAATAAAACCAATTTTCACGCAACAATAATCTCAGCACAGTACAATAAAACACCAGATGAGAAATGTCAAATCATCGAATACAATACCACAAATGCTCACAACGTAGAGGGTTGAACCAAGCCACTAGAGAATTTGAAGGGCCGGATACGTATGCGGGCGATCGGAGGTGAAACCGGTGGTACGACGATGGCGAGGTGGCTGCCCACGGTGGAAAAGCGGGCAAATGTGCCGGGAACGGAAAGATCTGGCCACTAGGGGATGGATTCGGGTGTAGGTGGATAGATCCGATGTTTTGACGGCTGATCCGGGCTACGGGATGATGAATATTGGGGAAAATGATGGATCGGAGGGTGGTAGCACTAGATCAAGATAGATCTAGGGTTTTCGGAGCGGTGGGGAGTGGATCCACGAAGGGAAGGTGAGGGGAGTGGCCGGCTAGGGTTAGAAAACCCTTGAGGTGGCCGGTTTTGGGGAGGAAAGGGGGCGGAGGGGGGCTGAGATGAGGACAGCAGATCGGTGGCCCTGTACAGGAAGGGGAGGGGCGCCAGTACAGGTAGAGGGAGGGGGTTGGGCGGCGGAACCAAGAGAGGGTTTGGGAGTGGTGGCTGCTGAATTTCAGCAGGACAGCGGTGGTAGGGAAGGAATTTGGCCGTATTCCGGTGGCTGAAAGTGGAGTTTGGAGGGTGGAAAATGGAGGTATGGGTATGGTTTACCTTGGGAAAGAGTTTGGCGGTCTAGGAGTCATCACCTATGGTTCCACGGCGTCGGCACCGGGGAGGGATTGCTGGAATCCGTGAATGTTTCTTCTCCAAATCCAACAATGACTCATTTCAGCCTTCGTAACTCCTATTTATAAGAAAAGACAAGCTAGGGTTTCCCCATCAACGGCTATGATAGGCCGGTGGGTTCACCCTTAAAATACATCAAAAATAAACTGAAAAAAAAGTAATATAGTTTTTTGAATCGCGGCGACGTCCCGGACGCAACCGCGGAGTCCGATCGGTGATTCGATCAAGTCCTCCTACGTGAATACATGTACGTGGGTCCCGCCTTGCGGCGAACCCCTCCAGGTGCATATGATGGTTCCCCATCAAGGTTGCCTTTTAAGTTTTAATTGTACTTTGCGATCACATAAGATCCATGGCTCGCTTCTCCAATTCAACCAACTTGCTTGGATTCTATGTATCACATCTTTATCGACACATCTATCTTTTTTAACTATTGATCCAAGATATTTAAAACACTCACTGCAAGAAATATCTTGATCGCCCAACTTAATAACGAAGTCATCTGCCCTTCTTGCAATGCTAAATTTAAGCTTCATATACTCGATCTTTGTCGTGCTCAACCTAAAGCCCTTCTTTTCTAAAGTGTCTCGCCAAGATTCAAGTTTCACGTTTACACCCTCGCACATCTCATCAACCAAACGATATCATCCGCAAACAATAAACATCAAGGTATTGCTTGTTTGGATATGTCTGGTGAGCTCATCTAAGATAAGGGTAAAGAGATAAATGTTTAAAGTTGAACTTTGATGTAAGACAATAGTGATAGAGAATTCTTATGTTAATTCTCCAAATGTTCTCACCATCATCGCAGAATTTGTATACATATATATGATTATGTCAATGTATGATACATTTACACATTTCTTTTCTAAGACACTCCATAAGATCTCAGTTGGAACCTTATCATAAGCAGTCTTAAGATCGATAAACAGCATATGCAAAACTTATTTTCTTTCTCGATAGTTGTCAATGAATCTCCGCGAGAGATGTACAGCTTTCATGGTCGACCGTTCTGGCAAGAATCCAAATTGATTCTTCGAGATGCTAGTCTCTCGTCTTACTTTTCTTTCTATTACTCGTTCTCATAATTTTATAACATGCCCCCTTAATTTAATTCATCTATAATTAACACAATTTTGTAAAATATATTTGTTCTTATACAAAAGTAACAAAATATTTTCTCCATTGGCCCAACATCTTCTTTTACTTCAATATCTTATTGAAGAAACATGTAATCACAAAATTCCTTCTTTCCCTATATATTTCCAAACTTCGATAGGTATATCCTCTGGCGCATCCGTCTTTCCATTTTTCATCTTATTAGAGCATCATTTACCTCAAATACTTGAATTTTACAATGAAATGTTATGTTCATACACTCTTTCAATTTACTTAACTCGTGCAAGTTCAGTTCATTGTCTTTTGTTTAAAAATTCTTATTTTCCTAAATTTACACAAAAATAATATTTTATATCATGAAATGAACAAAAAATCAAGTATAATTACCTCAACAACTTTGAAAAACAAATGACATAATCTAGCAAGTTACAACATAATTTTGGAGATAAGCACCTTATTAATTTGTTTATGGCATGGTTGACCTGCTAAGCCAACTAGTAAATCCTTCACATTCAAAAACTTTAGACCGCTAACTTCATGGTCATTGTCAATCATTTGCTTCAAAAAACACGATGGCATGGAAAGGATGTTACTAAGCAATTTATTTCATTGTCTTTTGTAAATATGACTTATGAATAACAAGTAATGTCATAACTTTAAAACATAGAGCACGAGTTTTAGACTGAAGTTATTGATACTAATGTTTCCCTTTCTAGAAATATTAGAAATTGAATCATGTGCAATCATGATCTTTGTTGAAGGAGGGGCCCGCTGGGCTCTGCCTCTCATCCCGACTGCAGTCGGTGCACCCCAACACGTCTCCGAGTGGCGGACCTGGCTGCTCGCAGGGGTGTCTCACCCAGGATCCATAGCCGGCCCCACTGGCGGGTTGTTGAGGTCAGGGCTCGAACCCTCGCCCCTCCTTTATCAGGCACTTATCTCAAGTCCTGATACCCAACTGCGCAGTTGGGTATCAGGACTTGAGATAAGTGCCTGATAAAGGAGGGGCGAGGGTTCGAGCCCTGACCTCAACAACCCGCCAGTGGGGCCGGCTATGGATCCTGGGTGAGACACCCCTGCGAGCAGCCAGGTCCGCCACTCGGAGACGGGTTGGGGTGCACCGACTGCAGTGGGGATGAGAGGCAGAGCCCAGCGGGCCCCTCCTTCAACAAAAGTGCAGTTGGGTATCAGGACTTGAGATAAGTGTCTGATAAAGGAGGGGCGAGGGTTCGAGCCCTGACCTCAACAACCCGCCAGTGGGGCCGGCTATGGATCCTGGGTGAGACACCCCTGCGAGCAGCCATGTCCGCCACTCGGAGACGGGTTGGGGTGCACCGACTGCAGTCGGGCTGAGAGGCAGAGCCCAGCGGGCCCCTCCTTCAACAATCTTATTTACTCTAGAGTAAATCTCATAGGAAGAAAAACAATTCAAGAAAATAATCATTTAATTACTAGATCCTGCATATATTATCCAAAACTAAGTCAGAGTGAGTGGGATACTGAAATGGGTAATTTCCAAGGAGGCAAAGCATGACCAGCCTTTTAAATAAAATAATGAATTACATCCAACTATCCAAGCTAATTTGAAGAGAAGATTTAGCAATCCCTACTCAGCTCCGTGTCCGAAATTAGTGGAGTTGCTTGATGAGGGGTGAAAAATTAAAATCAATTTGATGTTGTCAAAGTTCCTTCATGAAGGAAGCTTTGGATATAAATCCAATGATATGCTTCATGGTGTTCTATCTTCCTACAATCAATACATTGTTTGTACGGTCCACCTTCTTATTCAACCTTTTATACAAGCCTTTTCCTTGTCAATAGTAATCAAATTCAAATGTTGCTTTGGATTCATCACCTTCTCTATGGTAGAGTGGATTCATCTCCCCCTATTGATCTTATTTAACAGCTTCATAGACATCATCCAAGTATGAAAGTTCAGAGTCCAAGACTTGTGCCATTTATGTTTCAAACAATTGATCTAAGTCAGCGAGGGATTCACAAATCCTTTCTTTGAGTTACTTTGTATACATTTTCATGTCATCTTATGAGTCCCGCTTCCAAAAAGGTAATGATCAAGTTCCTCACATGGGCATTGTGTTAATTTCTGAGCACATATCTTCTCCACCTTTGTATATGGTGTTAAAATAGTTCACCGTCTTTTTATCAGTGAAGTAATAGAAGAAAGAAGCTGTGAAATTATCCATATGTTTTTTTTGTTCCCCATTGCTTATGTAGGATCACCCGTTGCATGTGTTTTTTTCAAAGTTATAAAGTTTTTTTTCAAGTAAGCCAATAAAGAGTAATAGAAGCGTGGACTACTCAACATACTCATGCTCATCAAACCTTGATGTGGTTATCACGCAGGAGAGCTCACCTCCCTTGTTTCCAACTCCAAAGTGATCAACTTGAGAAGTAACTTCTTAATCATCGATGAAGTTTGATGTTGTAATCATCTTAAACATCTTTCTCTAGCCTATTCAAGTGAACCCTTGGAGTGCCAAATTGGAAAAGCTCCATCTACGAAAGACATGAGAAACATGAGAAGGGATATTAAGATTTAAATCTCCACAAAGGAAGACATCTTCGATGATATGTTGACCTCAATAGAAAAGAAGGCTCGTCGCAAGAGGGTAGCAACGACGGCGTAAATGTTGAATAATCAACGGATGAGTTGTGGTTAGGGGTGAAATGCCACTTGAACCCAGAGCTAGATGGTCTTAGAAATATAAAAGATATAAAAACAAGATGAGAGTGGTCTCCAAACAAACTCCCAGATATCTATTCCTGATACAAGTATTTTACATCTTTCTTAAAAGGGTTTGCTATTACAATACAACAAGCTTTTATATAGGCACCATAGTAACATGGAGATAACGAAGCAAGTAGATACGTGTTGTAAACTTCAGTTATTCTAACATAGCTTCTTGTCTTCCTTGCCTGGCAGCACAACAGTGAGTATGAGGAATAGGTGGCAGCTTTAGCTTTAAGCTTATCTTGTTGCTTTGTCTTTTGTTAGCTTTGTCTTCCAGGTGTAGCTGATCTAATTGGCCAGCTACCACTTCAGCTTACACCAATATCGCCCCATTAAGCTGAAGGCGGCCATCAAGTATTCACACACATCACTAACCGTTTGTCGATAGTTTTATTTTTAATTTACATGCTAGATAAACATCTGGATCTACATGGATGTGTAGATATAGATAGGGGATCAATGTGGATGACTACTTGCTCCTTGACTCTTGATGGATCTTGTTGGAGGAGGAAAAAGGACGTTGTCGGGTAGGCAACGTGGGACAAATAGCATACGAGCCATCGGGGATATTCCGCTTTTTGTCGTCTCTCTCGTCATGGTCTTGTTTGAATTTGCACTCCACAGCATAACGAAACAACCTACGTGCAACCTCGCTAGGTAGAACTTTGAGAGAAAAACAAACTCATACGATCTACCGAGAAATCCGTATTTTCTGGCCCCTTTTTTGGCATAGACTCAATGAACTTTGAGATGCTCCAAGTCTCCACGGCAAGATCGACCACCAACTCAACCGAGCTCTGATATCATGTTAGAAATATAAAAACAAGAGGAGAGTAGTCGCCAAACGAACCCCCTGATATATATTCCTGATATAAATATTTTACAACTTTCATAAAAGGGTTAGCTATTACAAATTTATAATTCAGCAAGCCTTTATATTAGCACCATAATAACATGGAGAAAACGGAGCAAGCAGATGCGTTTTGTAAACTTCAGCTATTCTAGCATAGCTGCTTGTATTCCTTGCCTGACAGCACAACAGTGAGTATGAGGCATAGGTGGGAGCTTTAACTTTAAGCTTATCTTGTTACTTTGTCTTCTATTAACTTTGTCTTCCAGGTGTAGTTGATCCAATTGGCCAGCTACCACTTCAGCTTATGCCAACAGATGGTTCTCCCTAAAATGCGTTAAGGCATGGCAGTTGACTGGACATCAAGGGGTAAAACACTGTTTCGATGTGGACCGCGAGAGCCGTATCAAATTGAGGCAAACTTTGAATACTAGATACACCCAAAGAGGGTCAACGTCGGCCAATGAGATGATGAGCGATAAGCTTCATCGTCGAGAGGGAAACAACCCGGATAACCAGTTAAGGCCCCTAAATGACTCATGAAGTAGGTCGGTTTGCGGTCGATAGAAAAGAAAAATAACATAACGATTGGAACCCTTAATTAAGGGGATTGTCCTGACAAAGGTTATAGCAACTATGACTAGGTCTCGGCAATGGGAGGTTTGTCGTGAGAGATGGCAATGGCCAGTGAAAAAGAGAGCTCAATTATTTGAGGCAATGGTTAGGGTTTTAAATTGGAAGGAACGACTTTGATACCGCAGAAAACTTTAACAAGAGTGGTTTACCTTATAATAACAGTTGATGAATTACAGTGAAGAACTTTTACAAGCAAGGCATATATTTAATACAGAATTTCAAATGTAGAAAAACTATGCATAGTTATCTATGGAATATGTAACAAATTTCTACACATTCAGCAATTAATAGTAAAAAAGAAGCAAATGAAATGAAATATATATTTGATCAAAGAAGCTTATAAAACAGTCGCAGTGAGTGCACCTGATAGTGGAGCAGTTAAGCTTGGTGACCAGCTCCCTTCTTTCCTTCTTTTTTATTTTGTTTTATCTGTTTGGAGCCTGTGTCATGGCATTTTGGTCTTTCTACAGCCATTATAAAAGGCTAAAATGTAGTGTTTAGGGTGAGCTTTTTTTTTGTGAAGAAGACAACCAGTTTTTTCCTTGTTCCTATAGCCGCAGGTTAGGTAGGCATTCTGCCAACTATCCCTACCTCACCGGCGTTCGCCATGAGATCCTCTTCTGGCAATCCTACCCCAAACACCATATGTACGTTTAGTTGTCGCTACATTGAATTTTTTAAAGTGAAAAAAAAATCAAACCGCTTCAACTTCAACTTGCAGAGATAGAAACTAGAAAGAAATTCACACTTGAACAGAAAAAAACATTTTGAAACTACAGTCTATTTCAAATATATAATTTTTGGGTGCCAGTAGCATTTCTAGAGGAAGCGGCGAGTTGGGATCTCGTCATTGGATTAATCCTACTCGTTGTCCGATCTAGCGCATAAGAGCCAATTTTTTTCTCTTTCTTTTCTCCATTTATTGTTGGTGGTCAGATCTAAAATTAAGCGATCATCCCAACTCGCACTCCCAACTCGGGCACCTTCTTCTGGAAATGCTAACTGAACCCAAAAAATATTTGTTTCAAATAGTTAACTCACAAGACGAAAATTTGTTGACTAAGGGAGTGCTCCCGGAAGAAGAACGCTACCCATATGCCAAACCTTTGAAAAAGGTGATTTTGGCTGACTTTGGATTTGAGATTAGGCGAAATCCAGCCTGTAGTTCCCGCAGGAACTCGCGCACGAACTCGAGAGAATCCGGATTCCGAGTATCCTCTCTACTCTGACAGAGACCTATAATCAATCACTTCCCCACCCCATCCCTTCTACCAAGAAATATCTCACCAAATCCAAAAAAGATAAAGCAATGCACACATCAAATCCTAAGAAGATAAAGTAAAGCCTAGCATCAAACCCTAAGAAGATAAAATAAGATATACCGTAAAAAACAACGAAATAAACACGATCAACAGAAAACGCAAATCAAACGACCAACCCCAAACAAATCCTCCTGCTCTGTCCCAACCCCCTTCGTCTCTCCCATCTCCGGCAAGCTAATCTGGCCATTCTTCTTCTCCCTCATCTCCGGCCACCGCCTCTTGGCCATTCTTTTGTATCTTCAGTTTTATATATTATAGATCGTTACAGAGGCCCAAGCATTTAGCTCCGATATGCTGAAGGAATTCCAAATAAATATTTCTCACAATAATCTATGTTCTTCCCGAAACGAATTTCGAAATAGAAATCAGTGATGATATAACAAATCCTATACCGAAAACACCGTGCAATCAGACAATAACGAAATCAAAACAATCGACAGCAATCAAACACAAGCAGAGATCGGACAAAGGAGCCAACTGTAATGCAGCTGCACTTTCGCGTACCTGTAATAGGTTCCGGCGAGACGATCCTAAATTCTCCCGCCGGCGAAGAACTGGCGCCGATAGAACCCCGACGACAGAGAAGAGAGAGAGGAGCGAGCCCACAAGTGTAATGTTGGGGAGCCAAAAACAAAAGATGAGTGGGTAAGTATATATCCTCGGGATCTCGCCCGTGCTGGCTAGGAGAACGACGTCGGCGAAGCGCGGGCTCCCAGAAGAGCAATATCTGATATCTCCATGCGGATGCGTCGCGTGCGAGAAATCTCCATCCAACGGACATAGGACGTGGATCCTGGACGATCGATGTTGCTCGCATGCGACAAGCGTACGAAGATGTCGCGCAGAAGTATGCGAATGAAGTGGCCGACCGAACGCCACGTCGCTCCATTCTGCTTTTTGTGATTTAAAATATTAATTAAAAATTAAAGATCGTAAGAATATTGACAATTCGCGAAGATACGCGCGGCAACCTCACAGTCCTAATTTGTCCCACTTTTTGGGGTCCGGGGGTGTAAAGTGCAGCTTTTGCACTGCAGGTAAAGTGCACCTTGGAGATTTGGACACGTGGATTAATATAATCCAGTGGTCTCCATTTTTTCTTCTCAAAGCAAAAAGTTTTTGTCCTGTGCTTAGTTTCTTTTCCGCCATTCCCGCCAGTTCTCTCCTTCCCCGCCCGTCTGCACTTCGCGCAGGTTCCCGCCCGTCCGCACTTCGTGCAGATCTTCTCTTCCTCCTCCGTTCTCCGAAGCAATCGTACATGGAGGCGCCGGCAAGGTGGCCGGAATACCATCTCGGACGAGCTTCATCACCCCTCACCGCGAAAACCTTCCTCCCTCGTTCTCCCAATCAACCAGAATATCAGATGGAAGGAGCGCCATCAACTGCCGTCTCCGAAACCATCTCGCATTTGAGCCAACTTCGTCTAATGAGCGCTCAAGTTGGAATGACGTCTTTTGTTTTTTTTTTTCATTTTTAAGTTGTTTTTAAATTTTTTAGCTTTAGTGTTTTTTTTAGCTTTTGTTAATTAGATTTTTTAGATTTTGTTTTTATAAAAACAATGCAAATTTTTTTAAGAATTTCATTTTTTTTGTTTTAAAGTATCGACACAGGCAACCCTGTGTCGACACAGGGTTGTCTGTGTTGACACAGGGTTGCCTGTGTCGACACTGGCAGCCCTGTGTCGACACTGGCAGCCCAGTGTCGACACTGGGCTGCCCTGTGTCGACACAGGGCTGCCAGTGTCGACACAGGGCTGCCAGTGTCGACACTGGGCAGCCAGTGTCGACACTGGGCAGCCCTGTGTCGACACTGGCAGCCCAGTGTCGACACAGGAAGCCCTGTGTCTACACAGCCAGTCCTGTGTCGACACAGGGCTGCCTGTGTCGACACTGGGTAGTAAGATACAAACCATATATACCCTATACACAGGTAACCATGAGATACAAACATTGGAAAAACTAAATGTAATAAACCCAAAAATATTGTCCTAACAATGCAAATCTATAACGTTTCCTTGAAATTAAATCTATAACGTTTCCACTTTCCATGAAATAACATAAAAGGGGACTAAAGCATAAAATAATTCTTGTTGATGACAGTATCAAAAGCACCAACATAAGCTGAGTTTAACACAGAAAGATTAGCATCACGATGTTGTTCTATGCGTCTCTTTTCAGCTGCATAGATAATTATGCCTCTTGTAATTATAAAAAGGAAGGATGATCATTGCTTAATTAACAATTACAAAAGTACAAGATATTCAAAGTTTCAATCATCCAAGAGAAATTATACAGCTATATATCAAAAAAATGAAATGGAACACAGCAACTTCTCTTGCGTCAACTTCTCTTGCCATTGTTTTAGCAAATTACATGACTTCACAGCAACTTTGTTATCTCAATCAATCCTCTGAGAGTTCATACTCGATTTCCTATGTAATAACAAAAGCAATAATTTTTAAATTGGCAACACACATAAAAAATGGAAGAAAAATAACTTGAATTTACAAGTAGACATACCATACCCCAAACCATCACTGGAATAGCTGGAGCACACCACCATCATGTCTCCCTTTTGAAGCAGTCTTTTGTTTTTTCTGAGTGAACTTCTCTTGCCATGGTTTCATTCTTTTCGTGCTTTTTACTTTCACTTCTTTTTTCTTGAAACCCTTGGCACAAGTAAAGTTTGATTCAATCTCATCATATCCACCATTTTTCATGACACCATCTTCATCGAAACCATTCGTTGATACAATTTTTTCAATTTCTTGGCATAGTTGTGGTAAACAATGAGATAAATGCTTAAATGCATTTTCATGCTCGACTGCCATAGCCACCATTTTTACAGTTGCATGACACCATGTCCTATATCTAGTTGCCACTAATAATTTTGGATCCTCCTCATATGTGTTAGTATTAATATAATATGATGAGCATGCTTTCGCATTCTTGCTCCACCTTCCCAAAATATATCTACGAGGTAGATCCGCTATGTCCATTCTATCGAGAACCTTTAGGGCATGCCGACATAAAATTCCGAAACTTTCAAATTTCTTGCAATTGCAGCATACGGTTTGAGCTTCTCGATTACCAATAACCTGATATATCTTTGTCTTCTCGGTCACGTCAAACCTAACTCCAACATCAACATTCTCGCATTGTTTAACTTTGCAAGTAATTGATGCAAGCAATTCTTGTTGAAATATTTCAAAAACTGAATATGTGTAATGTCTCGAAGCCGTCAACAACATGTCACATCCGGGAATCATTAGAGACGGGATTTTATCACTTAAGATAAACAATGATTTCAATTCATTGTACCTTACATTCTCTAAAACGCGATCAAAATGAGTGAAAAACTCTGACAAGTTATGATCCTTATTGAGGTATCGTCGTATCATCGCATTAAAACTTTCACTTAACTGGGTGCTTCGCATTCCTCCCGAGAAATGCCATTTCATATATACATGTGCTCACTTCTCTCGTAAGTTCCATGTTTTTTGCATCCATGTATTAGCTTCCAATTCGTATTGAATGAGTATGTTACACCATGCTTCATCTAGTTCCTCAACTGTCTCATATGAATAAAAGCAAGCACTCAAATCACGGAGGAACGATGATCCCTGCTTGCACAGATATCCTAAATGGTTTAGAGCATTTTGAGAAAGATGCCAAGTGCAAAGGCCATGAAATGTGTCTGGCAAGATATTTTTAAGAGCGCTTGCCATTGCTTGGTCTTGATCTGTGAAAATCGTCAAAGGTTTCTTCCCCAACATTGCGTGTACAAATGTTTGAAATACCCACTCAAATGATGGAATGGTTTCATCGTACATAAGAGCAGCTCCAAAAATAACTGTTTGTCTAAAATGATTGAATCCCACAAAACAACCAAACGGTCTTGATTCCTTATTTGTCCGAAATGTAGTATCAAAAGACACAACATCACCAAAATCTGCATAATCGCTAATCATTCTACCATCGGCCCAAAATATATTAGTGATGTACTCGGAACAATCCATTTGGACTGCATAGTAAAAAGTAGGGTCTTCTCCCGTCTTATCTTGGAGATATTTCATCAAACCTCCTAAACCCCCATACTCCATGTCTCTTTGTCTTCTAGTATGCAAGTACCATTTTAAATCTTCATTTGAGAATCCTAAGTTTTCTTTACCTCCAACTTGAGCGCTCATTAGATCCAAAGACGCCTTCAAAGATAAACCTGAATCTGCTGCAATAGAAGCATTGATTTTCTGTACTGGAGTTAATCGTCGTTGTGATAACATCATGTGAGTCACTTCTGGTTTGTGTAATTCGTGATTATGTACTTCAGAGAATGCTGTCACAAACCATTTATTTGTTTCTCGACTCAAGCGAACACCCAAACATGCTCTACATTTAGTTCTTGTCAGCTTTACTCTACTAATCACTACTTGCCCGTATCTTAATTTTGCCCTTTCTCCCTCTTTTGAACAAACAAATCTCCGGTTGTTCACGATGCCATCTTTTCTGCTTTGAGTTCGGTAATGTTTCCTGATACTAAAACCAGCATGTCTCTCATACTCATTGTAAAATTGATATGCAAGTTCATCAGAATCAAACTCCATTCCGAGACAAGGAGTAATTTCTTGGTTGACATGTGGAGTATAATTTAACTCATCAGCTACTATGTCCTTGTTGTCGTTGTTTGTGCTTGCCATTTTGATTCCACCTAATCAAGTAACAAAGTACAGAGTCTAAAGATATAGAAAAATAAAATTGAAGTCTAACAAAACAAACAGCAAACAGATGAGAGTAAAAAATAAACCAAATTGAGCAACTGTTACTTCTTTATTATAAATCTATGATAAACAAGTAGTGAAAAATAGTTTTTTTGCTCATCAATATGTTCACAACTGTAGAATTCAAAAATAAATTTACAGGACAAAACACAAAAATACAAAATAACAGAATATAGCAACAAAACAGAGCGAGATTCTTCTCGAAGCATTTACCTTCTTCTAGACGAAGTTGACTCAAATGCGAGATGGTTTCGGAGACGGCAGTTGATGGCGCCCCTTCCATCTGATATTCTGGTTGATTGAGAGAACGAGGGAGGAAGGTTTCCGCGGTGAGGGGTGATGAAGCTCGTTCGAGATGGTATTCCGGCCACCTTGCCGGCGCCTCCATGTACGATTGCTTCGGAGAACGGAGGAGGAAGAGAAGATCTGCACGAAGTGCGGACGGGCGGGAACCTGCGCGAAAGAGAGAACTGGCGGGAATGACGGAAAAGAAACTAAGCACATGACAAAAACTTTTTGCTTTGAGAAGAAAAAATGGAGACCACTGGATTATATTAATCCACGTGTCCAAATCTCCAAGGTGCACTTTACCTGCAGTGCAAAAGCTGCACTTTACACCCCCCGGACCCCACTTTTTGGAAATACGTTGTGTGCTGCATTTTTAGGAAAAATGTTCAACACGAAAAATACATGTACAAGAAGTATTTTCAAAAGACGCGAAAAATTAGTGTATAACTCATAATTCATCGAGATCAAAAGTACCCAGGCAGACGGCTTTTCGCAGACCATTGGGCGAGCAGAGTTGAGTTTGTGCGAGCAGAGGCGAGCAGAGGCGAGCTTGGGCGAGTATGGGCAAGTAACTCGCGAGTTTGGGCGAGTAGACCCCTTGGAGCTCGATAGCAGAAGCTGGATACTCGCTCATACCCCCCCCCCCCAAGGAATTCTCTATAAATAGACCCCCAGGGGTACTGAAAATGGACTTTTGGAAGAGGTTGAGATCCCCACAAGTGGATACTCGCCAAGTTCATGTCTGTCTAGTACCTCACTCAAGCCTTTTGGTTGTGAAGGGGAAGTTTCTTCCAAACTTTTGGGTACGTGGTGGGACCTCCCTGCTGGAGCACTTGGGCGTGTTTATAGATAGTTTCCTCTCTCGCGCGCTAGCCATTTGAATTGTGACGTCGGACCACAGAATTAGTACCATTAGGCTGTATTGGTCCGAATTTTGGAGTAGGGATTTTCCCCGCTTCAACAATTAGGAAAAGGTGCGATGCGACTAACCAAAACTGCGATGCGGATATCAGCGTTGTGCAACCCGTATTCGCCGAGGGTGGGCCCCTTCAGGGTTGAGTCAGCAAGTCAAGACGGAGGTTAGAGTCAACGTGTCACGCAGCGGAAAACCAGGGCGAGTATGACGAGCTCTCCTAGCATACTCGCTAGGTAGGCGACTTAGAGAGCTACTCACCCAGCCGTGCGAGCTCCTCCAGGAAGTCGCCTAGTCATCGGCGGGTGGGGGTATAAATAGACCCCCCCCCCCTCCCCTCTCTCAAGATTTTCCTATAAATAGAACCTCAGAGGTACGAGGAGAGACACTGGAAATCCCGATCAAGATCTCGCGAGCTCTAATTTTTGGATACCAGCTGAGCCTTCGGATTCCTTTTCCTTAGGGACCAGATCGCGACCTTGTGACTTAGTTATCAGCTAGTCTCCCCCGTACCTTATTTGGCCAATTTTGGTTGTGGAGGGGTTGCTTTTTCTAAGCATCCAGGTACGTGGTGGGACCTTCCTGTCTAGCATCTGGGGTCCTATTTGCTGACTTTATTCTTCGTCCTAGTCTCCTTAGTCATTTAGCCTTATTGCGGAGCCAATAGCTTTAGGCTGTCTTGATCCAATTTCTGAGGTTGTGAATTTTCCCAGCTTCAACACTTGGTGTGGTGAGCATGGATCGCAACCAAGGAAGAAAGTTTTGTGGTTTAGCGAGATGGCAAAAAGTGGCAAGCATGGAGAGTTGGTCGACAACTCGGCGGGAGCTGGTAATCCCGTGCGAGGTAGCGAGTTCGTGACCGTGACAACATTCGAAGACTTTCGCCAAGAGGATCGAGAGGATTATCCTTGCCGGGTTTTCTCATCGCCCCGATGTCACGGCGACATCTCCCCGTCCGTGACACCGCCGAATGAGGAAGCGCCGCCGAGGCAAGCTGGGAAGGAGCCCGCTTGAGTGAGAGAGAAGTGATCGATGCAGTCGCGGCATTATCCGACAGGTAACCAGGGAATTAGATTCCGAGATCCATAGCCGCCGCGCGAGGTATCGCGATACTCGCCAGTGGAGCGAGTATGATGATAATTCTAGCGAGGATGAAACTCGTCATCGCCAGGGTGGGAGGATCCTCCTTATCTGACGATATCCTCGTGGCCCCAGTTCCCGAAGGGTTCAGAGAGACCGTCCCTCCTACTACTCCTGGCAGAGATGACCCGGTCAGGTATCTCCAATAGTTTGAGGACGTGGTGTCGATCTGTAACATGTCTGACGCCTTCAAGTGTAGATTCTTCTCCATCACCTTCACGGGTAATGCATGGATTGGTTCCATCAATTGTCTGCCAGCTTCATTTACTACTTCGTCGATCAGCGCCGGGACCTCATGGCGAGGTTCGCGACGCCTAAGAAGAGGAAGGAGGCAACGACCCTCTTCAAAATTAACCAAGGACAACACGAGAGTTTAGGCCACTACATCGACCGCTTCTAGGAAGAGATCTTGGAGGTGGATGAAGTGGACAGCTTCACCCTGATGACAGCCCTAAAGTTTGGTCTGAAGCAGGGTCTCTTCAACATGGAGATGAGGTCCAAACCCCCCAAGGTCCTTCGAGGAAATGGTAGAGAGGGCGAACACGTTCATCTAGGTAGAGGAGAAGAACAAGGACTTCTTAGCACGACTGGATGGGGAGGAGTCGTTGGGGAAAGGAAGAGGAAGACCTTTGGAGGCAAGAGATGGAAGGTTATCAGAGAGGCAGGTCGAGAGAAGAAGGGAGGAATCAAGAAGGGAGGAGCCAAGGAGAAGTGAGTTGAAGAGAGGTGAGCAGAGGAGGGAAGATCCCAGGATGCAGAGAAGCGGAGGAGGCAGGAGAGGCCTCGAAGACAGGAAGAGAGGAGGCTCGCAGAGGCTCAAGAAAGAGGAGAAGAGAGGCGATTTCAGTATCCGGCGAATCGACCTCAATGGAGACTGGCAGCTAGGCCACGGCCCCAGCAAGAGGAAAGTAGGAACGACAACTGACAGGAGGAGGGCCGAGGAGGAGGAAGAAGAGAAGCGATGATCATTGCCTGTCAAGGGAGCAAGCGTCGTCGGAGGGAGCAGCGGGCGATGCGTCTGGATGCGGAGATCCCTCTCTACTGCGGTATTCATCGGGTAGAGGGGCACGGGACGTTGGCCTGCCCGGAGTTCTGGGAAGCGAGGAGGTTGGAAGCCAGAGCGGCAGAGAGGGAGCAACAGAGACAGGAGGCCTCAGTGGGGCAGGTGGTATTCCAAGCTCCAGCGAGGAGGAGGAATGAAGATCGGGTCGATCTGGGAGGTCGCGTAGGGGTGATCCACGGCCCAGGAGGTAGGCAGGTCAGTGTTATCAACGGAGGAGACGGGCTCGGAGCTTCTCGTAAGAGAAGTCTCCATTAGATCTACAAGAAGAGTGTCGCCTCGACCTCGCAAAACCCGTCGTCGTTGGAAGAGATCACTTTCTCGGAGGAGGATATGTTGGGGAATGAGAACCCTTTTCCATGATGCCCTCATCACCCAGGCTGTCATAGAGGACTTCACCGTCGACAGTATTCTAGCAGACAATGGGAGCTCAGTGAATGTCATTTTCAAAAGAACCTTCGTCGGGCTTCAGGTGGAGGCGTCCCGCGTCCAACCTGCAGATGAAACCCTCTTTGGCTTTTCGGGGGAGAAGAAAGAGGTGGAGGGAGCAGTGGATCTTCGGGTCACCTTAGGCGGAGACTTCGATCCGATGTCGTTTCGTTCATCGTCGACGTGTCAAGCGGATACAAGCGCCATCTTTGGGTTTCCACTCATCAACTACTTCAAGGTGGTTCCATCATCTTATCATCAGTGCCTAAAGTACTGCCGGAGATACGTCCAAGTGAGGATCGGGGGAGACCCAAAAGCCTTCAGGGAGTGTTATCTGAATGTCATCAGTACCATCAGCTGAATGGAGGATGCGGAGAGGTTGGAGAAGCTGTTGGAGAGGGAAGAAGGTCTGCGTGTTGTTGAGGAGTTGGAGGAGCTGGAGGTGATCTCCCAGAAGGGGGAGTCGGGTTTGTTGAAGATTGGAGGATCCTTGTCGCTGGATGGAAATATCAAGATGACTGCTTGCCTGCACGATAACATTGACATCTTTGCTTGGAGCGCTGCGGAAATGTCAGGGATCGATGCTGATGATGCTTGCCATCGTCTCAACCTAGATCCCACGGTGTCCCCCGTCCGTCAGAAGTAAAGGAAGAGCGTTGTCGTGCTGCCTGGTCCGATCAGGGAGGAGGTGGAGAAGCTGCTGGAGGCAGGGTTTATCTCGGAGATCCAGTATCCAGGATGGGTCTGCAATGTTGTAATAGTGAAAAAGCTCGGAGGGGGCTGGAGGTTATGTATCGACTTTTCTATGTTGAATAAAGCTTGCCCGAAGGACTGCTACCTCTTGCCTCAAATCGATGCGCTGGTTGATTCCGCCGTCGGATTTCCTGTGATAAGTTTCCTTGATGCTTTTTTCAGGGTATCACCAGATCCGGATGCATCCCCCCCAACTATCGTGATGTCTCCTTCATGACAATCGATGGCTGCTACAACTACAAGATGATATCCTTTGGGTTCAAGAATGCGGCGCAACATACCAGAGAATGATGGATCAAGTCTTCAAAGAGCAAAAGGGGCAGTACTTGGAAGTATATGTAGATGACCTCTTTGCCAAGAGCAAGAGCGTCGCGGAACATATACAAGATCTAGCAGAGACCTTCGCCACCCTGAGAAAGTACAAGATGCGACTCAATATGGCCAAGTGCGTTTTCGGGGTGGGAAGAGGGAAGTTCCTAGGTCACCTCCTCACTCCAAAGGGGGTGGAACCTAACCCTGATAAAGTTAAAGCCATTTTGGATATGACATCTTTGAAAGACTCCAAGGAGGTGCATAGGCAAACTGGAAAGCTGGCGGGCCTTATCCGTTTTCTCTCTAAGGCAGGATAAAAGTGTTCTTCGTTATTCAAAACTCTCCGAGTCAAGCAGAAGTTTGAGTGGACCGCGGAGTGTGAGGAGGCCTTTGTAAAACTCAAGCGGTAGCTAACTCAGGCTCGTCTCCTCCAAGGCTCGCAGGGAAGCGAAAACCTCTTACTCTATCTAGGAGTGAGATCAGAAGCGGTCAGTTCTGTATTGGTCAGGAAGAAAGGCAAGAACCAGCTCCCCATCTACTATGTGAGTAGAGTGTTGCGGCAAGCGGAGACTAGATACCCTATCCCGAAGAAACTTGTTTTCGCCTTAGTGGTTTCGGCTCGTAGGCTCCGCCCGTACTTTCAGGCCCACTCCATCAAGGACATCACCGATCATCCGCTTCGAAGTATCTTAGATGGGGTGGATCATTCTAGCAAGTTGGCAAAATGGGCGGTGGAGCTCAGCGAGTTTGACATCTCTTACTCTCTAAGGGTAGCGATCAAGGCCCAGACAGTGGCAGACTTCCTGGCCGACTTCTCATCCGAGGTGGAAGGAGACGAAGACTCTTCTAGATCAGTCTCTTGGAAGATGTTCATCGATGGGGCTTCGGGCAGACACTCTGTGGGAGCTGGAGTCATGCTAGTGAGCCCGCAGGGAATAAGGATCGAACAGGCTATTGAAATTCTCTTCCCCGTCACAAACAATCAGGCAAAGTACGAAGCTATGGTGGTCGGCTTGCGTCTCGCCAAGTATTTGGCAATCAAGAAATATTATGACCTTCACCGACTCGATGGTGGTTGCGTCGTAAATCAGAGGAGAGTTCGAAGTGCACGACCCCGTCCTGCAGAAATACTTAGTCAAGGTCAAAGGTTCTGATCACGGGGTTCCAGTTTTCTTTATTGAGCATGTACCCCGAGAGAAAAATTCAGAAACTGATTATCACGCCAAGTATGGTCCCCGGGCTGGAGGGACAGTGACCGAGCTGTTTCGACCATCCATCGAGGAAGGAGAGATGATGGAGATCGAGCTGCGAGCTTCCTGGAAGGACCCGTTCGTTGTATTCTTAACAACCGATCAGCTTCCCACCAGTGGAGGAGATCAGAGGAAGTTCTGATACAAAACTACCTACTACTCGCTGCAAGAAGGGGAACTTTATCGCAAAACCATTTCGGGCCCCTTGGTCAGGTGCTTGTCAGAGACCGAGATCCTCCGTATTCTAGAAGAGATCCATTCGGGAAAGTGTGGCAACCATTCAGGGACTCGTACCTTAGAGCAGAGGATACTAAGGTATGGTTACTTCTGGCCAACTATTCGGACGAACGTGAAATCCTTCTCGAAAAAATGTTCTAAGAATCAACTCTTTGCACCTCTTCAGTTGCAAACTGCTCAGCACCTTCGCTCGATCATCGCACCCTGTCCTTTCGTCATTTGGGGAATGGATTTGATTGGCCCCTTTCCTCAGGCTAGTGGGCAGAGGAAATTTGTCCTTGTCATGATCAACTACTTCTCTAAGTGGATTGAGGTCAGGGCGCTCGCCAAGACCACTTCACAAATCGTAAAGAACTTCATCTGTGGGGAGATCGCCTGCAGGTTCAGGATTCCTCTAGCCATCATCACCGACAACGGTTCGAAATTTGCCAGCTTAGAGTTAAAAGACTTTTGCAAGCAGCTAGTGACAGATCTTTGATTCGCATCTATGCATCATTCTCGAAGAAACGGACAGGTGGAAGCTATCAACAATCTGGTCATCAACCTCCTGAAGAAGGAGGTCACCAACCTGAAGGAAACTGGGCAGAACAACTCCCCTCGGTCCTATGGGCTCTGAGAATGACTCCCAACTCAACCATGAGGGAAACAACTTTCAAGTTGTCCAACGATTCTGAGACACTCATCTTAGTGGAGTTTGAGGTTCAGAGTCTGAGGGTCATAGCAGCAGGAGAAGGCAATGAAGAATGACGCTTGAAAAATGAAGACGCTCAAAGGCTTTCACTGGACTACATCGAGGAACTCCTCGACTTAGCCTCCATCCGCCAGGAGGAAATCAAAAGGCGCATGACCAAGCACTTCGACAAGAACATCCGCCTCAAGCATTTCCTCGCTGGAGACCTGGTCATGAAGAAGGTGGATGCTGCAGGAAGGGGAGCTGCAGTTGGTAAGCTATATCCCAACTGGGAAGGCCCCTTCATCGTACAGGAAGCCCTAGCCACTGGAGGCTATCGTCTGCAAGATCAAGAAGGAAAATAACTGGGAGGTACCTGGAGTGAGGATGACCTGAAAAGGTTCTATCCCTAGTAGCCGAATGTTTGCTTCAATATAATCTCATTTGCATATATATATACACACACTTACGTAAAGATGTTTATCTTATGTTGTTTCATCACAAGACATTTGATAGCTTGGAGGATCAACCCTCTATTGATCCGGGAAACCAGCACTCGACATGTTCCTTCTAAATAGCCCAGGGTGGATGATGGGACGATACCTCGGGATTTAAGCATCCTTGTAAGACTGAGCCTCTGCATTGACGGCCGAGATCAGCTCCCCCTTGCATGTCAGCCTAGCTACCCCCGATTGCATCTCTCCTTCGATTGGAGGAACTATCAGGAATAGGCCAAGAAGCTAACCTCCCAGATTCGAGGGAGAACCGACCTCACTAAGTGCCCCCTCGCGTAAAGGCATCTCAATTATACCCAAGGCAGGATAACCTGCCAGGGGGGAGGCAAGAGCAAGCTCAAGGGATAAGGTTAACCTCGAGTGCATCCTATAGGATCCTCGGAGGGATTTTCCCCTTCTCACACACCGGCATTCAAGGACAAGTAGCTTATCCAGAGGCAATCTTCACGATTGGATCGGGACACGAGCCTTCGACCCATTCCTCCTGAATAAGCACGTACGGATGATGGACGATGCATCAAGATATAAGCGTCCTCGTAAGATCGAGCCTCTGCATTGACGACCGAGATCAGCTCCCCCTTGCATGTCGGCCTAGCTACCCCCGATTGCATCTCTCCTCCGACTGGAAAAATTATTAGGAACATGCTTGAACACCAACCTCCCGATTCGACGGAAAGAGAGTCGTGTTGTTTGAAAATCTTCTTTATTCTCAAAGCTTCGATACAACTAATCTCTCTATTGCTCAAGTAGCAGGATAAACTATCTCAACAACCGTAAAAGTCCCCGAGTTGTGGGGATATCGTAAGTCTGAGTCCCTGTATGGGCTCCTCCCGCATACAGGCCACCAACCCCCTCGAGTGAAGAAAGTTCTTCGTTGGAGTGATGTTGTAGTATGTGATATATGTACGGGTTTCTCCCCTGCAGACCGACTACTAGCCACCCAAGTCGACTACTTCCCACCACCAGTTGAGCTTGGCTCCTGCTGGGTGTCGACTACTTCCCACCACCAGTTGAGCTTGGCTCCTTCTGAGTGCCGACCACTTCCTATCACCAGTTGAGCTTAGCTTCTGCTGGGTGTCGACTACTTTCCACCACCAGTTGAGCTTGGCTCCTGCTGGGTGTCGACTACTTCCCACCACCAGTTGAGATTGGATCCTGCTAGGTGTCGACTACTTCCTGCCACCAGTTGACCTCAGCTTCTGCTGGGTGTCGGCTAAGATCTCCGACTCAATTGAGCTAAGCACCTGCGAGATATGCGACTTTGCAGGTGCGAATATGCTGGGGTGAGCACGCGAGTAAGTGCGAATACGAGTATCGATGTGGGAACAAGAGGCAGCGACCTGCGATTAGGCGATAAACTTTGATGAGCGACATCCGTGTGCGAGTAAGCGAATCACAAGCATTCATCCTCCCCGAGCCTATGAGTCTAGCAAGTGTCATCAGTAAGCCTGCATGCGAGCGCAAGAAAAAGAAAAGGGTGGTAACAAAAAGCTTGTAGTATGTCAAAAATTTACAAGTTTCAAAATTTTCTAAGTATCTGCAATTTCTAAGGTGTGCGAGTATGAAGAAAATCGGCGAGCAACTAGGACTCATAGTCGCTAGTATCGAGCTGATATCCATCGTCGCCAATGTCGATGTCTCCCTCTTCCTCACCATCGTCCTCTCCCTCCTCGTCGCTTTCCTCCTCATCATTGCCTTCGTCGCTGCTGCCGTTGCTGTTGTCGTTGCCGCTAGAGCCCGATGCCGAGGATAGGACACGGTTGGGTGAGTTAGACTCCTCAACGAGCAACTCTGGAATCAGATCCTCGACGGTCATCTTCTTAGCCTCCTCGTCAAGGTGGCCGCCGATCCTCAACCTGTCAAGGATGATGTCCCCTGCCGCTCGTGTTATTCCCCGACGGATGACTGACATCTCGTCCCCATGAGGGAGGACCTTCTTGACCATCCCATGGTCGATCACGTCCTGCGGCGACATCACCGGGCGAGAATTCGAAGAGCCGGGGTGATCTCCAGGAGCGACCGGGAGAGAATTCCAAGAGCCGGGGCGATCTCCAGGAATGACCCGTCGAGTTTCAAGTTCGGCGACCCGGATTTGTGAAGCTTCTAACTCGGCTTTGGTACCGGCGAGCTCCTCCTCGAGCACAGAAATCCTATTTGCCATCTCGACCTCGGAATCCTGCGAGTACCAGCAGACCATTAGCAAAACAGACTAGGTTAATGTCAACTATGTCACGCCAAGGAGGCGACTTACCTCATACTCCTTCCAACGAGTTGATTGCATTCCAAGATCGATCTCCTTTTTGGAGACGACATTCAACGCCCCATGCGTCTTCAGAAGCTTCATCACCGAGAAATGGCTCAGCTCGGCAGCCCGCAGAATAGAACGCGAGGACAGTTGGGCGAGCTCCTCTGGGCTGAGCTCCATCAGTGACTCAGCATCAGCTCACCCATAGATGGCGTGGAGGACGTTGAAGGCCTCCCCTTGTCTTCCCAATCCTCAGACCAAGTGGGGAGGTTGGTGCTGAGCGACACTTGATGCTCGTCCGCAGACCAGGATACCAGCGGGCAGTCGAAGGCATCCTTGCCTTCTCGGCCAAGGCTGAAGTTTGGGTGAAGGTGAGGCGCCCCGACCTCAGCCGGAGATTCCCGGTCCTCGAACAGCTGGCGAGATACTTTGGCTCGCTTGCTCACATGGTCCGGCGACTTGTCCTTCTCCTTTCCCTTGACGAGCTTCTTTTACTCCCCAACTTCTAGTTGCTGGTTGGAGGGTTCCAGGTGTGATGAGGCGACTTCCTTAACAGGAGGAAGCGGCTTCACCAGGAGCTCGGACGGTACTGCGAGCGTCGAAGGCAAATTAGCGCGACTTTTAATGGAGAGCAGAGGAAAGTAGGAGAGTATGATCAAACTTCGAAGACTTACTTTTGCAGGGGTGGATCTCTTTAAGAACATTGACGATGATTCGCCAATGGAAGACATCAAATCGTCGCTCGCGGAAAGCCTCGACTAGCTTCTCGCGAGCACCCTCCAAAATCAACGACAGGAAGACGACGTCGGCGGGTTGATGCAGTCTTCTCAGCATGTCGTCAAAGTCACCGGTGATGACGACTAGATACTCGCTCCACCAGTGAACTTTGTTCGCCATCCTGACCAGCATGCAGACATGGATGCTGAAGAAAACGATCCCATCCGAAGTTGCCGCGAAGACGAACACCTTCCTGAAATAGAAAGGTCAAAGGCGATCCGCTCTTCTCACAGGAAGCATAAGAATCCCATGATGATCGCCACTCCATTGGGAATGATTTGAGCGGGCACGATACCGAAGTGTCGTAGGATCTTGCTGTATTCTGGCCATAACGGAACTCGCAGGCCAGCCTCGAAGTGGCGGAGAGAAAGTACCAATCCGCCCTTGATGTAAGTATTTAGTCGCTCAGACCATGCGAGGAGTCTGGCCGAGTAGCCCTCGATGATATGGCGCTGACGAAACTCCTCCAGATCTCGCTCTGAAGTTATAGATCTCTTGAAGGCGGCATCAGTGAAGTTCGCGGCGTGTGCTTGTCGGCGAGCGCTAGAATCGTCCCCGACCATCTCGAGCGAGTTGGGTTTGTGAGAAATGAGATGCAAGTAGAGAGAAAGTAAAAAGAGGCGGGCAGGAGGAATTACTCGCGAGTATAAGTTAAGAAATCGCAACAACGTACCTATGACTTACCTACCCCCTCTATTTATAGTCATTAACAGGGGGAGGTATATCAACCTCGCACAAGTAACTACCTAAGTCGCGTACCAGCAAAGACATTAACCCTAAATGTTAGGCCTATGTTGTGCAATGCTTTCCAGGATCTCGCCGGAACCTGCACAAGACATATACAGAAAGTCGCACAAAGAAGACGAACATACAGTAAAAAGAACAACCATCAACAGAATCACCGCGAGATTCAAACTCGCTTATTACAACAAAGAATATTGTTCATTACATAGTCGCCAGAATCGAGTTAAGATAATAATAAAAAATCTAATTCCTAGGAGGTCGCTCTGAAGGATGAGGATTTCGCCCAGACCAGCCCATCTCACGAGCTCGCCGATAATGATCGGTCGCCACCAATATCGCGTCATCGTCGAGCCGTAGTTATTCCTCCATCCTCGCCAGCCGACCGACAGAGCCCATGCTCACGCGGATACCCGCCAGTTCGTCGAGAGCGAGCTGAAGATGATGGTCGTTCATCACCATCCGCCGATCAATATTGTTGATCATGTGGAAACGGGCCTCGTAGTTCTCCAGGTTAGCCCGAAGTTCTTCCATCCTCGCCATCCTCACCTCCAAAGTCGAGATCCGATGATGAGATTTGCAAATAGCAAGTTGGTCGAACTTGGTCTCCAACTCCAGATAAGCGCGAGCGGCAGCATGGCGATATAAGCTCCCAGACAGCCTGATTGCGTCGATGAAGGCAGCTCTAGGAGTCGCAGGACGATCTGTCAAATCAGAAAGAACGTCGCCAAGTCAGAAGTCGGCATCGTTAATTAAGTCAGCACAACATTGGTGTGAGTTACCATGTCGAGGGGATCTAGATCGTCATGGAGAGTGGCCACGACCTGAAGATTCTTGCTGGCCTGAAGAAGAGTCGATCACGCGTTCGGCGGGCCTCTCCTGCCCGCGACCTCCATGATCACGATCCACATTCCTCAGTGGGAAGTAGTTAGGCCATTGTCCATCCGGCCTTTGGGCCGAGCTGTCCAGCAGAGGAGGTGATGGCAGCACCGTGCCTGGCAACGGTGTTCGCAAACTCGTCAGGGTAGGCGGTGGAGGCATAAGAGTACTCGCAAGCTGTCGCGAGTTTGAAGGGACAACAGGAGTTGGCGACGGCGCATGGATACTCGCCTCCAAATGTGATTTGGATACCAGAAGAAGTGGGGGCGGCAAAAGGATGCTCGTCGCCGGCAGCTGTTGGGTATTTATAGGGACGAGAGGAGCTTTGCCCGACTCGGGTTGAGGGGTCTTGGCCGGCGCGGGATTCTTTCTCGCAAGGTGGATCCTTACTCGCCGAATGAACCTCCCCCACCGAGGAGGCCGGTCCTTCAGTCGCCTTCTTAGGGCCGACGTTGATCCGCACAGTGTGCGCGGTTTTGCCTCGCTTCCCTGCTTCGAGAGCGATTCGGCGGTTCCTTCCGCAGAGGAGTAGCGTCGAGCACCATGACGACATCGTCTGGCGAAAGATTTGCATGTGTCAGCAAAAATCAAGTCAGAAAAAGCTTCGGCAACCGGTAAACTTTCGATGGCATCGGCGAGATAGCGACCTGGCGAGACAGCGGGGTCGACCTGCTCCTGTGCTCGGGTATCGACGACCTCCGGGGCAAGGGATGATCGGCGATTTGACAAGCTTGGGGTTATGGACGGATATGTCAGGAATATCGTCCAGCCCGAGCTCATCAAGGAGTTGCTGGGTGCTTGTAAAGTGTGTGGGATCCTTGGTCGTTGCGGCGACATCCTTCGGCGACGGAGGCAGGTTGTCGACCTTAGAGGCGAGCGACTTCTTCGATTTCTTCTTCTTGCTCGGAGGCAAGTCGGTGGCAGCTTCACCTTCCCGCGACCTCTTCAATTTGGAAGGTTGGAAGAAGCTTGACAGTATGCGTCGAGGCTCTGTTTGAGAAGTTTCTCGTCGGTTTTCGACATAGTAGGCGAGCTCTAAAAGGCGTACCTCGAAAACCAGGCCCCCCTATTTATAGAGATCGGCAAACATCTACAAGGTGTGAGTAACTCAGGATCTCGGTATAGTAGCTCGCTGAATAAGTGTTGGATGATTCTTTCCGAGTTCCTACGTCGCTCGAAAAGAGCGATGATTGTGTACAACCTCGTATTCGCCGAGGGTGTGCCCATTCAGGTCCGGGACAACAAAGGTCAAAGTCAGGAAGTCAAGACGGAGGTCAGTGTCAACGTGCCACGCAGCGGAAAGCTTGGGCGAGTATGACAAGCTCCCCTCACATACTCGACAGGTAGGCGAGTAAGCGAGCTACTCGCCCCAAACCGTGCAAGCTCCTCCAGGAAGTCGCCTAGTTGCCGGGAGGTGGGGGTATAAATAGACCCCCCCCCCCCTCCCCCAGGATTTTCCTATAAATAGGACCTCAGGGGTACGAGGAGAGACACTGTAAATCCCGGTCAAGATCTCACGAGCTCTACTTTTTGGATACCAGCTGAGCCTTCAGATTCCTTTTCCATAGAGATTAGGTCGCGATCTCGTGACTTAGTTATCAGCTAGTCTCGCTCGTACCTTGCTCGATCAATTTTGGTTATGGAGGGGTTGCTTCTTCCAAGCATCCGGGTACGTGGCGGGACCTTCCTGTTGTAGCATCCGGGGTCCTGTTTGTTGACTTTTTTCTTCGTCCTAGTCTCCTTAGCCGTTTAGCCTTGTTGCGAAGCCTAATAGCCTTAAACTGCCATTGATCCAATTTCTGAGGTTGAGAATTTTCCCGGCTTCAACAAGCGCCCTATAATTTTTTTATGTAGTCGTGCACATTAGGACTGTCGGGCTGATTTGAAACCGATATTTTAAAAGACTGGTCTTTTGACCTACCGGTTCTGAATCGGTCCCGTCCCGGGATCAATTTTCCTCCTCTTGAGGAGAACTGGCTGAGATCGGAGGACCGCTTCTAATCGGTCCCGAACCAGTCTTTTTTATTTTAAAATTTTAAAAATAAATTATAAAAATATATTTAATTAAAATATAGTTAATACTGTAGGGAAAAAACGGGTCAAAGAATATGATTAAATATAGTATTTATTATAAAAGATCATTTAAATATAGTATTATAAAATTATAAAATTATACTAAATATAGTTAATACTATTGGTAAAAGACCGTTTTTTTCCGGTCCCGGTCCAGGATCAGTCTTTTATGAAAAAAAGAGGATCTCTTGGGCCCCCGACAACAGTCCCTAGCCGGTCCTAACTCCTAACTAGGCCAGTCCCAACCGGACCGATTAGAACTGTTTTTTTGTGCACACCTATTAATTCATGTCTCAAAATAAAAATATATATATATACTCTTTTATTAATCGTACACGTGATGCCTCCTTTCACTTTTTTTTTGCTAAAGTCACCCATCTCCTTCCTTTCGCTTAACTCAATAGAAGAGCGATGGTGAGGAGAGGATCACTCCCTTGCTCACACACATGTTCTTGGTGTTAAAACAACTTTGTAGTTGTGGAAAAAAAATGGAAACATACATGTGAGATAAATTAAAACATCCTCGGCCGTCCGATTTGTACGTAACCATCCACTAAGCATCGGGTTAGTGGAGGATTTAATTAATAATTTCATGATTTATTTAAATGGTCTACAAATAGCGAAATTAATATCATAATTTGCACATTTAAATTATAATTAAAATAATCATGATGGTGGTTATGGTGTGCGGATAGCCGCGTAACCACCATAACCACCACCAGGAGCTTATAAAAGGAGCTACAGACCTGCTCATTTCTCACATTTTTCTTCTGAGTCTTCTTCTTTCACGGGTCAAAGCTCTGCCGAATTCCTCCTACGAGCTGCACCCGAGCTACAAGCGAGTCAAGTCGAAGCCATCCGACGCAACCAAATCTCTCAAGTTTCAAGTGGCCCCCGCAACCGCAAGTTCCGGCGCTCCGCTCCCACGTTCAGCTTCAGCAAGTCGTTAACCGAAGATGACCAGCGCGAAGCGTAATTTGTAACAACACCCGGTGTGACGGTCTGTCGTCTGCCGCGTGTCAAGTGTTCTCTCACCCCAAAGCTGTAACGAGAGGTGGTCTGTCACACTCGACTTCACAAACCAGTGTTGGGGTTGTGGAACACTTCCGGTCCTCTTGTTTCTCACACCGGGTTCGCCCACGTGAGCTTAGAGGAATCGAAGTGTGATCCCCCCTCGACATCTCCGGGACCTTTGGTTCGACGATCGACGTTCGTCGACCGGCCCTTTGGTTCGACGATCGACGATCGTCGACCGGCCCTTTGGTTCGACGATCGACGATCGTCGACCGGCCTTTTGGGTCGACGATCGGGGTCGCGATCGTCGACCGGCCTTTTGGGTCGACGATCGACGATCGTCGACCGGTCTTGCTTGGTCGACGATCGTGGTTGCCAGCAGACGTTTATATACGTTGTTTTTCCCGATTTAGGGATACGGATTCATTGCAGTCTGTGGCGGCGTGTTCTTTTGGAGATGATACGAGGTATCTCGTTGAGATCGATCCAGAAGGTATTCTTCTATGGTTTTCTTGTCCAGAAGAGAGGAGAAGAGGTAGGATCGGATTTGATCCTTGCAACCTTTGTAATCTATTTCTTTTTGGTGAATACAAGAAGGAAGAAGAAGGGGAGAGAGGACGTAGCCCGGTTTTGGGTGAACCTCTGTAACATCTTGTGTTTGTGACTGCTCTGTTTTTTGTTCTGTGTTTGTTATTCGATATTCGGATTTCTGCTTCTCGGCACCCCGGATTTCCTACAACCAGCTGTAACAACGAGAAAATAGTGGACTTTGACCGGCACAGATATGATCACGTAGTTTTTTACCCAGTTGAGGGAGTTTTCCACATTAAAACTCAATGTGTACAATCGATCGATCTCATTGACTGTGTGCGCGCTTGACCGTTCCGAGAGATAAGACGGTACCACTTATTCCGCTCCGACTGGGACGTCGAGTTAGATCACAATAGTTTGACGTCGTTTGTGGGAAACGAGTTCCCAACATCATCAGAAGACAGTACCTTCAACACAGCGGTACTCGTGATAAGAGACTATGACAGGAAAAGTTACCCACATTGCAGAAGAGATGAGCCTTGGGGGGCACGTCGGTCCAGTTCCCCCTCACTTGTCTGTCAACATGCTTGAAGCAGAACCCCCCGCGTGGATATTTAAGGTCGCAAAGCCCATCCTGCCAGAGAACCTGAAGCTCAAAATCACTGCAACCGCCTTGAAGTAGCGGGCCTCGATGAAAGGCTCATGCGTGAAGATGTTCTCTGCTTAATCACAGAAGTGCGCGAGCAAGCCAAGCGAAGTGCCGCTTAGGCCAGCCGCCCCCTCCATCATTACTCGCCATTTGAACCTGAGGTCCTGACACATCCAATCCCCTATGGTTTCAATCTCCCAAAGATCGAGGCGTATGATGGTACAAGTGATCCGTCAGAGCATGTCAGACACTTCACAATCATGATGCAACTTTGCAATGCCCCAGACCAATTATTGTGTCAAGCATTCCCGACAACTTTGAAAGGGCAAGCTTATACATGGTTCATGTCCCTGATGGAAGGAGAAATCAATGATTTTGCAGAACTAATACAACAATTCACGGATCAGTTCATCGCCAGCTGTCGGATATTCAATGATCCTTCCTACCTATCCGGTATCCGTCAAAATGAAGGGGAACCCTTCGCCACGACCCAGTCACCCCGGTACAAGGAGTACGACATAGAAAAGGAATTCTCGAGCACTAGTAGCTCCCCTACTCCGGCAACACTAACTCGGGACGCGCAAAATCGCTACCTCGGCGGTCAACAACACAATGGGAACATCAGAAATGCAACGAATGACAGATATCAGAAGAGAAAACAAGAGAGCAAATCACATCGATCACTTAAAAGGAACTGCAAGCAAGACACAGACACATGCCAAATAAAGAAGTCACCCCGACACCAAGAGCTCATGTCACTCAATGCCCCTCAGGACAAGATTTTCCAAACAATTCGTAATCACCCAACATTGCACAAGCCCAGGTTGCTCGCCCGAGCTCGAGAAAATTCATCAAAATATTGCCAATATCACCAAGGGCCTGGGCACAACACTAACGAATGCAATCATCTGAAGAAAGAAATCCAGCAACTCGCCAGCCTAGGGACAGTCGACCAATTCCTAGTAAAGGAAAAGCTGTCTCATGCTCAAGACACGAGAAGCATAACCATTGGCATCAGCGAACCACCGATCAAATTAAACCAAGTCTTGGTAGATGAAGGGATTACAACAAACGTATTATTCCTATCAACAGTTCTTCAGCACAAACTGACCACCGACAGCCTCATGCTAAAATCAGTTAACGCGCGCATCCCGGAGGGCACTTCAGTACCAATCATAGGCATCATCGTCCTTCTCGTCACTCTTGGAGAGGAGCCCGAGCATGCAACCTATGATGTGTAATTTCCTGTCATCCAGGCTGACTGTGTTCACACCGCGATACTTCAACAACCACTCCTAGACGTCTTCCAAACCTGCTCCCGCCGCTTTTTTCCTGAACTATAAACTCCTACTTACAGTTTTTTAATCTGTCATTATATCCCAACCAACTATTTAGAAGCCACAAGCCTGAACTTGTGTGAACTAATTTTTTTATAAAGTATTGTGTTCCTTTTCAACAATGTCCGACTAGTTTCACGTAAGACTAAGCCGCGAGCGATCTTCGTGCAAATGATAAAACTAAGACGCGAGCGATTCTCATGCAAAAGGTAAGACTAAGCCATGAGCGATCCTCCTGCAAAAGGTAAGACTAAGCCGCGAGCGATCCTCATGCAAAAGGTAAGACTAAGCCGCGAGCGATCCTCGTGCAAGAGGTAAGACTGCACATGCGGTTTGAATATAAAAGCTATTCACCAAACTTGCTTTTCTACGCCAGGACTTCGTCAGGGCCTGCCCCCCCTCACGACTAAGCCGCGAGCAAATCTCGTGTAAAAGGTAAGACTGCGCATGCGGTTTGAATACAAAAGCTATTCACGGAACCTGCCTTTCTATGATGTCTGCCCCCCTCACGACCAAGCCACGAGCGATCCTCGTACAAATTAAGCCACGAGCGATCCTCGTGCAAATTAAGTTGTGAGCAATCCTCGTGCAAATTAAACCGTGAGCAATTCTCATGCGAACTGGGTTACTAACCAGCCACAGGCACAATTATAGCCCGCACAAAGCAACACCACAAGTCAAACAACGCTCAGACAAAAAGAAGAAAAAGAGCACAATCATCACAACAATATGCAAGTAAATGCGCAAACGGGCCAATTAAGAACCGTCAAATAATAATGACGGCATACAAGACACCAGACTAGAAAAGCAAAAGATGCAAACACACTAACACAAGGAAATAATGCTGCTACACATCAGCTGCGTCAACATCAGAACTCTCGTCGCCGGAGATATCATCAAAGTTAAGGCTGGATACGTCGCATCCCAAGCTCCTGCGAACAAGACAAAATGCCTTCAAGACTCCACGCCTGAGGGGCAGCTCTCGAACGTCTTCCATCTGAGGCTTCATCTCCTTGCTCCAGATCTCATCACGAACTTCCTTGCTAATCAAGCAACGATCCTGCATATAATCCAGAGACTCCATGTACTCCGCAAAACCAACAGCCTTCAAATCTGACACACGACTATCAGAAGATAATGCCACCACTTAGGCTTTCGTCGCACAAAGCTCTGTCTCCAAACGAGAAGTCTCCTCTAGAGCACGCTTCAACATCTGTGTAGTCCTTTTTCACCAGAGATTTCTCCACCTCCAAAGATGCTTGAGTCTACTCCAATTCCGCCTTCAGCTCCATCCAATTCGGCGAAATCGAGAAACATCCTGGTCATGATCATCCCTCAGAGTGACAAGAGAGCCCGCCGTCTCTCAAAACTTCTCCTGAAGAGCTAGATACTCGTCCTTAAAACTCACATAATGATCATTCCAGGTAACGACAATTTGTACCTGAGACTCGATCTGCAAAAGAAAGAACAGAGAGAAGTCATCACAACACAACAATAAAGAAGAGCCAAGAATAATCAAGCTCGCTTACCACTTCATTGATCGCCTTCAAAGAAGAAGATAGACTTGGAGCCGCCACCTCCGCAGGAGAAGCCCAGGGGCAGATGATCCAAGCACCTATACCTCGGGAGGAGAACTGCCATAGCCAACAGAAGGAGAGTCGCCACCCAGGGAAGGCGAACAAGGCACCACCCTTTCGCCACCTCGAGAAACTACAGTGGCCTTCTATTTCTGACCACAATCCAAAGGTGTTTCAGCAGTCCGCCCAGAGCCTGAAGAAAGGCCACAACGTAACAAACGCTTCTCTTCCGCAAATGAAGAAATACTAAATAAACAGTTCGCCAACTCGCGAGACTTTGAAAATCCAAGCGATGGAGAAAACTCCCGTTCTCTCCCCTTTTGACGACGAAAACGATCAGACAATATGTTCCATAGCTCCGACAAGCCCCAAGAGTTCCTAATATATAACTCTAATTCGTCGAGATTAGAAGTACCCAAGCAGGCAGCTATTCGCAGATCATTAGGCGAGCAGAGGCGGGCTTGGGCGAGCAGAGGCGGGCTTGGGCGAGCAGAGGCGGGCTTGGGCGAGCAGAGGCGGGCTTGGGCGAGCAGAGGCGGGCTTGGGCGAGCAGAGGCGGGCTTGGGCGAGCAGAGGCGGGCTTGGGCGAGCAGAGGCGGGCTTGGGCGAGCAGAGGCGGGCTTGGGCGAGCAGAGGCGGGCTTGGGCGAGCAGAGGCGAGCTTGGGCGAGCAGAGGCGAGCTTGGACGAGTACCTCGCGAGTATGGACGATTAGCCCTAGATACTCGCTGACTGAGGCTAGATACTTGCATATACCCCCCAGGATTTCTCTATAAGTAGACCCTCAGGTATACTAGAAATGGATCTTTAGAAGAGGTCGAGGTCCCCCCAAGTAGATACTCTCTCAGTCCACGCCTGCCTAGTGCCTCGCCCAGCCTTTTGGTTGTGGAGGGGAAGTTTCTCCCAAACTTCTGGGTACGTGGTGGGACCTCCCTTCTAGAGCACTTGGGGTGTGCTTATAGATAGTTTCATCTCTCTCGTACTAGCCACTTGATCTGTGACGTCGGACCATAAAATCAGTAACCTTAGGCTGCCTTGATCCGATTTTTGGAGTAGGGAATTTTTTCGGCTTCAACACTTGGTGCGGTGAGCGTGGATAGTAGTCGAGGAAGAAATTTTTGCGAGAAGACTTCATAACTTAAGATGGTGAGCTAGAGACCAAAGGAAGGAACTCGCGATCATTCAGCAAGACGAGCGAGTTCTCGACAAGTTGGGTGAGTTCTCGGCATGGTGGGCGAGTTTCCTGGTTACTCGCACATAGGCGACTTCACGACGGCGACTTGCAAGCTTGACGGCTTCATGGGGCGAGCTTACCTATTACTTGCTCATAAGCGAGTTCCAGATCGCGACCTCCTTAGGCGAGTTCCAGATGACGACTCAGTTAGCGAGTATATGTGAACGAGTTCATGCATGCAAGTTGCAGATGGCGTTATGCTCTGGCGATCTTCATACAACGAGCTCCAAATCAACTCGCAGATGTCCTATTTGTAGGTTGGAGGGCTTCCTTGTTACTCGCTCATAGCGGAGAATAGGCAGGATTGGCGACTTCAAAGAGGTGAGTTTCTCTGTTACTCTCCCATAGGCGAGTTCTGCAGGCATGAGTGACGAGTATCTTTTTTACTTGCCCATAAGCGAGTATCTATGTTACTCGCCCATAGGAGAGTTCCGTAGGTGACTTACTTGCAAGGCTGGGATAGCTCAAAAATTGGGCGAGTTGGGAGTTAAAAATTAAAAAATTTCCTGGGGCGCTTCCACCGGACCCCGCAGGGGGCGCTGCCCCCTTGACCCCCATCCACTGACCAGGTAGAGGAGCCCACAAAAACTCTGCGTAGGTGTTCTAATGTCATAAGTGACACTTACCCTCTGACTAGTTCGTCTCCTTTTTCAATAGTGGTGCTTTTCATACATGTTCATACTTACGCGTGCTTTGGTAAAGCCTGTGAGTACTTTTTGCGTGACTGACAAACAGGGCGAATCACGACGAGTTCACCACCAGAGAAAAACATACGAGGTGCTCTATGAGCTCCTACTTGCGACGATCTCCTCCGACAACCTACATTCCATGAGACGACTTGCTCATGACATCTTCCAGCTAGTATTCTACGAGCTCCTACTCATGATGCTCTTCTTGCTTACTGGGTGCTCTCTTCAATTCCGCGATTTCCATACTCGCGAGGTCATCTCTTCAACAACAATGGTGCTCTCCTTTAATTCAGTGAGTCCATACTCGCGAGATCACTACTTCGACAACTATGGTGTTCGGTTTGATTCCGGGAGTTTATACGTGTGAGGTTATCGCTTCAGCAAGTAGGACTCTATGCTATTAATTTCATCTCCTCAAATACCTAAAGCGGGAATGACCTGAAAAGGTTCTACCCCTAACGGTAACATGTATTTCTTACCTGTAACATTGTTTTTAAGTTATCTATACATTTGCTCCCCCCCCCCGGAGTCATGGGTGAATGCGAGTTGTCTTCTTTGTGTTGATCGCCTCAAGTCATCTAGAAGTAGTGAAGTCCAACCCCACTATCAATTTAGGAAACCTGCGCTCGATTTGTTCCTCCTAAATAACACAGGGCGGACGATGGGATGATGGGACGATACTTCAGGATTTAATCATCCTTATAAGACCAAGCTCCTACATTGACAGACAAGATCAGCTCCCCCCTTGTATGTCGGCCTAGCTACCACCGATCACATCTCTCCTTTGACTGGAGGAACTATCAGGAACAGTTCTGGACGCTAACCTCCTAAACTTGATGTAGGATAGACCTCACAAAGTGATCTCCTGTGCAAAGGCATCATCGGTCTTTGAGAAGACTAAAAGACCCGCTATTAGCGACTGTTAGTCTTGCAAAGAAGGACGCATCTCTGTTATTGCCAAAGCAGGATAACCTGTCGAGCTCTGAGAGATACAAGTTCGTGGAAGGATGGTAGACTCGATTGTGTGTCATGTAGGACCCCTCGAGGACCATTTCCCTTCACTTGTACCCTGGCCTTGGTAGCCAGTTGTCAGAGCCGGAAATGATCTCCATGGTTGGATTGGGTAATGAGCATTCGACCTGTTTCTCCTAAAAAGCCAAGGAAAGAAGATGGGACGATGCTCCGGGATTTAAGCGTCCTTGTAAGACCGAGCCCATGCATTGACGGCCAAGATCAGCACCACTTTTGCATGTCGGCCTAGCTACCCCCGATTGCATCTCTCCTCTGACTAGAGGAACTATTAGGAATAGGTCTCGACGCCAACCTCCCAACTCGACGAAAGAAGACATCGTCTCTTTAGAATTTCCTTAGTCCTCGTAGATTTTGATATATTTAATTCTTTGGTTATCTCCTGAGCAACAGGAAGGATAGCTTCTGCATCGATAGAAGTCCTCGAGTCATGGAGTTATCGTAGCTCGAGTCCCTACACAAGCCCCTTTCATGCATATCGGCTACCAACCCCCTCAGGTGAGATAGTTTCCTCGTGTGTGTTGTTGTTATAGTCCAGGCCCCCTGTACAAGCTTCCCTCATGTAGGTTGACTATCAGCTCAACCCGAGTCTACTCTGCCTCTAGTTGAGCTCGGCTCCTGCGAGTTGTCGACATCTTTTCCACTTCCAGTTGAGCTCAGCTCCTGCGAGGTGTCGACCTCTTTTCCACCTCCAGTTGAGCTCGGCTCTTGCGAGGTGTCGACTTCTTTTCCACCTCCAGTTGAGCTCGACTCCTGCGAGGTGTCGACCTCTTTTCCACATCCAGTTGAGCTCGGCTCCTGTGAGGTGTCGACTCTCCACCTCAAGTTGAGCTCGGCTCCTGCGAGGTGTCGACCTCTTCTCCACCTCCAGTTGAGCTCGGCTCCTATGAGGTGTCGACCTCTTTTCCACCTCCAGTTGAGCTCGGTTCCTGTGAAGTGTCGAATCTCCACCTCCAATTGAGCTCGGCTCCTGCATGGTGTCAACCTCTTTTACACCTCTAGTTGAGCTCGGCTCCTGTGAGGTGTCGACCTATTTTCCACCTCCAGTTGAGCTCGACTCTTGTGAAGTGTCGACTCTCCACCTTCAGTTTAGCTTCCTCATGATTAGGTGTCGACTTCTTTTTCCAATACCAGTTGAGCTCGGCTCCTGCAAGGTGTCGATTATACTCTCTACGTCCAGTTGAGCTTCACTCCTAGGAAGGACCTCGTGCGATGCATCATCTAGAGCCATCTCTTCGAACTACGGGTTCAACATTATTTTTCCAAGCTCGTGTCGAGCTCGAAAAAAGTTGGGATTGTGTATAACCCTAATTCATCGAGATCAGAAGTACCCAAGCAGACGGCTATTCACAGACCATTGGGCGAGCAGAGGCGAGCTTGGGCGAGCAGAGACGAGTAGAGGCAAGCTTGAGCGAGCAGAGACGAGCTTGGGCGAGCAGAGGCGAGCTTGAGCGAGTATGGGCGAGTACCTCGCGAGTATGGGCGAGTGACCCTAGATACTCCCTGGCAGAGGCTAGATACTTGCATATACCCCCCTCCCCTAGGATTTATCTACAAATACACCCCCTAGGTGTGCTAGAAATGGATTTTTGGAAGAGGTTGAGGTCCCCCAAGTGGATACTCGCTCAGTCCATGCCTGCTTAGTACCTCACTCAGCCTTTTGGTTGAGGAAGAGGAGTTTCTCCCAAACTTCCGGGTACGTGGTGGGACCTCCCTGCTGGAGCACTTGGGGTGTGCTTATAGATAGTTCTCTCTCTCGTGCTAGCCACTTGATCTGTGACGTCGGACCGTAAAATCAGTAACCTTAGGCTGCCTTTTGGAGTAGGGAATTTTCCCGGCTTCAACACCTGACATAACCAAATAAAGTATTTTCATGGCGGCGGTCCGTCCGAACCTCAAAGTCAAGTCAGTTTTTGTTACTATGAATCTCCACACGCTCACCACTATCAGAGCAAACATCGCACCAATCTCGGAAGCAGTCAACAGAGAGTTTCCCGCCGTGTTCATGAAAGAAGACAACCAGCCCCATGAGGCACACTACCCCCAAGGGAGTAAACTGGGAAATCGGCATACCACAGAATTTCAGAATCTCGATCACTTCCTCGCATGTGGGGAACCGGAATCCCGATCTCAAGGTAGTCTCGCAGATCATCAACCAGCCACGTGGAGGATTTTGGAACCTCTCCTCAACATGCGACATCTTCACTTCAAGGTCGGCAGGCATGTCGAACCTTCTCCTCCAAATCACAACCTGATCCTCGGTAAAGGAGGAGCGAAGACGCATCGGCCTCGCAGTTCGCTTCGAGCCCTATCACAAAAAATTAAAAATAAATTTAGACTTAAAGTCTGCAAAGTCAACCTCTACCATCGAGCATATAAAGACGCGTCGCCCAGTAAAATTAAAACTGTACGACGCGACCGAGCACACACGCACACCAGACACACAGTCTTGCAAGGGCCCGCGCACGATCAGACGTGCACGCGATAAAACACGTGCACGCCTTGGCACGCACGCGCCCACGCAACAGGCTCCTGCGCACGGCCACGAGCACGTGGTCGCGCGCGTGAGCCATCACGTGGCCGCACGCGCGCACGATCAGGCGTGTGCGCCCGTGCACGCGCGGTCAGGCACGCGCTCCCGTGCGTGTAGCCAGGCGCTGTCATGCCCGCATCCGCGCGCGCGCATGCTTGTGCGCGACCAAGACAACGAGCGCCCATGCGCGACCCCGCACACGCATCCGCACGCACCATCGCAACTACGGACGCGTCAGCTTCCTTCCCTAGGCACATTCATTGCCTTTCCTCCACCATAATATATTCTAACATTTTTACCCGAGTTTGCAGGGCGCGACTACTCGCTATCTCAAGTCCATCACAGCTCGTCACCGTCGTCTCTGTAAAAGATGAGAAAAAAAGTTCCTTGTCTTTCTTCGTTCGTAGAGGTCACATGCAACAAGGATCTGGGGGGGCAATTGTTGGGGATGAGACCCATTTTATAACATTAGGTGTGTGCATAACCACACACCCACGATCTCCACCTCAAAAGAAGTGAGATCATGGGGTTGACCACGTGCGTGATCACCGTGCCCGATCCCCCGTGCACCGAACCCATCACGCGAAGTGGGAAAACTGCCGCGAGCCCCACCTCGCCGGCGGCAGGCAGCTGACCTCCTCCCCGGACGACGGCTGCCCGCCCCTTCCCCCGGCTGACGGCGCTGCACAGGGGGCGGCTGCCCGGGCCGCCCCCTCTCCCGGCCCCCGGCGGGGCCCGGGGGGCGGCCGCCCTTTCCCCCGACCGCCGGCATGGCCGTGGGCTGCCCCCTCCCTCGGCCGCCGGCGCGGCCGAAGGGGCAGCCGTTCGGGCCGCCCCTACCAACGGCCGCCGGCACAGCTGCCCGGGCCCCCCTTCCCACGACCGCCGACGCAGCCGACCGGGCCGTTCCTCCACGGCCGCCGTCAGCAATCCTCCCCTCACCGGCGAACTTGGCGGCAAGTTCGTCGGCCACCCGTGGAGTCCCGTTGCCGCCGTGCGATCGGTTGGAAACGTTCTCGGCAATCCGATCTGCACGTAGCCACCCACTAACCACCGGGTTAGTGGAGGGATTTAATTAATAATTTCATGATTTTATTTAAATGGTCTCCAAATAGTGAAATTAATATCCTAATATGCGCATTTAAACTATAATGAAAATAATCATTATGGTGGTTATGGTGTGCGAATAGCCGCATAACCACCATAACCATCACCTGGAGCCTATAAAAGGAGCCACAGGCTTTCTCATTTCTCACCTTTTTCCTCCGAGTCTTCTTCTTCCTCAGTTCGAAGCTCTGCCAAATTCCACCTACGAGCCGCACCCAATCCGCACCCGAGCTACAAGCGAGTCAAGTCGAAGCCACCCGACGAAGCCAAATCTCTCAGGTTTCATGTGCCCCCCACAACCGCAAGTTCAGGCGCTCCGCTCCCTCGTTCAGAATCAGCAAGTCTCTAACCGAAGACCACCAGCGCGAATCGCAATTTGTAACAACACCCGGTGCGACGGTCTGTCGTCCGCCGCGTGCCAAGTGTTCTCTCACCCCAAAGCTGTAACGAGAGGTGGTCTGTCACCCTCGACTTCACAAACAAGCTGTAATAACCAAAAGTAGTGGACTTTGATCGGCATAGATCCAATCACGTGATTTTTTACCTAGTTGAGGGGTTTTCCACGTTAAAACTCTGTGTGTACAATCGATCTATCTCATTGACTGTGCGCGCGCTCGACCGTTCCGAGAGCTAAGGCGGTCTAGGTTATTCCGATCCGACCGAAACGTCGAGTTAACAACAACATTCTTCGTTAAAAAATATTCATCTTTGGCTGGTGATGAAAGACTTCAACCTAAACATGTGTTCGCAATTTTCTAATAGTGAGGTCAGAACATGTGTTAGCAATTAACTTGACCGAAGATTAAAGACAGAAGAAACAAAATCAAAATCAGTAGGAAGAAGATAAGACAAAGCAGCAACAATAACTATTAAATAAAAGAAGCAAGTGGGTCTACTAGATAAAAGCATGCTCAAATGTAATGAGTATTTTTATAAGTGGTGGTGTGAGGTAAATTTAAAGCCCATAGTCTAACTTAAGCCTATAACAGACTCTTGTGTAATATAGTTTGAAGTATGAATGAAATAAATTTATAGTTGTTTTTCTGTGTTGAACAAAAGGTTACAGTGTGAGTCAAATTGGTAGATGCTTAATTTTACATTGGTATCAGAAGGATCTTAAACCATGTCATCAGAGTAAGGCAGTATATGATCCTTCCTGTGATAAATTATATCTCCTCAAAAAAAAAATTTAGGATATTCCTTCTCATCACTTGGCATCCTCCTCTACAATCATTCCTTCAAACTTCACATACTCCTAAATGAGGACGTTGTTTCAATCCCAAGGACACTACTCACAGATGGACTCCTAAAGCCAGCTAAAAAGCGCCCACTAAATACATGGGATGTTGCAGCTGTAAAAGAATTTACAGATAACTTCTAAAAGGACGTCAAAGCTCTTCTCAATATCCAACAAGGAGTAAGTAAACCAATCTTCTCAGGCATCATTGCTGTCGCAATTGCACAAAAACCTTGGAAAACATTACGCACAGGATATCACGGGACCAACAAAATAATTGTTATAAATTACAAACAGTTTGGACAGAATTCGAAAACATGTGTATAACTGAAGTGAATCAATATCTTCCTTCTTTTTAGAATAAGCATTATGGTCAACAACATCAGAACATTGGGGAGATGTTATTGAAGATAGCAAAATTGTTCTGAAAATCCTAAGAAGAGTGCCACCAAAATTCAATTATATAGTAACTATAATAGAGGAATCAAAGGATTTACTAGCATATTCTCTAACCTAGCTAAGAGGTTCTCTTCAAGCTCATGAAGAGAGATTCTCTTTTTCTGAATATCCACAAGAACAACAAGCCCTGCAAACAAAATGACAAAAAAAAGAAATATGAATATTCAAGAAAAATGGAGAATGAATTCCTTTCAACCTCTGCTTCTCAAAGATTTTCTAGAGGAAATTTAAGGGGCAAAGATAGAGAGAGATGGAGAAGGAAGTGAATATATACAAGAGAATCATTCAATGCAACATTATTGTGTGTTGTGTAAATGCACTAATCATGATATATCCATTTGTTTCTACCCGTGTAAGACTTGCAAACAACCAAATCACCTTGATAGGGACTAATGGTCTAAAAATAAACAAAGTCAAACCTCAAAACCTAAGGTTGGTGATATTCATCCTTCTGAACAAATCTGTGCGTATGCAGATATAAACACACTAGATAATGATATCTAGATTCTAGATAGTAGTTGTTCAAAGCACATGAATAATAACCGTTTCATTTTTCTTCAACTAGCACAACATTCAATAGAACAAGTGGTGATTGAAAATGATAACACTATGACCATAGAAGGCAAAGGAGATGTTCTGGTAATAAGTTCACGAGGAATTCAAAAGGTTATCAACAGAACCTATTGGGTGTAGGTCAGTTGATTGAGAACAAGTTTATAGTCATATTTGAAAATGTTCGATGCCAACTCATTGAGTCCTCTACACAACAACCTGTGATGAAAGTATTAATGGCTTGTAATCGAATATTTCCATGTCCTATAAGACATTATGTAACATACCTTTGCACTAAAGAGCAAGAAACAACAGAACTTTGGCATAGAAGATATGACCACTTAAATATATCTGATCTCTATAAGCTCCATAGATACTCCTTAGTAAGAGGATTACCAATAATATCAAAAAGAAGTGATGTATGTGAAAATTGTATTCCTAGTAAGCACTTCCAGCAAGGTGTTCCAAAGGAGTCAATTTGGAGAGCTTAAAAATCCATGCAACTAATATATATGGATGTTTGGGGACCAACCACCACTCCATACTTTTCAGATAATACCTATTTTTTATTAATAGTAGATGCTTATTAAAGAATGCAGTGGGTGTATTTCTTAAAACCGAAAACTTAGGTATTCAATACTTCTAAATCTTTCAAACTGTTAGTAGAAAATCAAAGCAATTGCAAAATAAAGGCTATAAGAAGTAGCATAGGGGGGGGGGAGATTTCTAAGTAAGGAATTCAATATGTATTGCCAAGTTGAAGGTATACATAGACAACTCACTACTCCCATGGCACCTTAACAGAATTATGTTGTAAAATGAAGAAATGGAACTGTATTAGAAATGACAAGAATCATGTTGCAAGCCAAAGAGCTACCAAAAACTTTTTGGACTGAGACAGTCAACTGTGTTGTCTATCTATTGAATAGAGCACCAGCTAAAACATTAAACAATAGTACACCCTTTCAGAAATGATACAATAGAAAATCATTTGTTGCTCATTTAAAGTCTTTGGACGTATAGCTCATACATACATACATACCAAGCAATGAAAGAGACAAACTGGATGCCAAAAGTGAAATGCTTATCATGATTGGTTATATATCCAAGAATCTATAGCATATAAACTATTCAATCCAATTACCCAAAAGGTTATTATTTCAAAAAAATGTCAATTTGAAGAATGAAAAACTTGGAAATGAAATACAATGGTGGATCAAAATCTTTATCAAGGGAGAAAGTCGACGGTTATAGATGAAGAAATTATTCCAAATGGAGCAAAATTTCCTCCACCTTCCACTTCAACTCTTTATCCGCAACCACAAAGAGTTTCAGATAGTGATGACTAATCACCTCCACCTAAGAAATATAGAAGAATAGAGAAATTATATGCCGAACCATATTTAGCATGCATGGTCACTGAGCCACATAGTTATAATAAAGTCAAAGACAATCCAAAGTGGATTGAATCAATAAAATAATATTGGGTATTGTATCCACAATAATCCTGATTTGAAAAAAATCTCAGTCAAGTTAAGATGAATTGAGTTTGTATTTGATGTTGTATTCTAGTTATGTACTTGCAAGTTTACATTGCTAAGTACACACCAATTTCATATTACAGTGGGTCAGTAAACACAGGACTACACAATGTAATCCCTCATTGTGTAGGCCATCGTGTTGACTCACATGTAATTTCTCTATTAGGGTGTACTTCTATCCCAACTACAGGAGAAGGATCAAGAAAGGCCAAAATCCAGGACTCAGAGAAGAGGAATTTTACCTAAGTAAAATTCGGCGAGTATGGTGAGTCATACGCATCGAATTCGTCGAGTATCCCCTTGATACTTGCCGAATTCGTTGTATATACTTAGGAAAAATTCGCAGAAAAGCAGAAAATTCGCCAAGGAAAATTCGCCGAGTATCACTGGGGATACTCACCGAATTCGTCGAGTATCATTGGCGATACTCGCCGAATTTGACGAGTATCCCAAGCGATACTCGCCGAATGTGTTGAGCCATATGTCGATCACTAAAGATTTTCTTTCAAGGCTTAATCAATGTATATTGTTATCTGGTTCAGCGAGTATTATATATGATACTCGACGAATCCCGTCGAAAAAGACTTAGGCCGATTTTTCCAATTTTCTCTGGTTCGAAACCGACGACCATGCACAGTATTTTTTTAGGTTTCGTTTTTGGAAATCTTTTTTAGCTGTTATTTCGATTCTTCCTATATATATATGATCGGTTGATTTTCGAAATGACGAATTTTGCCCTAATTAATTCCTAATTTCAAAATCTTCCAAGAGTTACGATCCTGTTGGCCGCTCCTATGCCATTTTGCGATTTTCATCCCAATCCGCCGCCGACATCGTGCAATATTCTTCATCGACTTCTTCGATTGGATCGTTTCTTATTTCAAGATTTATTCTACTCCAGTCCAAGTTGGTTGAAGATCCAAGGTTCAAGATTCAAGACCAAAGATTTCAAGTTTCCGAGTTCTACTAGATTCAAGTTCAACCCTTTCAAGAACGTCGGATCAAGACTTGTAATCATGTGTAATATTGTAATATTATTTTAAATATTGTAGGAGATTTATCTCCGAGCTTTGTAGATCCGTTTGTGAACCGAGAGTTGTAGATCCTTTAGTGGATCGAGTTTGTATATCTGTGTGGATTGAGTTGTAGATCCGGTTGTGGATCGAGGTGTAGGAGAGTTTTTTCTTCGAGGTGTAGGAGCGTTGCTCCGAGTTGTAAGATTGTGATAATCTGAGAATGGTGAAGTAGCCGAATCTATCCCTTCGTGGCAGATAGGTGAGGTGGGACAGTGGACGTACCCAATACGGGGAACCACTATAAATCTCTGTATTTGTGTGCTTGAATTTTTAGATAATTTTTATTCTGCAAAAAGACACAAACATCACATATTCACCCCTCTCTAGGTGATTTAGGTAGACACTAAATACTTTCAAATAAGAAATATAAATGATAGAAAATCATGGCACCTGGAAAAGAGTAAATTAGCCCACAAATATTGAGATGATAGGACTGAAATGGATCTTTAAAGTAAAGTACAATTAAACTTGTAGAATAACAAAATACAAAGCAAGAGTAGTCACAAAAGGATATGCTTGAGTACCAGACCATGCATGATTACACAAAGACATATGCACTTGTCACAAGAATGGAAACAGTTCAATTGTTCCTTGCCACAACTGTACAACTCAAATTACCAATCGACCAACTAGACATTAAAACAGCTTTTTTAAATGAAAATTTTACTGAAGAGGTGATTGTGCACCAGCCAGAGGGATTTGAGAAAGAAAACATTGAAGGAAAAGTGTATAAACTTAAAAGGTATTGTATAGACTCAAACAAGCCCCACGGGTTTGGGATGCCGACATTGATAACTATCTCCAACAATAAGGCTTTATAAAAAATACCCATTTGAACTGGCGTTTTATATGAATAAAAAGGTGTTTTTTTTAAATTTTGGCACTCTATGTTGATGATATGATATATGTAGGATTTTGCTCAACTGAAGTTCAACAATTCAAAGATAAAATGATGCAAAGCTATGATATGTCTAATCTAGGCATGATGAGGTATTTTCTGGGTCTTCAAAGCAATCAAGCACCTGACTATACATTCATCAGTCAAGAGAAATACATTACTAATATATTAAAAAGATTCAATATGTTTGAAGCAAATTCAGTCAACACCCCAATAGTCGTGTAAGAAAAATTAAGTAAAAGAGATGTCTCACAGGCAGTGGATGAAACATACTATCGCAAAATGATTGGATCACTAATTTACTTAATAGCAACCCGTTCAGATATAGACAATGCAATAAATATTGTATCTCGCTTTGTAAGCAATCCATCGCAAATGCACTTAATGGCAGTAAAACGAAAAATGAGATACTTGAAAGGCACAACTAGTGTTGGATTGTATTATCAACACATGAAAAAGGCAATACAATAACAGGGTATTGTGATAGTGATTGGGGAGGTTCATTAGGTGATTGAAAAAACCATGTGAGGATATATATTTTTAGTAGATCAAAACCTATTGCCTGAAACTTAAAACAACAGCAAACAATAGCACTATCATCTGCAGAAGCAGAGTATGTTGCAATTGCCCATACAACTATAGAAGCCCTTTGGCTCCAACAAATGATGAGTGAAATAAACTCACAACCCTCTTTCAAAGGAAGTAAAGAACACAAAGAGGAAGAAAGGAAGATGCCTCTAGTCTTACACTATGATAGTCAATCTGCTATCGCAATAGCAAATAATTCGGTTCAACACCAACGAACCAAGCACATTGATCTAAAGCATCATTTTGTTTGATAACTGATCAAAGAGAAAGTTCATACCTTTCAGTTCTGTAAATTCAAAAATTAACTCGCAAATCAGCTAACAAAGCCCTTACTACAAGCTTGTTTTCAGATACTGCGAACGAGAAGTAACATCAAAACTCTAGAGGTTGAGAAGGGGAATGTTAGCAATTAACCACGATGGGAGATTAAAGACATAAGAAACAAAACCAAAGTCAGCAGAAAGATAAGACAAAGCAACAACATTAACTATTAAATAAAAAAGCAAGTGGGCCTACTAGATAAAGGCATGCTCAAATGTAATGAGTGTTTTTATAAATGGTGTTGCAATGTAAATTTAAAGCTCACCATGTAACTTAAGACAACGAAAGGTTCTTGTGTAATGTAGTTTGATATATGAATGAAATAAATCTGTAGTTGTTTTTTGTGTTGAACAAAAGGTTGCAGTGTGAATCAAATTTGTAGATGCTTAATTTTATAACATGCGTGTTTATGAACGACAGTTCATAATCTCCGTGCTCACAACCATCATTATCGCGCCAATCAGAACCTTATAATATATTTACAAAAACAATATATTTAATAGTCCCTCGAGGTGTAAGACCTCTCGCCCAACCTTTGTCTCGGTCGGGTCGGAGACGGGCCTTACTGCTCAAGACGGCCACCCAGTGTTATCTGAGTGACAACGACCCACTATTTTAAGCAATAGTTGGTCGCCTTGTCAGACAAGAATTACAACACATCACAAATGCAAAAGCAATACACAGAGAGCGAGCCATATATATATATATATCTTATATATATAAGAGAATATAGATATTTGGAGGCACACCAAAGATTGAGTATTAGCCATTGGATCAAAAGAGAGAGCATGAGGGGGGAGTTGGGAGAGAGAGAGAGAGAGAGGAGGGAGAGGGAGAGAGAGAGGGGTGGGAGAGAGAAGGAAGTAGAGAGAGGGGGAGTGATAAAGAGAGATGAAGAGATAAATTAATTTTTATAAATTAAAATTTGCAAAATTTTATAAAATAAAAATAAGAATAGTATTTCATATTTTTTTGCGGTCATTTTAAGTACTTATATGTATATGTTTTGAAAAAAAAATTCGAGTGTGTGTGCAGCCCTCTCATAGGCGGACGCAGCTCGCAACGACGTATCGAACACGGGTGAAGCCCGTGAGCAGGCGTGCGAAGCCCGCCTGGATGCGGCCGGTTATATATATATATATATCTTATATATATGAGAGAATATAGATATTTGGAGGCACACCAAAGATTGAGTATTAGTCATTGGATAAGAGAGAGAGCATGAGGGGGGAGTTGGGAGAGAGAGAGAGAGAGAGGAGGGAGAGGGAGAGAGAGAGTGGCGGGAGAGAGAAGGAAGTAGAGAGAGGGGGAGTGATAAAGAGAGATGAAGAGATAAATTAATTTTTATAAATTAAAATTTGCAAAATTTTATAAAATAAAAATATGAATAGTATTTCATATTTTTTTGCAGTCATTTTAAGTACTTATATGTATATGTTTTGAAAAAAAAATTCGAGTGTGTGTGCAGCCCTCTCATAGGCGGACGCAGCTCGCAACGACGTATCGAGCACGGGTGAAGCCCATGAGCAGGCGGGCGAAGCCCGCCTGGATGCGGCCGGTTATATATATATATATATATATATATATATATATATATATATATATATATATATATACACACACACACACACACACACACACACACACACACACACACACACACACACACACACACACACACACACACACACACACACGAGTGACAGGCACGGGCCTCCGGCCCGATGGCTACGCGCCACAGTACCCAGCCGGCGACGGCGGTATTCGCCCGTCCCCTGCTGGCTTCGCCCGCAACATATGCATATGAGTACTCAAAATGACCATAATAAAATATACATCACTATTATAAAATTTATTTTATACAAAAATATCCGTATATACGTGTGTGTATATATATATATATATTTTTTTTTCTCTCTCCCCCTCTACCGTACTCTGTCCCCCTCTCTCTTAATTGTTCTCTCTCTCCCTCTCTGTTTCAATCATCTGTATTATATAATATATAATATATAATATATATTATATTTAATAATATAATTCGAAGTTTCCAACTCTTCCTCTCCGCCGCCCTCTCCCCCTCTCTCTCTCACCACCCCCTCTCTCTTCTCCCCTTCTCTCCCTCCCTCCCTTTCTCTCTCATCCCTAATCCAGCTATAGGTTTAGGAGAGCTAGTGAGATGTCATTTTTTAATTGAGAAAATAATGTACGACTGATAAATAAAGCTTTCAGATCTCACGGTCCATATCTATTCAATGAATTTATAATTGATATTTCTTTATATATGGTATATATATATATATATATATATATATATATATATATATATATATATATATATATATACACTATTCTATAAAGGAAAACTTCTCTTTGGTGCAACATTCATATAGCCTAATATACCCTCAATCTTTTTACTTTAAGACTAACATATATAAATTCAAGAAATATTCAAATACATTTGAAAATAAAGGTTACTTATGTAATTGCACCCTAAAGTCACCTCCAAAATAAAGCTGATAGCAGACAATTATGAGACACAATGTCCAAAAAAACATCATGTCAAGTGCTCTCATTACACCCTATCAGCTGCCAGTTGCTCTCATTACTAATATATATTTATATATTATATATATTTATAATATATTATAGGCACAATGTCCAAAAAAATATCATGTCAAGTGCTCTCATTACACCATATTAGCTGTCATTTGCTCTCATTACTAATATATATTTATATATTATATATATTTATAATATATTATATAAATATATACTATATTATATTGCATGAGTGCGAAGCCCGCCGGGGGCGGGCGAAGCCCGCCGTCGCGACTTGGTACTTTCGCGCGGGGCACGAGGGCCGGAGGCCCGTGCCTGTCACTCCCACGACAAATGTCACCTCCCACGACAAATGTCGCCCCCACGATAAATGTCGCCCCCACGATAAATGTAATCGCACACGACAAATGTCGTCCCCACGACAAATGTCACACCACCGGCGAATGTCGCACCCCCGGCAAATGTCGCACCCCGCCGAATGTCGCAACCCCGCCGATTGTCGCACCCCCGCCGAATGTGCCGAGGGTCGAAGGCCCGTGCCTGTCACTTGCTATATATATATATATATATATATATATATATATATATATATATAAATATAATAAAACAAAGGTTATAGTCATTGTTTAAAAAGATATTTATTCACGGGTGCCGTCGGAGAAGCGCTCTCTGGCGGTACCACCACCTTCCACCATCGGGGAGGTGTGCTTTTAGTGGAGTACCACCCTCCCAGCGCCACCACCGGTGTTGGGCAGGGCTCATCATGCACGGTCACTACCCAAGCCTAGAGAATGTCTCGGGTGGCGCTGGCGGCGCTTCGACGGCCGGAGGGTGTATGTTGCACGTCGGGAAGATAAGGAAGTGGAGGGGAAGAAGTTTCACCGGAGGAAAGGGGCTCGGGAGGTGCTGGGCTGGTTCACCATTGGAGGTAGCCGAGGTGGAGGGTTCAGGACGATGGTTTCCCGCAACGGGGTGGCTTGGGTAGGGGGGATAGGGCTTTCTTGAGCTCTTGGTGGCATAAACTTAGTCATGGGGGTGGGGGCCTATATATAACCGGGGAATGGGGCCTCCTCCCCTATCCCGACAACGTGGGATTAATTGGAGAGGAGGAACTCCTCTCCTCTCTTGTCCAGCTGTCCCGGCTAGGTGGCCCTCATCTGTGGGGGAGGTACAATCTAGGTGGGATGCATCAAGGAGGGGGCTTAATGGGCTTAATAAAATAGGAGGGAAGGGGGGAGTGTTGGGACTTCTCTTGGCCTAGAGTCCACACCTTTTGTGTGTGTGTGTGTGGGGGGGGGGGGGGGGGGGTGTTGATTTAATCAAACACACATGGCTGGATAGTTGATCTCATATGGGTTTAATGGATTGAGTTAGTGATCACCATTCTTTTAAATATTTAAAATATGATTTTAAGGAGGTTTGACCAAAGTCAACTCTAGGGTGGGTCCCTCATGTGGGTCAAAGTCAAAGTAAGTTCAAGTCGTCGTGGAACGAGTCAATGTCAGGGTATTATGGTACAATTGATGTGTCTATGCTTTTTAGTACACAAAAAGGCTTGATTTGACCACAGTTTGTCTACCCGTTATCGGAATTGATCAAAACAAACTTTGTTGATCTTTTATTGACCATGCAAATCTAATGTCACTGACCGGGGTAAAATCAGAGTTTATTTGCTCAATTTTCAAAAAATTGCATGTCACGACGTGCTACGAAACTCAAAATGGTCACATTCGTCATATGACTTAGGATTTCACCAAAACGAGTTCCATCGCACTCGTATTGACTATACAAGTCCATAGGAACTGACAGAACTCAAATTAGAGTTCTCTAGCTCAAAATCCCAAAGTAGGGTTACCTCCTACCTCTTTTGGGCCTTGGGAAGAGGTTCAGGTTACTTTTATTTGGTCTACTAAGATTCTAGTGATCCAATAAAAGTCGTATGTTACACGAGACTCCTGGTAGACCGGGCTAAATTGGACCGTCTTAACCTATGGAGCTAATGAACGCGCAAATAGTCATAGAAAAATGAAAAACTGGGAAGTCAAATTTTTATCTTGGAAAACTCATGAATTTGGTGAAAAATCACGTGGTCAGATTGGTGTCGACCAAACTTCACTATTTGAGGGTGTTTATAAGGTTTTTTTGAGAAGGCAAGGGCAACATGCCGCTCCTCATTACAATTTGGGGAGAAAGAAGTGCCTAGAGCATGAAAAACTACCGCTCACAAGGCTCTTTACTTTGTCTTTGTCGACGTCGAAAGCTTGTGAACTGGAGACTTGGACGACTCCTTGTGCTTGGAGGCCGGAGCAGCATGTGCTTGTGGGCATTGGGCGAGCAATAGTTGCTAGGTGTTGAATGCTACGCGAGCAGAGTGTTGACAGTGGAGAGCGCGGAGCACTTTGCACGTAGGAGAACGTAGGAGTGCATGACCTTGGAAGGTTCTTCCAGACACTTGAAGATCTTCAAGGGAGGCGACGAAGATATCTGAAAAGCTCTGACGCGCATGGGAGAAAGCTCGGAGGAGAAAAGATGAGAATGAATGAGGGCATGAGTCCTTTTTATAGGCTCTGGAGGTCGTTACGATAGTTATGCAGTTATCCGCAGACTATAACCACCATATTTGATATTTGCAAATTATTTTAATATTGTTTTAGGCGCAAATTATTTTTATAATTTTACTACGCGCATACCGTCATTATTTTGGATATTTACACCCACCCATATTTGGTGGTTGCGTCGATAGTTACGCAGGTGGCTACCGGTATCACGGATGATCGAGATCGCGTGGGGAGGATCAAACAGTGGCGAGACGTTCGGCGGCAGAGAAGAGGACGACCGGAAGGAGGCCCGGCCGACGGGGGCCGACTGGGTGGTCGGACATGGAAGCCGGCCGGGCGGAGGCCGCCTCTGCGATTGCAAGGGGGTGGCGAGGATCGGCCATCCGATCGGCCGTGGGCTTGCCGACGTGAGGTGCCGCGACAGTTACGGTGGAGGGATCGCACACGCGGTTCGCACTGGAATCGGGCCCTAGGATCGGATGCGAGGTGATTTCTCACATAACCCCTAACTCAATTAGTGGGGGATATGCCAATTCTGACCATCCACAATCCTGAATTTCTATAAATTTAGGGAGACCCCATCAATATTCATTTGGACAGAATTATAGACCTAGAATTAGAATTGTAAGTCAATTTCAATTAAATTTAACTTCCAACTTTAATTTCGAAGCCTCTATTTCTCCCAACCCGAGCAAAAATCTCAATGTTGTTTGGAATAATTTAAAGAAAAGATTATATGATGCTTTTAAGCTGATTAATGTTCCAAAAGTTCTTTATGATGTGATGTGTTTACAATTGCAAGGTTTTAAGAAAGTGTGTATAGCTCGACAAAATTTATGAAAAGATTTTTGAAAAGGGTGAGTTATTATTGTTTTCACATCTTCTTGTGGTTGTGGGGTCTCCTGCCTCATTGTGCCGGAAGGGTTTCTCCGAGGCTCCCGCGGAGGATGTTCTCGGCGTGCGGTGGGTGTGGGCTCGTCTATTCACATTTGGGAGGACCGTTGGGTTCCTTGTTTGCTTGGCTTTCGGTTGTGTTCACTGCGTCCTGAGGGTTTCACTCAGTGTGTGGTGACAGATTTGTTCATTTCAGGACAACGGGTTTGGGATGTGGGTGTTATCCGCTCCTTATTTTCTTGGGAGGAAGCGGGTGCCATTATGGCTCCGTTTGGAGGTACTTATTTTCACCGGTCAAGCGGTTACGACCGCATGAACCAGATCTTAATTAAAGTCCGATTCATGCGGTCGTAACCGTTTGACCGGTGAAAATATGTCCCCCCAAACGGAGCCTATGTCTATCCCCCTTGGGCGTTATATTGAGGATTGTTGGGTGTGGCCCGCCATCTAGGTGTTGGATGGGGTGCCTCCCGGGCGCACCCGGGTTGGCTCCTGGCATGGGTGCAGAAAAACTCCATGGTACGGTTTAGTGCAAGGGAGTCGGGTTGGCTCCGGGCATGAGTACATGGGAGTTCCGGGCACGGTTTAAGTGCGAGAGAGCCTTACGAACAGTTTGACCGGTCCTGCTAAAATAATATAAAGAAATTGGTAGCGCCCTTCCTAACACTCCAGGGTTTTGGGAGAGTTAGTAGGTGTCATTCCTAACAGAGGATGACAGTTGGGTTTGGCACTTCACTCCGAGCAGCCTTTTCTCAGTGCGGAGTGCTTATCAATTGATGCAACTCCTCTCCTTGTTGGCTGATGTTGCATCATCTTTTGCTCCACAATTGTGAAACTTTGTGTAGCGGGTCGTGGCTCCTCTGAAGATTTGCGCGTTTTTATGGTGATTGATGCTATGTGGGATTGTATGTGGGTCACCAACGAGCATGGTTAAAATAAACTTTGATAGTGTCGTGCGGCTAAGCCTCATGCGTGTGGATGTTGGGGTTGTTGCGTACAACTTCAATGGAGTCTGCTTGGTGTGATGCTTGTGGGTGGCTGACAAGGGGGATCCAATGGTAGTCGTGGCTTTTGCAGCTCGGTTGGTGGTTGAAGTGGCTCTTGCTTATAAGTGGGATTCCGTGATATTTGAGGGAGACTGTGTAACAACCCGGCCCACGGCACGCTCGCCGACCCCAAGCGTTGTTACAGGGCTGCAGCCCATGACACCCCAACCCATCTCCGGCCTGTTTATCAGCACGGTAGGTTGTTGAGGCGGGGCTTCGATCCCACGACCTCCTTGATAAGGTGCCCCGCCTCAACAACCTACCATGCTGATAAACAGGCCGGTGATGGGTTGGGGTGTCATGGGTTGCAGCCCTGTAACAACGCTTGGGGTCGGCGAGCGTGCCGTGGGCTGGGTCGTTACAGACTGTGCTCCTTAGATTGATGTTTTGATCTCGGATGTGGTCCCTTTCTCGCCGGGGAGACCCTTGTTTTTGGATAACTGCACCTTCTCTCCACACTGGCAAATTACAACTTTAGATTTGTCTGGTGTGATGTGAATTACATGGCCCATGAGATTGCCTGCATGACTTTTTCTCGCCCTTTTGTGCACTCGTCAAATGTTCTCAATATTCAATGTTGATGTATGGAGACAACTAGGGTCTCATGAATCTAGGAACTTTTACTTGCATTGTATCATTTGGTCTACGTACGAGAACTGATAGCATTTGAGATTATTCATGATTATACATGAAAGATTCTTTTTTGGTTATCTCTTCAACCCTATCTCTCTTATCTATTCTTGCGTGGATGGTAGGTATGTCAATATTTATACATTAGGGGGTCTTCCTCCACTGGTCGGAAAACTTCTATTCTGATGTGGATGGCAGACAGATAAATATTTCTTAGTTTCAGTAGGACTCCTGACAAACGTTTCTGTCTACTATTATCTAAAAATAATCAAGTTTGGATGAGTCAAAAGGCCATCCCTTGATTCCTTCTTACAATTCTTTCGGCGATGTTTCCCTTAGTCAGCACTCCACTTATTCTTGTCGTAGAGCTATAACTAGTTCAAGCCTACTCTCGACGGACATGAGTTGTACAAGATTGATATTATTTAAAACATTTTAACACCAATTTATAGTTCGATCTGATTCTGAAAACCCTACGAGCGAAATGATAATGATAATATTGATCAGCAAACAAATGTTTATGTCCTAGACAAGGGATTGTTGAAAAGTATCTTTCATCCTTTGATTTACTTAATTAATGGAGGGAAAATACATCTATACTTATATTTGCACTCCTATAAGATCTCTCCAATAGTCAAACCATTTATTGAGAGTAGAATTTCAAAATCTAAGTCAAATCATTTAATGAGACTGAAATTTCAAAATCTAGCCTGATGTAGACAATGTTCTCTCCACGTGGCCTATTTTGGTTGGAAATATAAATCAAAATTAAAGTTGGGCGACACAAAATGGGAATATTGAAGCTTAATTTGAGCAAACAAATGCTAACCTTATTTAGCCAGTTAGTTGAAGATTATAATGGAAATTATCATTGATTAAATTCATACAGTCAACCTAAATATGAGTTGACTCCAGGCAACTATTATTAGAGAATATAAAGGCTTTGTTTGGCGCGCATTTTCGCATATTAAGGCCACCATCACCTAGAAAAACATGCTAATTTTCAGCATACAAGAGAACGAAGTTGGGCGTATACGGCCGATCTGGTATTTTTCGACCGAGTAATTTTCACAAAATACTGTGATATTCTAAAAAAAACATCAATATTGTCAGTATTTCGATCAATTATGTTATTTTTTCATAAATCAACAGTTTGATACGTGCTCCCACAATGATTTTAGGTGGAAGAAACACACGTAAATTTTTTTTAAGATATGATGGCAATCAAACTATAAGGAAAGACATGTACTTAGGCATTAATGAGATAATGACAAAAGATAGGACACAATGACGACAAAGGATTCATATAGCCAACCCCACTATAATGGGACAAATGCTTGAATGTTGTTATAATGATTATCAAGATTGCTAACCCCAAGCAAAAAGAAGCCTAAATAAAATAAATTATGTGCATAAATTATATAAATTACAACCGCTTTCATTTAGAGCACAAAATAATGCATTTTGAATATTTCTGAACCATTTAAGCTGCATTCTCTTCAAAATTACATTTTTTAAAAACATAAATTTGAATGTAAGGGTTCATTTGGCTTAACATTTTTAACGTTTTCGTGGACGTTTCCCGTAAACGCCAGCCGAACAGCAGGTTACCAAATGGCCACAACAGACGTTTGCCGCGTCTCCTCCCACAGCAAGGAGGAAAAGCCGCCGTCTTTCCCCGTTTCGATGCCCGCCTCCCCCCTCCCTTTGATCCCCGCTTCTCCACCGACCGCTTCAGCCCGCCACCGCCACGCCAAATAAATCCTAAATCTAAATGATTTCTGAATATGATTTAACACAACCCACAAAAAAATTTGATCTAAATCAAATATTTTTTACCCAAAATCAACACAATAAAAGTTGCTAAATTAAAAATAACAGACAAGAACATTCTCACACTCAAATAAACACATCACATGATTCACTCAAAAACCCAACCTCAAGGCCTGGTCAATGCGACTGCGACCGAACCGTCGGCGGCAGAGGCCAATGCAACTGCGACGCGGTTAGGTTCCGCAAGGGATCCCGAAGAAACCAGAATTCATGACATCCAACATTCTCTTTTCGCAACATTAGTCGCCCAGAAGGAACCGCGCATTTGGGATGCGAAAAGTGAGAGCAAAAAACCCAGAAAAAGCTCATAACAAACAACAACCTTCTACATAAAGAAGATTGATTCCAATTTCCAAACCACATGCACAAAATCCTAATTACCAAGAAGAAAAAAACCCAAGAGGGGTTCATCATTGAACTCCTGGAAGGCAAGAACTCTTCCAATAATAAGGCACAAGAAGGATAAACATCTGAGACAATAGAATGAGAAAAAAAAACATAAATTGCTTACGAAAAGATTAGCATTTGCTCATGATTCATCAGCTCCAGAATTGGCATGCTTCACAGAATCCCTCTTTGCGCCCTCCTCCCCCCTTTCCTCGTGCGGCTGCGCCCGTTGCTCGCCGGGGGTGCCTTCGGCAGCAGCACGGATCCGCTCGATCCGAGCCACCACCTCGTACATAGAGGGCCGGCCGTCCGGATGCTGGGCAGAGCAGTCCATAGCGAGCTGCAGCAGCTGAACCATCTCTCCCTCGACGTTCTGCTGCCTGAGCAGCTCGAGGTCGAAAATCTCGGACGACCACTCCTCGCGGACCACCGACTGGACCCAACGGGGGAGGTCGACGCCCTCCTCGTTGAGGAGGGCCTGCGCCGGGGCCTTGCCGGTGAGCAGCTCGAGCAGGAGGACGCCGAAGCTGTAGACGTCGGCCTTCTGGGAGACCCTGTGGATGTCGGTGACCTCGGGGGCCCGGTAGCCGGCGATGCGGCTGGGGGCGGTGTTCGGGCCCACGAGGGCCGCGAGCCCGTGGTCGGAAACGCGGGCCTCGTAGGATTTGGTGAGGAGCACGTTGGACGATTTGATGTCCCCGTGGGAGGACGTCGGGGTCAGCGAGTGAATGTACTCAACCCCGCGGGCGGCGCCGAGGGCGACTAATAATCTCGTCTCCCAGTTCAGGAGTGTTCTTCCAGATCCCCTGTTTCCTGTGTGATGGCAAACTTTCATTCATCAACAATATATATCACAGATGTAACTACTGAAATTATGGCCCTCAAGCCTTATTATTACAAAACTCTCCCAAAATGTTCAGGAACCAGTGGAGAAGCTATGGAAAAAAAACTTCAAATTTTGATTGAATACTGCATTGAAATTCAGAAACACCAACTATTGGGGCTTTTAGCTCTTTTCATCCCCGAAATACCGAGTTTTGGCACTTTACACCTTTGAATTTTTAAAATTGGTATTTTGCATCTCCCAATTACTAATTTTTGGCATTTTGTACCCCCAAGCCAACATTTCAAGGATATTTAGGGCGGGGCAGTGCCAAAAATGTTCAATTTGACACTTTGCACCGCAGATTATTGGTGCTACCCCGGACCTAAATACCACTGAATGAGAATTTTTGGTACTGTTCGGACCTAAAAACCCTCTAAATTTTGTCCTGGGATGCAAAGTGTGTCAGAAATCAGTAATTAAAGGGTGCAAAGTACCAATTTAAAAGATTTGGAGTGCAAAATGTCAAACCACCAATTTCAAAGGTGCAAAGTCCCATAACTATTGAGTAAAATCTACAATCTAGACAATGTAGTTCAATTAAAAATTAGATTACAAGTTACAAATTCCAATTTCTACAAGAGATTTCAGATTAAATTTCAGAAGCGGCAAGGCAGTGATTAAACCAAACCAATAAACAGGTTTAGGGCTTTTTGATCTTCGTCAACAACATGGATAAACAAAAGAAGAACAAGAAGAAAACACATTTTTAACCTAACCCTAAAACGATCATCAACAAGCAATGCCTTCAAGGAAAGAAGAAGAAGAAGAAGAAAGAGGGAGGAAGATGAGGTTTTACCATGCAGCATAGCTGAAAGACTGCCCATTGGCATGTAATCATACACAAGAAGCTTCTCATCCTTGCTGTAGTAGTAAGCCCGAAGGGGAACCAAGTTTTCATGATCCATGGTTCCCACAGCTTCAATCTTCTCTCTGAACTCCTGCTCCAGCATATTCACATCCCTCAGCCTCTTCACCGCCACCACCGTTCCGATCTCCAGCAACGCCTTGTACGCCGTCCCAAACGTCCCCTTCCCCAATACCTCCGCCGACGCGCGCAGCAAATCCTCCAGATCGAAATCCCCGTCTCCGGCCCTTCCGAAGAACACCAATCTCTTCCCTATATCCGGTTTCTTTCCGGCCGTCGCCATTGCGGTCGCGGCAGCCGCCGTCACCGCCGCATCCCCCCTATCCCTCCCGCCCGCCACTGCATCGGGCGGCTTCGCCGCCACCGACGCTACCTCAACTGTCCTAGTCTTATTCCCGGCGCTTCTTCGGCACACAAAACCAACAGAATCAGTAGTATGAGGATTACTGCAGCTGATCCGATGGCAATCCCGCTATGGCGCCACCGGAGAGCTTGCTTCCGGAGGCACCCTCGCCGCCGCTTCCAGGGGTAAGCTTGCCGCTGCTATTTCCTCCGGCGGGGCCCTCCGCCGGTGGTGAAATCGGCGAGATCTCTCCGGGGCAGGGAGGTAGAGGGCCGCCGCAGAGCGACATCCCAATGAAAGCGCTCGCCGGCATCTTCCTCAGCTCTGAAGGAACCGAGCCGTTGAGCAGGTTGAACGACACATTGAACTGCGCCAGATTCGGCAGATTGAGATCCGGGATGCTTCCCCCAAGTTTATTCCTCTCAAGATACAGCGTCCCGAGGCGAGATAGGTTGTTGAACGCCGGCGAAATCTCGCCGCTGAAGCCATTCCCGGCGAGATTCAGACGGACGAGCTTCTGCAGTGTGAATACCACCGGCGGAATATCGCCTGAAAAGCGATTATCCTGGAGATACAAGTTGCGCAGCTCAGAGGCGCGGGAGAGGTCCGACGGAAGGCCACCGGAGAGTCCGTTGAACCGTAGGCTGAGAGTGCGAAGGGCGGTTAGGTTACCTACAGACCCGGCAGGGATCTGGCCGATAAGCCCGACGGCGGGGAGACGGAGGACGTCAACGCGGTTCTGCAAGCACCGAACGCCTTGCCAAGTGCACGGCGACTCCGTCGCGTTCCACTGCAGTGCGAATCGGCCGACGGCGTCTCGGAAAACGAGCAGGGCGGCGCGGTCGGAGTTGAGATCCGCTACTCCGCCGCGCAGCAAGGAGAATACAAGCGCGGCGAGGAAAAGAAACGGGAAATCCATCCGGCCGGGGAGCATTAGCCGGCGGGGGGCGGCGATGCGGCGGCAACACAAAAGGATCTACTGCGATCGCCTCCACATTCTTCGCAGAGCGGACAAACAAGCAGGAGTTGTCATGGTTTTCTATAAAGTATAAAACCCCGCGGTTTATAATTTCTATTTATGTAAAAAAAATATTCTAAAACTAATTATGATTATCCTGTCATTAAAACTCACGTATAATTACCTTTTATGAATTATTATTATTTTAGAAAGTTTAATAAAAATAATCCGGGTTATGAATTATCATTATTTTAGTTGGAAATTACATTTTTGAGTCTTGATTGCGTGGACGACAATGAAGAAGGACTGGGATTACGAAGCGGAGGGAATAATTAAATAATTAATATAATTTATTAAACTATTTAATTTTCGAAATTTGGGGGCCTCTAAAATATATAGTATAAAATAAAAATGTTTGAGGGGGTTAAATGAAATAAATGTTAAAAGAGGGCGCCCATTTTCTAGGAGAATTTATGTTGTTTGTTCTTTTGGGCCGGTAGGCGAGCGAAAAGGGGAGAACTTCGGATTCCACGAGTTGGTAATCATCCAGAAACTTTCAGTTATTTACCATTTGCCACCCTGCTTTTATAGTAAAAAAATAATATTCTGGGAGAAAGGCATGATCGTAAATAATTAAAGATGGGGAGGGTAATTTTGCTGACGAGGGATAATTTTGGTAAATTCTAAGAAATTTTGGGAGAAGGAAGAGGTTTCCGAATTGACTGCGTCACTGCGACGTGGTCGTTAGCCGGTTCAGTTGGTTATGGGTTTGGACCGGTTCAAGCCATAAGTCATAACCCATCCATGAGAGGAAAATTGTGAAATTGGATGGAAATATCCTGGAATTTGGTTGGTTAACCTCTAGTTTACCGCATGATAGTACTTCCGCCGCACGACTTCTTCAGTCCGTAATGTGCTGTTAAGATTGAGCAATAGCATCGTTTTTTTTTTTTTGCGTCAAACGATTGATGGGAAACAAATATCTCACCACGCTTGCGTCGCGGAGCACTTAGAAGATAAAAACGGCAAAAACATACAAAAACATAAAAAAACCAGAGAACACAGAGATTTTACGTGAAAAACCCTCTCTCAATCAATGAGAGGAAAATCACGGGGCGGGCACAAAAAAATCCACTAAAGAAAATAATGATTACAACAACAGATATTAGGTTTGCCCAACTTAGATCCCTCTGGATTCACAGATTGAATCTCACTCTCAGATTGCAGAAAAAAATTTTCTCCAAGAAATTGGTCACAAACTCTAACAATCTCTCTTTAAATCTCCAAGGGAAAACGAAGTCAAGAAAAAGAGCAAAAAAACTCTTACAATGAAGACAAGGCACCAATTTAAGAATCTTATGTTTTTCTTCCTGAAGAAGAACTCTATTAGCAGCAATGACGAAAAACCGAACACCTTCAGAACCCGAGAGCACGATCTTCTTTCTGAAGGCCAGAAAAATAACTGTTTCATGTTCTGTAATAAGTTGTGACCTGTTTTAGGGCAAAGGGTGAGACTATATCAACTCTTAGATCAAGCCCTAACCATCAGACTACAGAGAAATCCGTGATTTCACGGAACAGTTTCCGTCAGCACACACTCGAGCCTAGCTGTGCACTCGACGCCAGCTGCTGCACTCGACGTCACTCAACGTCTGACTGGTACCTTCTCTACTCGACGCCTGGAGATAGAGAGCTCCAATTTTGCTTCCAGCACAACTCCAGACCAGGTCTGATTTTTTCTAAGTTCATCGACTTTTTAGGGACTGGACCCCAACAAGGATGTCAAGTGAGCATGCGAAGTTTGAAGTCTGATTGTCACCGTGCACCGCCAAAAAGAGAAATCAAGCGACAAGAGTACCGATAGGAGTTTTTTTTAAGCAAAACTTCAGGCCGGTGATATTATGTTTGCCAAACAAAACAGTTGATATATCATATACTAATACTATTATGTATTAACATTCTCATACATGCTTAGGTCGATTCAATTCGTCTTATAGCTATTGTAAAACAAATATGTACATAGTGATCAAAAGGGATGCGAAAATAGAATTTTTCGCCCGATTAATTAACTTGGAGAGGGGCAATCGCCACTTCCCCACAGACAGTCGTCTTCCAGGTGAAGGGCGAAGAGCAAACCCAGCGACCATCATCGTTGGGAGGGGGAGCAACACTTCTAAAATGGTGATCTCGTTTTAAAACCACATGTGATGGTGATCGTGTCATCCCCATGTTATTCAGGCTCTGTTTGGCATGGTAGTGACGGTCATGAACATGTAGTTTAAATCGTCATTCGTTAACGCTCACCTAAGGAACTTCATCCACTTTTATGTTCAAATGGATGATGTTTGTTAGGCGATCCTTAACAAATGGCGGTTTAATCCAAGTGTTCACGACAGCCGCCACCGTGCCAAACGGATCCTGATCAATATGGGATTGCTCGGCTAACCCAAACAACCTAATCTCGGGCTAGGTGAATGTGGTGTCTAGGAGCGGGTGGCAGAGCCATAGACCCGTGTCTTGACCTAGCCAAACTAATTGGGTTCGGTCCGTCCCTTCAAGTGAGAACTATGGTGCACCCATGTTGGAGTCCATCCAACCCAAGATGAGCTATCACATTTCCAAATGGCCCAAGTGGCTCGATTGAGCATTAATACATGCACACTTATAATTTGAGCTGAAAAGTATGATTGGTATTTGACTTGTAAGAGTGCTATTGCAATGGTGTTGTTGCGGATTGTTTTGGATGTGCATGTGCAAGTGTTGGACACCTTCTTACTGTGCATTTTAATCTTTTGTATGTCACACATTATTGCGGTTGTGACGCACATTTATTTTGCTTCATTTGTGTCTATGTGTAGTGTGACTATTGCATGTCCATGTCTCCCATCCATTTTGCATTTGTGCATCTCTTTTTTTGTTGGTTTTAGGTATGTGTAACTTTGTACCTCATCAACATATGATATAGTCCTATTGGCATGACAAACATAAATAATACCTACATCATCAAAAATATGAAAGTTCTCAAATTGAGATGAAATTAGAGGAAAGGGAGCATTTGAACTTTCGTAAAAAGTTTATGAAATTATTCGTATGATGCGGCCACTTTATTCTACTTTCCGAAAGGAGAAGATTTTACTTGCTTGTATTTTGACTTTGTTAACCATACGATTTTAGATCTACTTGAGTTTTTAAATTGAAATAATAAGCGAGAGAAGGTGATCAGAAGAGTCCAATAAATATCAGAGGCACATTTTCAGTTCATGAAGTGAAATTATGTTAAGAATTTCATAGTTACATTAGATCTATGTGAGAGTACATAGCTATTAGATGTGTATCTTGTTGATATCATAGTCGGATCTCATGCAATGCAGGCTTTGGTTTGATAATGTACAAGGTGAAAGTTGGTGCGACACAATAATTTATTTTTTAAGACAACGACAAGATGAGAGTTAGATGTGTCTTTAGAACGGTGGAGTTTCGACAATGTTACAATTTATGGTAGATTTCTAAGATGACATATTTCTAGGAGAGATCAAAAGGAGCATGAATGGCCCGAATCCACGAGAAGTTTATGTAGCTTACATAAAAAAATGATAGAAACAGTTAGGTTGGGTTAATACATAAGATAATATACCTAAAATATTATTGACATGGTCATCACATTGCTCGCGCTCCTATGTGTCGCCCTCACAATCCACAATTGCACTCCACTAACCAATACATACCTAAATTTATGGGAATAGTATCCAACAAAAATAAAATAGACGACAACAAATGACAAATGCATTAATTATGGTTTTAAGGTACCCTTAAGACTTGACCAAAGTCTCAAACAAAGAAGTTTGTGCAAGCACAAGAACCTCTCAAAGGCAATTCTTTTAATGAAAAAGAAGAGGGTATTAATTATGGTTTCAATATATCCCATAAGAACTTGGCCAAATTCTCAAACAAAAAAGTTGGTACAAGCACAACAACCTCTCATTGGCAATTCTTTTAATGAAAAAGTTGTGATTTTATTCATGTTTAAAATAGAAATATACAAAGGTAGATTTAATGGACCCCTAAATATAGAAACAATGTATAAGTAACAAAAACATCTCCAATGAGCTGAAAAAGAAGCTTTAAATTTCACCTAATTTTGAGTCTTTCATGTCTTTATTTTTCCCATTGATATATATGTGAGGAGACAACTCTTTCATATATATTTTGTGACTAGTTGATGGCTTTTTGTAGCTACGATGAACGAAAACCAATATAGACGATCATTCTTTGTCAATATCAGTGTCATCATCATAATGAGTATTCAGCGAGTCAATATCTAACATGCAATGGAGATTGGAGAAATAATATGTCCTCCAAAAACCTTTAGATCGAGCTCTAATCATGTGGATCAACACTTGTACCAAATTAACGCTATTATTTGATGGGTTCCCCCTAAAATCTTCGAGTCAAATCGGGAGCACATCGATCAAGTGCGCTTGGGCTCGACCAGACTGGTTGAGCGTGCAAGACGCATTTCCTTGAGCCCTGAAAACACCCTCGAAGAGGGTAGAACCCGCTCACGCGCCCAACCGGGGCGCGCAAGTGCGCCCGACCTGCACGCACAGAAGCACCCTGGGCAGCCAGCGCACGTCCGCGGCCGGCACCCACGCGCCCTGCGCAAGCGCGCTCGGCCTGCGCTAGGGCGACTGCACAGCGCCGCACACCGCGCTACTGTGCACCATACGGGGCCGCGTATTTCATAGGGCCGTGAAACGAGCGGCCGCGCCCCACGTGCGGCCGCAGCCGCACCCCGCGCGGCCGCGCCCAACACGGGCGCGTGTGCGTCAGCCTCCTCCGCCGCTGCCGGCGACCCCCATCATCTATGGTCGCCTCCGCCGCTGTTGGCCCCCTTCGGCCGCCACCATCTCCGGGCACCCTGCTCGAGCCGTCCGAATTTGGCGATCTAGGTGATCGAAACAAAGCAACGTCATTCGTCAGCACAAATTACTTCCCGGCGTAATTACAACCATAACCGTTCAGAAAATTATAAATAGGTCATCATGCTTTCATTTGAGGATAAGCAACTCCAGAGATAAGTGAGGGCTCTGAAATTTTTCGGTAAGATCGTGGACTTTAAGCTGATTCTCGGCTTAGGAATTCCCTCGCTCCTCTCATTGTGCTAAGGCTGCAGCAAGCATCAAGTCACGTCATCTGCCTCCGCGAGAACACTCCTATCAAGGCTCCGCTCCAACGAGAGTGCTCCCTTCAAAGTTTCGTGGACTTATAAAATTTTGCAGCCGGAACACTCTCATTTAGGTACAGCAAGCTCAACATCATTTCAAGGTCGGAGCGCGTCCATCGAGACCCCGATGACTTAGCTAATTTTTCCTCATTTTATGTACTTTACACTTGTAATAGAGTAGCGACATGTCGCCCTCCGAGATAAGTGGCGGACCCAGGATATTTTCCAAACCCGGACACTAACAAAAATTAAATATAAATGAAAAAATTTCATTACAATTGACAAAAATTTCATTATAGAAGAACAACATATAGTGATATAAGACATTACATAAATATAAAACTTGTAATATTGAGGTTTGCAGGAGAACTTGTATATTACAAAGCAACTTTTTGCGGACGCATATTCTGAAAACGCGTAATAGTTTCTTCATTTGAAATTGTTTCCATAATATCTTTCTCAATGTAAGCTAGTAGACAAACATTCATTCATTCATCCTCCATTCCATTTCTCAAACGGCTCTTTATAATCTTCATAGCAGAAAATATTCTTTCCACGCTAGTAGTTGCAACCGCTAAAAGACAAACCAATTTTAAAAGTCGATACACCAATTAGAAATGATCATGTTTTTAAGTTATACTAATTTTTCTTGAGGCTCACTGATACCTTAAATTTGTGAGAATGTCTCATTAGACTACACCTCAAGTATGTATATATATATATATATATATATATATATATATATATATATATATATATATATATATATATATATATATATATATATATATATATATATATATATATATATATAGTTGACCATTATGTAATTGTAAGTCTAGTTGAGTAAAATCACAAGGTTAAAATTTGCAAGTTGAATCAATTTCTCCTTATCAAAACAACTGAACTGGTTACTAGGATCAAGACATGAAACATAAAGAAGTAATTTAGTATTTACTTCATTAAATCAGTCATTTAACTAATTTAGCATCCAATCAATCACAGTATTATAAATCTCAGCCCAAAAATGATGATATTTTGTAACGTTTCGTGCAGTGCGTCTTGATCTCTCTACTGGATAAAATTTGTCATCCATATTTAGAACGTCTATATTTTGTATTTTATAAAAGGATGATACTTCAATGATGAAAGCCTCCCAATGAACATCTCATATTTGAACATCTCTCTGCCCTTGACACTAGAGTTGTAATGGTTCGGTTTGGTTCGGTTTGGTTCGGTTTGTAAGCAAAACCGTAAACCGAACCATCCCTATGTGCTTCCAAAAATTTGGAACCGAACCGCTCAAACATTGAAACTGAACCAAACCCAACCATTCGGTTTGGTTCGATTTTGGTGTTTTAAATAATGTGATAAATCGTAAAGATTTATAGATAGAGATCAGGGATGGTGCAATGAATGAGGCTCAACCATCCAACATCAAAGTGATGTCTGAACACAATTCATATCACCTAATCATTTCAGGACTCCAAAATCAAATGAATGAAAAATAAAATATTCATCAGCATTATTTGTTTGGAGAAAAATCTAGATTAGAAAAATATTTAGACTACAGATCAACGACAACTTAGATGTTTAATCAAAACAAAAACAAAAAAACTTAAAATATATGAGAGAAATACATACTGTATAATTAACCGTATAATTTAATGAAATTTAATTAATAAATTAATTTTTTTTATATACAACGATTCCGTTTGTTTCGACTCGGTTCGGTTTGCCACACAAAACCATAAGCCGAACTGAATCATATGATTTTTCTAAAATCAAAACCATAACTGAACTGCAGCCTGCTGAAACCAAACTAAACAGTATGGTTTGATTTGGTTCGGTTGGGTTGATTTTGGCTTACATACTTGGCACCTTGTTTCATTATTGCATGAACAATTTACTTTAAGAATTGGAAATGAAAACCTGCGTCTCCATCACTCCATGAGCATAACTGCATAAACAAAGAATTTTCACTGAGGCTTTTGAGGTTTTTGATTAAGGCCTTACAATTATAGGGATCAATAATCAATGAATGGGTGAGATTTGGATTCTGCTCTCTGTAGTCTGGACTCTGGAGTATGGATCTCTTGGCCTCTGGCTCTGGTCCACTGCGAGTATGTGACGAGCGGCAGGAAGGCGGAAGGCCGACAGGACAAGAGGAAGCAGAACGCCTTGCCGTCTTGGGCCTTGGTTGCGAAAAAATGAGGGTGAAGAGAATGAGGAACGAGAGCGAATTTTGGGGATTAGGGCGAGCCGCGAGGTATCAGGAAGGCGGGCGACAGATAAAACTTTTTTATTTTAGGCTTTGGGTGCGGACCCTGAGCGAATTCACCAAAATCCCAACCCAGGCACGTGCCTGGGTATGCCCGCACATGGGTCCCCTGTCCGAGATCAAATCTACATCTCTTTAATTTTCAAGAAACTAGTTGATTTTGGCTCGGCACAGATCGCCAAATCCGGACACGTAGATTTTCATCATTTTCGGGTTTTTCACAAAAAAAATATTTTGTCATTTGCTGATTACTCCGCTCCCCACCGGAAGAAGACCGGACTACCCACAACAATATTTATTTACAGTCAGCCGTCTGATCATGATCAAAGTGGGCTAGGCGGAGGAACTGTGTGGCCCCGCATTCCAGCTAGAACTGAGAAGGATATTTAAAGGGCCGCACGTGACCTTCGGCTGTGCCGTGGGTCCACATATCGTGCGGTGGGATGGCATACAGCTGTGCTAGGTTCATATTGGACGGACGACTGTGATCAAATTTAGGACAAAAACGCGCTAATTTTATTTGTTTTATTTTTGCACTGTTTGGCTGTAAACTTCACGGCAATTAATTGATTTTAATTAATTGAAGGTGATTAAAATAATAATGAAAAGTACAGGGGATGAAAAATTAGGCTATTGATATCCGCATTACACTTTTGAATATTCGCACTACGTTTACTTCTAATTTTTCGCGCTTTTTAAAAATTCTCCTTGTACATGTATTTTTAGGGAAAGTGTTCAACACGAAAGTTGTAGATCTCTACGAGATCTACAACTTTCGTGTTGAACAATTTTCCTAAAAATGCATGTACAAGACGTACATTAGGAAATACACTCATACTTCGCGCCTTTTAGAAATACGTCTTATACATGTATTTTTAGGAAAAGTGTTCAACACGAAAGTTGTAGATCTCGCGAGATCTACAACTTTCGTGTTGAACACTTTTCCTAAAAATGCATGTACAAGAAGTATTTTCAAAAGTCGCAGAAAATTAGAAGTAAAAGTGCGAATATCTAAAAGTGTAGTGCGGATATCAATCACCAAAAATTATTAAATTCGATCATATTAATAGATTATTTAGAGTGCGAATGTTGTTTGGACTTAGGCTATGACGTCATAACTTATGACGATTAATAAACTGTTACTTGAAAATTGATGATTGAATAGAGATTTTATAAATATAATGATTAATAAGTAGTAAATTGTTTGGATAGTTTGTCCATAAATGCTTATGTAAAATTTCATTCATTCATAAAAGTCCGTTCATTTGGACATGTTTTCTCTATCCATATGCAATTTTTTCACTCAGGCACGTTTTTTTGCTTGGGTGTGAATTTTACACAGGGGTGCGATTTTTTCCTCATACAACGATTTTTTCTTCATACAACGATTTTTTCGCCCTACCGCAAATATTTCGCCCGGATGCGGTTTTTTATCACGGACGCGGTTTTTTCACCTGGGTGCGGAATTTTCGCCCTAACTTGGTTTTTTCGCCCGGGTGTAAATTTCTCACAAGGAATCAAATTTGCCGCCCGGGCGCAAGTTTTTCGCCCGAGCGTAATTTTTCGCTCTGGCGCGGTTATTTCGCCCCGGTGTGATTTTTTGCACGAGTGTTTTTTTCGGCCGGGCGCGAATTTTCCGCCCGGGCGCGCATTTTCCTCCCGGGCGCGCATTTTCCGCCCGGGCGCGCATTTTCCTCCAGGGCGCGCATTTTCCGCCCGGGCGCGCATTTTCCGCCCGGGCGCACATTTTCCGCCCGGGCGCGCATTTTCCGCCCTGGAGTGGATTTTCCGTCGGTGCGTGGATTTTACGGCAGGCGCGAATTTTTCGCCCGGGGCGCGCATTTTCCGCCCGTGCGCGAATTTTCAGCGCACGAATGTTCCGCCAGGGCGCGAATGTTCCGCCCGGGAGCGAATGTTTCGCCCGGGCGCGCATTTTCCGCCCGGGCGGGAATTTCCGCCCGGGGAGCGAATTTTCTGCCCGGGCGCGGATTTTCCGCCCGTGCGCGGATGTTCCGCCCGGCCGCGGATGTCCCGCCCGGCCGCGGATGACCCGCCCGGCCGCGGATGTCCCGCCCGGCCGCAGATGTCCCGCCCGGCCGCGGATGTCCCGCCCGGCCGCGGATGTCCCGACTGTGCGCGGATTTCCAGCCAGTGCGCGGATTTTCCCGCCGGGCGCGGATTTTTCGGCCGGTGCGCGGATTTTCCGCCCGGGCGCGAATTTTCCTCCTGGACGTGAATTTTCCGGCGGGGTGCGAATTTTCCGCCCGGGCGCGATATTTTCCGCACGGGTGCGAATTTTCCGCCCGGGCGCGAATAACCCGCCCGGGCGCGAATATCGCGCCCGGGCGGGAATTTTCCGCTCGGGCGAGTAATTTTCCGACCGAGGGTGATATTTTTGTCCAGACACGATATTTTTGCGTGCATGTGATAATTTTGCACCGAAGCGATAAAATGCATGCATTCTCTAGAAAAAAATCGTGCCCGACCGCAAAAATCGCTCGCGGGCAAAAAATTCGTGTACGTGCGAAAAAAATCTTCTCAGGCGAAAAAATCACTGTCGGGCGAAAAAATCGCGTTGGAGCAAAAAAATAGCTCCCGTGAGTAAAAATCGCGCACGGGCGGATAAATTGCTTCTGGGCGAAAAAATCGCGTCAGTGCGGAAAAATTCTCGCCCCGACAAAAAATTCGCGTCCGGGCGTAAAATTCGCACCCGGGCGAAAAATAGCTTCCGGGCGAAAGTATTCTCGCCCGGGCGAAATATCTGCGTCTGGGTGGAAAATTCGAGCACGGGTGAAAAAATCACGCACAAGCAAAAAATACTCCCTCGGGCGAAAAATACGAGTTCTGGCGAAAAAATCGCACCCTTGCGAAAAAATCACGCTCGGGCGTAAAAAATCAACTTTGAGTTTTTTTAAGTGATAAGCGCTTCTGAGAAGTCATAAGCTGGACCCGGATAGCTTATGAAATATCAGCTTATCATTCATTTTAAAATAAGTGATTTTCTATAAGCTACACAAACAAACAGCTGAAAAACTGCGTTTACGTTTTGAGTAGAGATTATTCATCAGCATAAGCTGTCTCAAACAGAGCCTTAGGAGTAGTCATGGGCATAAAGCACGATCGGGTCAGGCCGGTACCGAGCCCAACGGGCCTTGACTTTTCTTAAATCAGGCTCGGGCCCCTGCTTCGGGAAGGGGCCTGTTTCGGCACTTCAGGCTCGGGCCGGGCTATTTTTTACAAAAAAATATTTTTAAAAATAATAATTATTAAATTATTTAAAAAAATTAATACATTAAAATTTTTTAATTATTATTTTATTATGATAATAAAAAAATCACTCACATGGAGTTATGGACAAGAAAAATTCAATTTTATTAATATTAAATAATATTTACAATTTATATTATTTAAAAAAATGAAATTTATTATCATTTTAAATTTGAGATAAAAAAACTACAATATTTATTAATTTAATAAAAGACAAAAATACAATTTTAAGGCAGCTAGCGAGCTACTAGATGTGCGCTTGCTATTCAATCATCTTGTAAATTCATTGCGTTCATCTTGTCTTCTATCTCCTCTGAGCTATCCTTTAATGTTGTAATGTGTTGCTTCTTTTTCGTAGCATGCAAGTAGTCTTTGTAGCAGATGCACATTTCCAGAGATTTTTCGTTGAGCCGGCTCCTCCACTCGTTCAAAACTGTCACTAAGAGAAAAAGCGGACTTCGAAGCTACTGTCCTAGCTTGGATTGTTAGTAAATCACATGTCATATATGTCAAAATAGGATACGTAATAACTTCACCTTTCCACCATTTAAAGAGATTGAAGTTTTCAATCTTCTCCTTGCTCATAAAATCACGAAATTGTGTTTTAGTGTACAATCCTAATTCATTTAAACTATAGATGTGCATGTCTTTTTCCTAGCTGCTAATTTTAATATTTTATTTTTAAAAGTATCCTCTATTTTTTGTTCCGATATTTCTTCCCGAGCCCGGGAGCCGTATAAGTTATCATAATAATTGTAACACTTGGTAAAACGAGAATTAAATTTTATAATACTAATTTCATCACAATGATCAAAATTTAAATTTAAATTTAAGTTTGTATTTATTTTTTCTATCAAATTTTTTACTCCGTCTACGCAAAATAACAGATTTAAATCGGCGGCGCACGAAAATATTTCAGGCATTTCTCTATAATATTTTAAAAAATTTCTTCCATTATTTCAATTAATAGAAGTCATCCATCATGTTACTTATAATGATTAAATTTTTGTGTGATATTTACAAAATTTTTAATTATTAGTGAGCTTGTTGGATAGTACACGCCGGAGAGAAAAACTGTCGTCCTATAAAAATATTTTAATAAATTCAAGTAATTTGCTAATACGTCCCAACCGGCATCGGTCAAATCATGACTATTTACCATATTATAATATTCTCTAAGAAGTAATTTTTATTGAAACACTCTTTTTAACATTTTATATGTTGAGTTACATCTAATAAGCATATCAAATTGAGATTTCAAATATTTTTTAACAAGTACGTTTACAAAATATTTAAAATTCTGAGATCGTTAACTAAAACTATAAATGACTATAAGCATTAGATGAATTTTTTCAATATAGAGTTCCATAGCGGTTAAACTAACTTGTACCACTAAATTTAAAACGTGGCAAACACATCAAATGTGAAAAAGCACACCGTTTAACATTGGTTTTAAATCGCGTTTCAACCAATCAATAGTTACGTTATTTTTAGAGACGTTATCAAAAGAAATACTCATTATTTTATCTTTTAATTTAAATTCTCGCACACATTTAATAATTACATTATATATAGCTTTAACAGTGTGCGGATATTTGAAACTTTCAAAATAATTTGCGCGCTTATTTAACTTCCATGAAACGAGATCGATACAGTGACACATGATACATATATACGATAATCCTACTTTTATGTTACTGCTCCAAACGTCACTCGTTAAACTTACACGACGCTCGAAATTTTCAAAAAAAAATTATTAACAATTATTTTGATTCTAAATAGGCTTTGATGGCGTCGCGCCTAAGAGAAGCTCGACTTACCTGTTGATATTTTGGCTGAAGGCCTCCATGTACGAATTTCGTCGCATCCCGATCTCGTTATCGTAATGGCTGAATGACAACTCACGTTTGATGACATGTTTCATCTGCAGGTCCCGTTGGCGAAGTTGATCGTATGTCCAAATTTATCCTGCTCCTAAAATTTGGGCCTGACTTGACTCAGAAGCTTGTTTTGCCGCACAAGACTTCAAGTGTCTTGATAGTGTCGAGTTATCGGTAAGGGTCGACAACTTCGAGCATAATTTGCATCGCGCCTTGAATTCGGCGCCAACTTGAACCTTATCGAAGTGCTCCCAAACTGCCGTCTTACGATTGTGCTCCACCACTACACGCGTACTTTAAGTAGACGACCCTGACGTTGAGGAGCACGACGCCATGCTATCATTGATGGAGTGGGAGCCTTGAAGAGTTTGAGGGAAAATGAGAGAGAGTGAGAGAGTGAGTGAATGGGAGAGAGATTAAGTGGGAGAGAGAGAGAGTTGGAGAGTGAGAGAGAGTGAGAGAGAGGGGGGCTGCTCGGGTTGGGGTTGGGGGAATGAGAGAGAGAGAGAGTGAGTAAGAGAGAGGGGGGGGGGGTAGGGGGGTTATAAAATTTTTTTTAATATTTAGCTTAGGGCCTAAGCTGGTCAGCCTAGGCCCTACGCTGGCCAGCCTAGGCCCTAGGCTCTGTCGCTCTGTACAACAGTATAACAGCTGATGTACTGCTGTACAACAGCGGCCAGCGGGGCCAGCAGATATGTGCTCTAATAGGAGTCGTTATCAGCTAACTGCTCTAATAGGAGCCATTAGCAGCTAACTGCTCTAATAGGAGCCGTTAGCTGCTAACGGCTCTAATAGGAGTCGTTAGCAGCTAACGACTCTAATAGGAGCCGTTAGTAGCTCGGGTTTCTGGGCCGGGCTTTGCCCAGCCCAATTGCCCGGGCCTGGGTCGGACCGAAAATCGGGCTTTGCCTGACCCGGGTCGGGTATCAGCCCGGGCAGTTGCTCTAAACATGGGCCATGGGCTTTTGCCGGACCGGGCCAGGCTTTTACCGAGCCGGGCTCAGACTGGCCCACTGGGCCCGGTCGTTTGGTACACGGCTACTTAGGAGTTGATTTAAGAGAATTATTTGGCGTTGCAAAATATATAAATGACATATTAAACATTTCTTAATCATAAAAAATATTCACAATCTCTAATAAATTTATTAGCTTATAACATTCATGGCTTGAATCTCATTTGTAAAAGTACAGCTAATGGGTTTCCCCTTAGCTTGTTCGACCAAGCCCCTAGAACGGCGCGCGACCACAAGAGCCTCGGGCGAGTCGACACGTGCCGACTAGGCCCAGTATCGCCGTACACATCCATGCGGGCACCGAGCCGCCCGCAGTCTTAGTCGCGCTCCTTGAGGCGTTTGCCCGCCCTCGCGGCCTCATCGCCCTCCGACCGTCCAGAAGTGGGCGACCAAACGGCTGCCCCGCCCCCTAGCCGCCCAGATCTGGGCGGCCTCTTGGCGGCCCAGATCTAGGCCCCCTTTCCCCTAGGGATGGTGGTCGCGCGGCCGCCCCGCGCTACAGCGAGATTCGCCTCCCCACCAACCGACGACCTTGCACGACCGCTCGCCTCCTCCAGCCGCCGCCCTCGCCGACCGCTCCTCCCCTCATGGCAGGAGAGGTTATTTTCCGTTGATGGCAGTTATTTCCTGGTCGGGGCGGTATTATCATTTGCATAAAACTCGTGATCCACGTGCTCTAAACGGATCATTTCTATTCGCCTGGCAAGTGGTTACGGGAAGAAATTACCAGCTTACCCCTCCTTAAATCTATAAATATGGCTCATTTCTCTTCATTTTGATTTTTTTTCTCCGTCAGGAAATCCTCCTACGACTCTCTCTCTCATCACCTCCTACAAATTTCACTCTCCTCCTTTTTTCTTCCTAGCGTGCTCCCGTGTGCGTCTCTTCCTTGCGCGCTCTTGCACGTGCCTCTTCCTGGCGCGCTCTTGCGCGCGCCTCTTCCTTGCGCGCTATTTCATGTGCATCTTCCTGGCTCGCTCTTGCGCGTGCCTCTTCCTTGCACGCCCTTGCCCGTGCCTCTTCCTTGTGCGCCCTTACATGCACCTATTCCTTGTGCGCGCCTCTCCCTTACGCTCTCTCCCACACGCTTTTTCCGTGCGTGCTCGCGCTCACTCTCCTGCTCTGCCGTCAAGACCATACAAGTGTGCCTTCGTGCACTCCGCTATCAAGACCATCGAAGTGCGTTTCCGCACACTCCACAGTCAAGTCCGTCTGACTGCGCCTCTGCGTGCTGCTCCCGCGAGACCGTCCAAGTGCGCCTCTGCACGCTCCGCCCCTAAGACCGTCCAAGCGTTCCCTCGCGCGCTCTACCCACAAGACCGTCCAAGCGTGCCTCTGCGCGCTCCGCCGTCAAGACCGGCACAGCTCGCCTTCGCGCGCTCCTCCGTAAAGACCCTCTATGCGCGCCTCTGCGTGCTTCCCGATTAAGACCATCGAAGCGCGCCTCCGCGCACTCCGCAGTTAAGACCGTCCAAAGTGCGCCTCTACGCGCATCGCCGCGACCACCAAGTCACCTCAGTGTCAGCAGACCAAGCCCGACATAGCGCCCAAAGTTCATTTGCCCCATACTGCCAACAGTTTACAAGAGCAACTTCAAAGCCCACCAAGAACCGCTCAAATGCAGTTTGACGCGCAGAACGCTCAACATTGTTACGTAATCAGTGCCGCCCCTACTGGATCCCCTGATTTTAGCAAGATTTCTCTCCTCCCCAGCCCGATTTCTCGTGGATTGCCAACATGACAATCACTTTTGGAAAGGAGTTCATTCTCCTTCCTATGGAGGCAGCCCGCTTTATTTGGAATTTGCCAACTTGACAACTCTATTTTTGGAAGGTATTTATTCCCTTCATGATGGCAGCCCCCCTCCTTATTACCTGATTTAGGGTATTCTCCTCCACCTATAAATAGGAGGGTGACTGGTTCTTCCATTAGTGCAACAGATTTTTCGGTGAAGAGTTTTCTCCAGCCGGCGCCCTTCATTCAGCTTTAATGTTATTTCGAGTTGGCCTTTATTCGGCCATCGTCGTGTTCCTCTCGCCGCAAGCCTCCGGCTTCTTCCCTTACTGCCAAAGTCCAAAGTTCGGAGTTCTTCTCGCCGCTAGCAACCAGCCTTCCCTCTCTCGTCGGATCTATTTTCTTGTCGCAACGGTACGCCCAGACCTTGGAGGTTTCAGACCGCCATCTAAATTTTCGGTCTATTCTTCTCCTCCAGATTTAGTCGTATTGTATGTTTGAGAAATTAATTGTGAATTTTATTTTTGTAAGCACAGTGGACGTACCCAAATTTTCGGGGAACCACTTTAAATCTTGGTGTTCTTCTTTTATGGTGCTTGCTCTTTGTTTGTTTGTCCGTAATCTCGTTCTTGGCCGTTGGAAAATTTATTTGAACATGAGATTTCTCATATGCACTCGGATCGACCGATTTCCATAACAAGTGCTATCAGTGGGAGGTTCGATCGGCGACCGTTTGGACGTTACGTTTCGATTTGGGTCAACGGTAGGTGATGACACTGGTCCGCTCCCTATCTTCCCAATCTTGATCCGCGAATTTGTTCGGTTGCTTCAATCTCTGTGTTGATTTCTTCAGTTTGATTTCTATGGCGACTTCCACACCAGGTGCGAAGTTTGAAGTTACGAAGTTCGGCGGAAAACATAATTTTGGCCTATGTAAGGTTAAGGTCCGTGCACTACTAATTAAGGAAGGTTTACACCGTGTCCTATTGGGGAAGGCCAATAAGGACGTTGAGGTTACCGAAAACACGTAGGAGTATTCAGATCTCGAAGCTTTGTTCACCATAAAACTTTGCTTACATGATGATGTGTTATATGAAGTTCTTTCAGAGACTAATGCCTCTAGTCTTTGGGCAAAGCTGGAGAGTATCTACATGATGAAGTCTCTCCCCAATAGCATCTACCTCAAACAGCAACTGTACAAGTTCAGCATGAAGGAGGGTTCCTCTCTACATGACCACCTGAACAGTTTTAATAAACTCTTATCTGAGTGTCTCAGCATGGATATCAAGGTGGAGGAAGAGGACAAAATAGTTATTCTTTTGAACTCTCTTCCAAAGTCTTACCATGGCATGGTCACTACCCTCACATACAGTAAGGATATTTTAGACTTGGAGGAGGTCACGACAACCTTACTCTCAGATGACATTCGAAAGAAGTTGTTTGGCTCAGGCATTGCAGAAAGCTTAGCTTTATTCTCTCGGGGTCGGTCAGGTTCAGGTAGAGGAGGCAAGTCTAAGAAAAATACAGATAATTACTGCAACTACTACAAAATGAAGAGTCATGGAATAAAAGGTTGTTGGAAGCTTCAGAACAAGGAGAAGGGGAAGATCTCTGGTGATGAAAAGGAAAAGTCTGTCACATCTCTATGCCTTGAGGATGTCGATGAACACGTCCTTTAGTACTTTTCTCACTTATTTCTTTCTTTGTGTGTGTTTTCTTCCTACATCTTTTCACCCTTTTCTTTTATTCTGTTTCTTTCTCTTCATTTGCTTACCATCATTTCTCCTTTGTAGTCATGCTATTTTTAAGATTGTGTTCCTATAGCTCTCAGTTTTGAGTTATTTTTCCCTGGTCAAGATTTTTTTTAATGTGCTCTGTTCCCCCTATTGCCTAAGCTTTTTCTTTGTTACTCCTCATTTATGAGCTTAGAGTGTGTGTAGTCCACCGTCTTTGACTAGTTCTCATAGGAGTTCATCTTTTCATGCTGAGGTCAGTTTGTTTGCATTCTTTCTTGATGTGTCCGTATTTATCAATTTTTATCTCGCGCGCACATCAAAGGTCAGAAGTCTTGACAGGTTCAGTTTTGCTATGAGAGACCACCGCTGGAGGTGGAGCAATTGATATTTAGCTCCAGGTGGAGCATTTTCGAGTCAGCCACGTCAGTCCAGTTGGTGTGTTGCTCATAGTTAGAGGAGTTCTTTTGTGATCCATTATCAGCCGAAGTACATTCAATTGGTTTCTTTGGTTTTCTTTTGGGGTCTTGGTGATCGTTGGTGCTTTTTTGGAGTTTTCTCAGTCAGATGGAGCTTGTCCTGGGAGAGGCATCAAGGTGGAGATTTTTATGCAATCAGTGTCGCCCCTACAAGATCCCTTGATTCCAGCCATATTTTTCTCCTCCCCAACCCGGTTTCTCGTGGATTGTCAACATGACAATCACTTTTGGAAAAGAGTTAATTCTCCTTCATATGGAGGCAGCCCGCTTTATTTGGAGTTTGCCAACTTGGCACCTCTACTTTTGGAAGGGATTTATTCCCTTTATGATGACAACCGGCCCTCCTCTCCTTCTTACCTGATTTAGGGTATTCTCCTCCACCTATAAATAGGAGGGTGGCTGGTTCTTCCATTAGTGCAGCAGATTCTTTGGTGAAGAATTTTCTCCAGCCGACCTTCATTCAGCTTCGACGCTATTTTAGGTCGGCCGTCATTCGGCCATCGTCGTGTTCCTTTCATCGAGTTGGGCACCTCTCCCCGCAAGCCTCTGACTTCTTCCCTTACCGCCAAAGTCAGAAGTTCGGAGTTCTTCTCGTCGCTAGCAACCGGCTCTCCCTCTTTCGCCGGATCTATTTTCTCGTCGCAATGGTACGACCGGATCTTGGAGGATTCAGACCGCCATCTAAATTCTCGATCTATTTATCTCCTCCATATTTAGTTGTATTGTATGTTTGAGAAATTAATAGTGAATTTTATCTCTGCCTACACAGTGGACGTACCCAAATTTTCGGGGAATCACTTTAAATCTTGGTGTTCTTCTTTTGTGGTGCTTGCTTTTTGTTTGTTTGTCCGTAATCTCGTTTTTGACCGTTAGAAAAATTATTTGAACATGAGATTTCTCATCTGCACTCGGATCGACCGATTTTCATGACACATCATTCCCAGGATCCTCGACTTAGCAGCAAGCTCGTCGGGCGACAGCAAGTCAGGCATTCCAAACTAACAAATAGTTGAGGTGTGACTCGGCCCAGTTCTTCAAGAAAGCCATCCACAACAACTAGCAAATTATAGAGGTTTGGCTGGCACAAACCCGACCGCGTGATTTTTCGCCGAGTTGACGAGTATTTCACGTTAAAAAAAATTCTGAAGGAGTAGCGATAGAGTGATTAGATATGTATGTGCATGAATAACTATGTCTATGCATTTATATCTATCTTGCGCTAGTCGACATCGATCTGGGCTCGATTTGAGCCAAAATCATATCAGATTTTTCAGGCAATTTGGTCTTTGGGAACATAGGAATCTTTATTTTTTTTTTGAGGACATGGATTTGCATTGGAACACCATATTGATGAATCCGTTTTTGGTACATATACATATCTATTTTTGGAGGTGCGCGAGCAAATTTGGTCGTAGAATCACAAATTTCAACGACACGGATCATTTCCCGCAAAATACGGCCGTATATCTCGAACACAGTCGTTTCCAAAAGTGACCATAGTACGATCACTTTAAATCTGCGTTGTTGATCTTGGGGAGTATAGGGTCAGATCTGCTCGTGTACCAATATAAGGTACGCATACGTACCAAATTATTACGGTTAAAAGAATGGAAAGTTGGCGCCAAGTGAACTGAACAGTTTTCTCATTTTCCTTTTTCATATTTTGGACAATCATCTAAACTGATATATGCTGAGCAGGAGGTGATGAATGACCACAAGTCGACCAAAATTGGGTTACGAACCTAATTTTGCCACACACACAACTTTTATCGATTATATAGCTTAATTTTGCCATTACAGAATGGAAAACTGGTGCCAAGTGGCTGTTGAAGGTTCATATTCTTCTTCATATCTATATTCTTCATTTTCTTTAGTTTTTTTGGGCTTGGATCTATTGTTGTAAGAATCAGAGGAATTGTATAATATTGTATGTGTATATATTGTGTAAAGAGACACTATATATTATTGTATATATTGTGTAAAGGAAAAAATGTACTATATTGTGTAGTAGTATGATTATTATAAAAATAATCATACTATCTAGCCCAAGATAGATATAAATGCATATGCAGAGTTACTCATGCACTTATAGAGGCGTCTAGATTTGTTTAAGAGCAGATTTGCCTGTCTTTTTGAAAGAATCTGTGGTGTGACCAAACCTATTACATTTAGCACACACAATAAAAAGTGATGAGGACTCCTACTAAAAGATGACACAGTAACGATAGAGTGATTAGATTTTTGATCAACAAATTTAACTAATCTGAAATTTTTGATACCACCAACGGTAGTTGGTACCGTCAGACAGTAGCTTCCAGAATAGCAACCGAGCCCGAATTTTGCAGATCTATGACACCGACTGTCTAAAATCATATTCAGTGATTTTTAGCCAATTCCAAACTTTTTAACTGTCATATTTAAGTCATAGATCCGACTTTCAATGCGATGTTTTCAGTAACTAACATGACACACCAGTTAACAAAAGCTTCCTTGTCATCTTCTACTTGAAAATGAGAAAATTTGAGAGATCTTTTTAAGTCTCCTTTCTCCTTAGTAAGAATTTTAACAATGGATTGAGACTTAGCAAGACTTTTTTCTAATTCTTGAACTCTTATCAAAGAGTGATCACACTCTTGATAAGTCATCATCTCTTTTTCAAGTAATTTTAGTTCAGAAGATAATTTTTTCTTTTAATAAAATTTTGTTTTCATTTTTAAACGAATCAATGTCTTATAAACTTTTATCAAAAATTTTGCAGGTTTGTAAAAATTCAGTATATAATTGATCATAAGTGGGAGGAGTTACCTCAGTGTCGCTTTGGACATTGCATTCATCATCAGATGATGTATTTATATTTCCCATTAAGCACATGTTGGCCTCCTCATCGTTGTTGGTACTTAATACACTTGAATCCTCAGATGAGAATTCATCTTAAGTCTCATCCTTTAATACCTTCCGCTTGTCCTTCTTTAAGTGCCTTTTGTTTTTTTACTCTTTCAGATACTTTGGGCACTTGCTTCGAATATGTCCAACCCTTCTAAAATGGTAACATTCCGGTGGTAGACGTTCCTCGTCATCATCACCAGCCTTCCCTTTTCCTTTCTTAAACAAAAATCTTTCTTCTTAAAGAACTTTTTGAACGTATTCCTTCTCTCAAGATTTCTCATAAATTTACTAAACTTTTTCACAAGTAAACTCTCCTCATCTTCTTCGTTATCCCCAACAGAATCACTTTCTTCTTCCCTTTTCGACTTCAACGCCAACACCTTTTTCTTTGGCTTCAAATTATATTTTTGTTGTTGAATTTTTAACTCCACCTCATGAGTTTTGAGATTCCCGATGAGGCTCTCAATTTGAAGAGTCTTTATATCATGTGACTATGAGATAACAGTCACTTTAGACTTGAACTTCGGGGGAAGCAATCTAAGAATTTTTCTAACTAAATCACCATTTGATAAACTCTTGCCAAGAACTTTGGAATCGTTGACGATCTTTGTGAACCTTGTGTACATTGAATCAACATCTTCATCAACTTTCATTCTGAATTTTTTAAACTTTGACTCCAATTGAAATAGCTTTGAATCTTTCACCTGCGAAGAACCTTCATGAGTGATTTCAAGTAAATTCCAAATATCAAATGCAATTTCACAAGCGCAAACTCTATTAAACTCAATTTTATCTAACAGACAAAATAAAGAGTTCATAATCTTAGCCTTATTTTTTCATCTTGATTTATCTTGATCGGCCCACTTATCCTTAGGCTTTTCCATAGAAATTTCTCCAACTTTTGTTGTAGGTGGAGTATAATATTATTTTATCATACCCCATACGTCAATATCTAACGCAATTAGAAAACATCACATTCAAGTTTTTCAATAGTTATAGTTTGTGCCTGTGAATAAGGGTGTTCTACTTGTATAACCCGTAATTCATCGAGATTAGAAGTACCCAAGCAGATGGCTATTCGCAGATCATTGGACGAGCAAAGGTGAGCTTGGGAGAGCAGAGGCGAGCTTGAGCGAGCAGAGGCGAGCTTGGGCGAGCAGCGACGAGTTCGAACGAATATGAGCGAGTACCTCGCGAGTATGGGCGAGTAGCCCTAGATACTCACTAGCAGAGGTTAGATACTCACATATACCCCTCTAGGATTTCTCTATAAATAGACCCCCAGGAGTACTAAAAATGAACTTTTGGAGGAGATTGAGGTCCTCCCAAGTGGATACTCGTCAAGTCCATGTATGCCTAGTACCTTGCCCAACCTTTTGGTTGCAGAGGAGAAGTTTCTCACAAACTTTCGGGTACCTGGTAGGACCTTCCTGTTGTATCACTAAGGTTGTGCTTATATATAGTTTCCTCTCTCGCGCTCTAGACATTTGAATTGTGACGTCAGACCGTAGAATCAGAAACCTTAGGCTGGCTTGATCTGAATTCTGGAGTAAGGGATTTTCTAAGCTTCAACACTACTAATTCCTTGACCCTCAATAAAGGTGTGATCGTGATGCGTCATTACTCCCGATGGTAAAACCGTTTTGTTGTAACCTCCTTCTGATACCAAATGTTGAATCTTGATGCGCTCTTAGGGGGGTGAATAAGAGAATTTGAATTTTTGTTATAACTTTATGACTGAGGCAAAATAGTAAAATCAACTAAGATGAATTTTCTTGCAAAATAATTAGGTGAAACTACAATACTTAAAAGACAATTTTGAAAGCAAAATAGATACTTTTCATTTCACAAAAAATGATAAATATAAGGTGTGATTTCAATGAAGTTTGAAATCGAGGCTACAAGAACAAATCTTCTTTTAGTTAATTCACCGGCCCTTCTCCCAAGGACCGACCGGCTATAGCCTATCTATTTTTGGATAAATCCTCTAACCTTCCCCTAAATCTCTCCACGACCTAGTCGTTGCACACAAGGCGGCGAATTTCTCCTAAAACACACAAAGGCCTAGTCACCACTCACAAGACGACAATTTTACTATCGATTACAATGCAGGAAAAAAATTCCAAAATATGAAAACTAAGATTAAAACTCCCTCTGGTATTGAGCGCTGAAGAAGACGGTGAAGCCTTGCGAAGATCACTGAAGTTGATGTGCACAAACAGTCTCTTTTTCGCCCTTGAACTTTCTTGGTAACTTGGGAGTTTTTCTGGTTTCTGAGAGCACTAGATGAGAATACACGGGAATGAAAGCTCCTGGAGGTGTGTAACATTTTTTTTTGAAGTCCAACAATTTATATAAAAGTCGATACTGTGTGCGGTATCTCTATACTGTTTCTCGATGTCGCGAGCAGTATCACCTCATGCTGCCACATGTACCACGCTAATCTGATCGTGCCGAGGGGATGGTGGACGTGCATGATCGTGGGGCTACCGCCTGCGGTATCGCGATACCGTCTGGTGGTATCTCAAAATTGTGCGTGCCTTGACTGAACCGTGCGGGATTATGACTGACGTCATCAATGCAACCGCGAGCGGTAGCTCATTATCGCCAGCGACACTGAAATTTTGTACTTAGCCAAAATTGTCTCTAAAACTGATCTATATGAGAATGTACCTGTGATATCTGCACACCATGAACAAACTATAATCAAATTCATTCGAGATTTGTTATTCTAAAACCAGGAAATGCGGAACGCATGCTCCAACATCGGTCGCCCCTAATGGGGCGGCGTCGGCGCTGGCCGCTCCTAATGGGGGCGGCGGCGGCCACCCCTTCTGGGGGCGGCGGCGGTGACGACCCCTCCTTGTGGGGTGGTGCAGGGTGGTGATGGCGGCGGCCTGCCGTTTCAGCCGGTCGTAGGCGGTTTTTGCACAAGGTGTGATTTCATGTGGTGGGGATCGAGTGTGTTGATCACGTGCGCGGTAGTTAATTAGCCCCCACAATCCCACCAAATTAGTGGGGATCATAATCAATTGGCTATTGACTCCTCAATTTTTCTATAAATTTTACCTTGGCCTCATCAAGCGCAAATTGTAATGTCCATCAACATCTGAGGCATACAATTGCTCCATTTCCACGTCATTTGAGCCATAAGGATTCAAAGGGGGCATCGTGCTTAATTTTCGCCGCGCCACCATCCATCAAAGTAGGTTGCACAAATCCTAACATTACATGAATACCGCCGGTGCTACCGTCACAATAAGTCTCACAGCCATCTCCAAGCGCCAAGCATAGATGCAAAGTCACCTCCAACCTCAGATTTCAAGCCGGAATCAAAGATTCATACCGACATCAACACCCACGAGAGGCTCGTCGCCGTCGTAACACAGGCGACCAAGACCACCCCCACCCTTCAAAGTACACTCGTTGCGGCTCCCAAAGAAACACCACCTCCGCCTTTAGACCGAGGGGGAGGAAAGGGCCACTACACCTAGAGAGGACTGCCGCTCGGAGAGTGTTGGGGGAAAGAAAAAAATACAATGAGATTAGTAAAGCCGTCGAATGAGCTAGAAATTGATTTGTACCGTGAAATGGATACTATCAATTTCATTTGAAATGGAGATGATCCAGATTTGCTAATTTGGGTGCGATTATGAGTAATTAAACAGGTGATTTTAGGTATTTTTAAGACTATTAATAGTCATTTTAGAATTACTTATAACATTGTCCATTTTAAATCATCCAAGAATAATGTCTTATCTTTCTTTTGGAACATTGTGCACTCTAATGTGAGGATTATAATGAAATAAAAAAAATGAGGATTAATAATGAAATAAAAAATGCGAGGATTAATAATAAAATAAAATAAAATGAATGTTATAGACAAATTTATTTTGGATATGAGCAAAATTAATTATGCGGCAGATTAAAAAATTATATGTGCAAATCAAATTGTAACGTGCAAATCAAATTTTTTATTATAAATTTCTTAACAAAATATTATCTAATAGTTTGCATTAATAATACAAATGTTAACATATAACAAAAGCTTTAAATTAATTATCCTTTACTGCGACGTTTCTTACGATAATAACCTCCTCTATCACATCTCAATATAACTCTGTGCTTATTCCAATCCTCTCATAATTTTTTGAGCTGGAGGTGAACATTCTCGCCGGAGATGGACGAGTAGGAGGCGGACGAGCTTGCCGGAGATGGACGAGTGGGAGACGGATGCTCGACTACGACATAGGAACCATGAGGCGAGGGATAAGGTTTTTTACGGGCAAAACAGTCGTGGTTTGTCCCTATCTATTTCTCGTCATAAAAATGATTACTTATTTAATATTTTTAATTTTTAAATTTGATTTATCTTTATTCAAAATAAATTTGCTCATATCAATCACCTACAAAAATTCTATAAAAATTCCACGGACACATGCCAAGAATTTTAAATTTTATTTCATCATAAAAAATTAAGAATAATAAAAGAAAAAAAAATCAAAAACGGCTAACCATAAAGTGCACTTTTTTAAAAGATGTTTTTACCTCTTTTTGTGGGTGAGCGAGCTGGGAGCCTATTTACGATCAAATTTTAAATTATGGGATCATCACAAATTGATCGTAAAACTTGGGTATTTATATTAGCAGCTCAGTTTTGACTATTGGTAGCACGACAAAATAATAAAAAACACATAATATGGCCGCTAATAGCAGCCCAAAATGCAAAACACGAGACTTTTGAAAAAAAAGTCTACTATATGACATTTTTAGAAAAAATGTTCAACATAAAAGTTGTAGATCTCGGCTAGATCTACAACTTTTATGTTGGACACTTTTTCTAAAAATATCATATAGCGGACTTATTTTCAAAAGGCGGAATTATGCGAGTTCCGCCCAAATTCCGCGCCTTTTTAAAATAGGTCTGCTATATGACATTTTTAGAAAAAGTGTTCATCATAAAAGTTGTAGATATCGTCGAGATCTACAACTTTCATGTTGAACATTTTTTCTAAAAATATCTTTTTAAAGTTTAATTTTTGGGCAGTCAATATTCATCGGACTGCCAATATCTATTTTTTGAACTGTTATTATCTTTGGGCTGCCAATAGCCATATAAGACCTGTCAATATAAACTCCCTAAAATTTTCCATTTAGTATTTACGATCATATTGTGTTAGTAAAAAGGATAATTTCGGTCCATTTACTGGTCAGTAATTTCGGTCCATTACATCGCCCGCATTTGAACAATTATGAGGGTGTGGACCGGAGGGCCCGCATCATTTTTACTCTTCTTACTTCTAGATCTGGACCGTTCTTTTCATGATTGACGGTGAGAGATACCTGGTTTCGTCCCCCCACGTCTTCGATCAGTTTGGCAGTTTATTGCAGAGGGAAAAAGGGGGAGAAGAGAGGGAAAAGGGGGAGAAGAAGGATTATAAAAAGACGATAACGCCCTTCCTTTCTTGAAGGGCCTTTAAGATCAGTCATTACTTACACCCACGTGTCACAATTTTAAATTCGATAATCATATTCAATAGCATCACAAATTAAAATTGTATCTTTTAACAAAATATTAAAATAAATAAATAAATAAAATAACCCATACAACTATAAAAGCTGTAGAAATTTGCAACATTCTCATGCGGGAAAAAAATTTTAGGTTCGTTTCTCCTCTCTAATTTTAGATGGGGGATTAAATACGGTCGTAAGATCTGATAATTTATGACCTAGTTATTTTCACGGAATACTACTGCAGTGTTATAAAAATATTGTCAGTGTTATCAGTATTTTGATCAATCAAGTTATTTTTCTTTGAAACCGTGAATAACATTGGTTCGGGTGTGATTCTTACATTTTATTATCCGGACCGGAACCGGAACCGCAACATACAAGTCCCAAGCGGTTTCAAGATTTTTAGACCCGATCCGAACCGGACCGAAGTAGAACTGAACTGCAACCTATTTATTATTATTATTATTAATATTATTATAATATTGAAATTATTTTATAATTTATTTATAATATTTATACATACTACATGAGTGAAGCTGTTGCAGTTTGAACACAAACCGCAATCGCGCTAAAAAATGTCGATTTTGAATCAAACAAAACTTCACCGCATAAAAACCGTGTGATATGGTTTGACATTGATGCGGTTTGGAGTCAATTTTTGCTGTGCACTTTTGATTTTTATTCAGTTATATAATATATTTTCAATTTTACTTACGTATTTTTGTAAAATATTTTATTTAAAAAATATAGAAGATATACGACTACTATTTATTAGTAATCATGAAAGATAACTAATTGTACCCGATTATTACGGTTGAGCATGTCGACGAGACGTGCACAAGCCAACTGACATCGTGGAAAGTTTACACGCATAGGAAGACGATGAATACTATCCCACCAATCGTGAAAAAGACCGTTGAGAAGTGCGCAACATAATTATTTCTATTTCGATGTTGTTTTGAGTTTTACTATTTGCAGCCCGCTTTTATTTCATTCCACCAAATTTGATTTTGGTTTTAGTTGAAACCGATTGAAACCGGACCGAACCGTATGGAACCAGACCGAACCGTTAGTGGCCAATTTGATTTTGGTTCTTGTTGAGCCGTAACCGCAACCGTTGACACGACAGTTCCAAAAATTAAGCTGGAACCGGAATCAGAACCGGAACCTATCAAACCAAATACGTTTTTGGTTCTAATTTAAAGAATTGTTACCTTAGTGGTTCGGTTCAAGATTTTAGTAGAACCGGAATCGAACCGGAACTGTGACACCTCTAGTTGGGGGAGACGAAGAAAGAACGAGAGAGGTTGAATCAAAGAAAAACAAAACTTTATTAATCATTTTCATATCTCATACAAAAGGCTATGAAGCACCGACACTCTTTGAGGGTCAACATGTCCGTGTCACTCTCCGACACGCGTGTTGATACGGGACACGTGTTGGCACACATGTCCGAATACCGACACGCTGTTGTTTGCGGGACTCACATGTCCAGCTCAATCAGACACGCAAGTCCCGCTGATTTCTTTGATTTGACCTTAAACCCTAAACCCTTCTTAGCGGCAAAAGAAACTTGGAAGGCCTATTTCTTTGATTTGACTAAAGAGAATCTCATTTTCTCACCTTCCTTTGGCTCTCACTCTTATCTCGTGCTTCTTTCAAACACATCGTTCTTACAAGTCAACTTTCCATCCCTGCTCGCATTTTGGAGATTTTCCACTTCACTTCGTTCAAATACAGGGTTGCTATGAGCTAGGGTGCGCGGTTCGTTCACATAATTGGTTGATTTATGGAAATCCTTTGCTTCGGTTTGGTTTGATTCTTTTGATTCTATGGTATAAGTGAGTGTTGAGGCCTTTCCAATTGGCTTGGCGTTCCATACCGAAATAAGATAGTCGAAGTTTCTTCCTTCTCATACACATATTTGATGCATCGTCTGATTTCAAGTCAGCAGCATTATAGCCATTGGTCGTTGAAGGACACGTTTGGTCTTCGTTAGAAGCGAACTTTGCAAGTGGACTCGATTCCATTTATATGGAATCGATGTGCTCGCTCGACTCTCTGACCTGAGCCCTAGCTTTCCTCACCGGCAATTCCTCAAGCGCCAGCGCTCCTCGCTGGAACTTCCTCAGCCTCCAGCTTTACTCGCTGACATTCCCCAGGCTCCAGCTCCTCGCCAGCTCTGCCCCGGCCTCCAACTTTCCTCGTTGACACTCCCCCAGGCTCCAACAACTCGTCGACTCTGCCCCAGCCTCCTGATTTCCTCTCCAGCACTCCCCCAGGCTCCAGAGATCCTCTTCAGCTCTCTCCCAGCCTCCAGCTACCAGCTTTCCTCGTCGGCTCTGCTCTAGCCTTCAGTGCTACTTGGCGAACCTTCTGTCGTTCTCCAAGCTCTATCCTTCCTCGCATCTCTGCCAATGCCAGAGGTACTCGAGATGTTAATTGCATCAGTTTATTTTATATCGTTCCTCGCATCTCTGCCACTGCCAGAGGCTCTATCATTCTGTTTATTTGCTTTCATCTTTAAATAATATATTTATAATTATTTCTCAATTGAATAATCTCATATTTTTTGCACACCTAGCCTTCATTTCTGCGTGTCTATGCTCCAGGCTGTCATGCATCAAATATTACTGTTTCGTCATTTGATAGAAACGAACATATATTACTGTTTTGTCATTTGATTCTTTATTGCCATATTTTTTATGAAATCTGATTTGCTTACTTGATGATAATGGGTTTGGATAAACATACGTGTAAAGAAAGTCAAGAGCTACTCCAAATTATGTACCATCAAATTTCGAGTACCACATGGTTATGTTTACTTTAACTTCCTAAAGACACCACCTCTCTTTTTTTTGCGATGCTCATCTATTTTCTTATTGCTTTTAAGTTGAGTTTTCAAGACCCTATCATTTAAACACTTTTTCTTCTGATATTATTGATATCTTCTAGTTTCTAAATTATTAAGCTTAAACAGTTGGAATTATTATCATCATCTTTAGTATTATCTTAAGTATTGCTTGCATTTATTTTATTTTTTGCAGAATGTTTTCAAGCAATGGTAGTAATAGTGGTTTACAAAAGTCAATATTTGTTGATGATGATCCAAATAAACCATTATGTAGGTGTGTCACTAAGCTAGCTACTCATGGTGAGACGGGAGGCAATTTGTCTTTGAAATGTAATTTTTGTAAAAAAAAAAGTTTTATAAGTTTGTATACAAGAGTGAGAGCACATTTGTTAATACTTAGTGGAAAAGAAATTGAAAAATGTGTCAAAGTAGAAAAGAGTGATCTCATTGAGATGAAAAATTTAGAAAAATAGTTGAATGTTATAATTGCAAGTCTTGCTCCTAAAAAAATTCTCTTGCCCCCTTCTAGCATTTCAAGTAATGAAGGTGGATCTACTAGTAGGGTTGATTATGTCACTAAAAAGGAAATATTGAAAGTGGTGGAAAAGGATCTCTTGAAAACGCATTAAACTTAGCTCAATGAGAACAGTTAGACTATGAGATTGCAAGAATGTTTTATTCAGCAGGTTTGCGGGACAACTTATCGAACAAGAATTTGAATTTCCCTTCATTATTTGGACTCCTTGTATGGTGCACACTCTGAATCTTGCATTGAAGAATATATATGATCTAAAGAATACGAAGGTCAATCAAGATGTTTATATGAAATGCAGTTGGATCTCAAATATTACTTCTGTTATTTTGCAAGTAAAGAATTTTATCATAAATCATTCCATGAGATTAGCAATTTACAATAAGTATGTTAACTTGAAATTATTTTTGATGTTTTGCAGGTAAAGAATTTTATCATGAATCATTTCATGAGGTTAGCAATTTAGAATGAGTTTGTTAACTTGAAATTACTATGCATTACTGATACAAGATTTGCTTCCATGATTGTGATGTTAAAAAGATTTAAGCTCGTTAAAAATGGTCTCCAAAGCATGGCGATTTGTGAGAAATAGAATATTTATCGAGATGATAATCAAGGAAGAGCAAGGTTTGTGAAGTAAAAATTACTAAATGATTCATGATGGGACTCTATTGATAACATCATATCCTTCACGGCTCCAATTTATGATATGCTGAGGTTTTGTGATGCAGATAAACCTTACATTCACTTAGTCTATGACGTGTGGGATTCTATGATTGAAAAAGTGAAAAAAAGCTATTAATGATCATGATGTTAAAAGGTTAGATGAGCAATCAACTTTTTATGATGTTGTTCAAGCAATATTAATTGATCGTTGGTCGAAGAACAACACTACTCTTCATTGCTTAGCACATGCCTTGAATCCAAAATAATTTCTAACTCTTCACGTGCTTTTTATATTTATATTAATGTTTAATTTTTATTTTATTAATACTTGTGTTTTTTTTTAAAAAAATAGGTATTATAGTGAACAATGGCTCAATGAAGATTCTTCAAGAATTTCTCCATACAAGGATAGTGAGATAATTCAAGAAACTAAGAAATATTTTAGGAAATACTTTCCGGATATGAGGAGCGAACACGGGTGAATTTAGAGTATGTAAATTTTGCATACATAAATAGAGATTTTAGAGATTTTGATTCAATTCAAAGCAGATATTCTATGGATTCAAAAGCTTGGTGGGTTTTTCATGGAGCAAGTGCTCCTATTCTACAAAGCTTGGCGTTAAAGCTTCTTAACCATGCTCATCATCATGTGCGGAGAGAAATTGGGGTACATATTCTTTTGGACACTCAATGAAAATAAATAGAATGACATCAAAGCGTGCAGAAGATCTGGTTTTCATACACAACAATCTACGTCTACTTTCAAGAAAAAATCCATAATATACACCTGGAGAAACAAAGATGTGAGATATTGACGGAGATGCTTTTGATACATTCGAAGATGTTGGTATGCTGGAAATTGCAAATCTCTCACTGGATGAGACAGACATGAAATCAGTTATCTTTTAGATGATATAAAATACGTAAGTATGAGTATTACATTTTTATATTTTTGTTTATTTTTTGTCTATTTATTAGTATTTTACAATTCTATAATTATAAAATATGAATTTAACAAACGTGCCTGAACGTGTCGAATATTAGTAGTTTAGGAAAATGGACAAGTCGCGTGTCGGTGCAACATAGCAAACATGTTTGAATTTATTTACGCTAGGTTAAACCAATATGAGCGTTACAATCACACTTGTTGTGCCAAGTTGTAGTAGAACTCATGAAGTTTAATTGGTGAGGTGTAACATATTATGCGGACAATGTTTCGCCATGCGTTGAAATTTGGTAGTACTTTTCGTTCATTGTGGAGCAACCGTCTTTTTTTTCATAACGGTTTTGATCTGATAAGCTCGGATATATGTTTGGCATAACAATGGTTATGACCATCCTCGAGGAAAAAGTATATATTTTTAAACCTAAAAGTGGATGAAGTTCCTCAAGCGAGTTCGCAAATGATCGCCGACCTCCACCGAATTTTAAATGACAATGTATAAAAGATGAGTTGATAAATTTGTCGGAATGTCTTCTCCCTCCGCCTCCCTCTCCAAACCGCTTGAATAACTTCCTTAGAAGAAAGGTATGTTTGGGATGAATTTATTTTAAAATTGGTCGACAAGGATAAAAATAATTAAAAATAATATAAAATAATATAAAAGGCTCTTCGATTTTTAATATAGTGTAAATTAACATAAATAAATATTTAAATTTCGCTATGAAAATGTCAATAGAGAATTGGCCTCAAGCTAGCTTTTCTTCTCATCCATCGTCTTGGTGGGAGGAGAAAAACAAGATTTATGTCACAACTAAACTACATATTCAGGTAATAATATAATATATAATAGCCAACATACAGGCACTAGCTCCGCCCCGACGACAGGGGCGAATGTCCTCTCAAGAATTTTTAAAAATAGTTAGTTGATTTGCATTTCTCTTGTCGTGATAAAGAATTTACACTTCAAAATGATGGCAGCATGAGAGAGAAACTGATCTGATAAGATAGAATTTTGGGAAAGAAATAGAAGAAAGACGATGTTTGCCCCCCCCCACTTTATTGAAATTCCTGAATCTGTTACCGCCATACGACCAATCGCGATAGTACCCGGTGAAAGGGTTAGAGCCGCTAAAAGTATTCTATCATACCCTATCTAAGTATGGAATAGGGTATATATAGTACTTTCAGCTTAGGGCCAAACCCTAGAATGACACGAAACTCGTTAACCTATTTGATTCGGTCTCGACACGTGTGGACATATACTTAAATAAACCTAACAATCTCCTCATATGTCCGTCGTGAACCCAGACTTTGGATAGAGGGTGGTTTGTGCAAAGTTCAACCAACTATGAATCATACACAACCGTGTCCAGCACCTATTTCAAACAAAATTAGACTTAAGCACAGAATAGTATGCACGCATAAGTAAAACGAAACCAAACTGCAACACAGAATAGTCTCAGGTACAACAAGACACAGACCCAAAATGTCTGGTGTCCCAAACCAACAGAGAGTTTATAGTCCAATCAAACAGTGCAAAAAAGAAGAGCTAAAACAATGCTCTGAACAGAAGTAGCAAAAATTAAACTAAAAATACTTTAAAACTCATCATCCAAAAGATCATCCTGATCTGGATCCCAGTCAACCAGTGCTCCTCCTACCCCAGCAACCCTTGCAATTTCAACAGAGAATTTCATTTCAGAATGAATTCTATCCTTTGCAAATTTGCAAATATCTAGTTCTTACAAAAAAGAACTTAGTATTAAATATTTTAATTTGACTGGGAGGACACGTTCACAGTATTATAGTTTTACCTCAGAACCTGATATTTGTTTCAACTGAAACGATTTTAGACTTCTGGACACCGCAGCTACATTTGTGATCCAATATGGAATGTCACGGTTATTGCCCTTCTAAAGTTAATTGGAACTCATCAAGTTTGGAATGGAACTAGTCTCCAGAAGAAGAGACAAGACCAAGTCAGATTGTGTTATCAAGTTTGGAATAACACTCTCCTCCAAGGCAAAAGCCGAATCCAGGTGAAGTTGTTAGCATCAAGTTTGGAATGAAACAACTTACCAGATCCGAGCTCAGCAACCAAGAGCATCAACGCAACACAACATACTTGCTTGACAAAGGAAATCAGAATAATCAAAACTTTGGGACAAAGGCTGAACTGAATCACCTATTGCTGAACTAAGGCCGAACTAAATCGTCTTTAGTCTCATTTCCCCCACAGTTTTGATTAGACGGTCTTTTGGCATTCCTTTCGTCAATGGATCAGCCAGGTTATCCTTTGAACGTACATCGATCAAAGTGATAATTCCTTATTCTTTCAGATAATTCAACAAGGCATGTCTCAGTCGTATATGTCTACTCTTAGTATTATAGAGGGTATTCTTAACGACTTGAACTGGTGCTTGATTATCACAATACAAGCTCAACGAGTTGACTTGTAACTTAGACAAGGGAATGTCTAGAATCAAGTTCCTAATCCAATCTGCCTCTTCACCGTCCAAGGCTAAGGCAAACAACTCGGCTTCCATAGACGACAATGCTATAGAGGTCTGTCTTTTGGATTTCCAAGTGATAGTAGCTCCACCCAAAGTGAATATATACCCACTGGTGGACTTGCTGTTCCCGACTCTTGAACATCATGACGCATCAGAATGTCCATCCACAGAAGGTGGATAACCAGTGTAGCACAGAGCATGATCTTTAGTACCTTTCAGGTACCTCAACAGCCTATCTAGGGCTTCCCAATGCTCTTTGCCTGGATTATTGGTAAAACGACTCAGCATGATAACCGAAAAAAGCAATGTCTGGTCTAGTACAACTTGTGGCATACATGAGACTACTAATTATTTTGGAATATTTGACTTGATCAATGTTGGTCTCTACGTTAGGACTCAACTTAACATTATGATCAAATGACGTCTCAATCGGCCTACAATTATCATATCCCCAGGTAGAAAGAAGTTGCTCAATATAGTGAGCCTGACTAAGAGTAACTCGACCCTTGTCAACTCTAACCTTCATACCTAACAGGGTATCCACAGGACTAAGGTCTTTCATGTCAAAAACTTCTGCTAGAGTGGATTTAATATCCCTAACTACAGCAAGATTAGACCCCAAAATCAACATGTCATCCACATATAAGCATATGATGACTGTCTGATTCGACAATGAGCGGTGATAAAGGCATTTGTCTGAGAGACTGGACTGAAATCTGAGGCTCTTTACCACCTGGTCAAACTTCATGTGTCACATCTTAGGCGCTTGTTTAAGCCCATAAATTGATTTATTCAGTTTGCATATTTTATCTTTTTGATCTTTCTGCACATAACCTTTAGGTTGTGTCATGTAGATCTCTTCATCAAGCTCTCCGTTTAAGAAGGCTATTTTCACATCCATCTGATGAACTATAAAGTTCTCGATAGACGCTAGGGCCAGAAGAATCCTAATAGTAGACAGGTGACACACGGGTGAATAAACATCAAAGTAGTCTATTCCCCCCTGTTGTTTATAATCTTTAGCTATGAGACGCGCTTTATACCTGGTTATAGACCCATCACTATGTAGTTTCTTCTTCAACACCTACTTGCATCCTAGGACTTTAGCATCTTTCGGCAAGTCAACTAGATGACAAGTATTGTTATGTAACAGCGAGTCCATCTCATCATCAATGGCTTCTACCCACATCAATGCATCTCTAGATCTCATTGCCTCCTGGTAGGAGAATGGATCATCCTCTAAGTGGTAGGTGACGAAATTCTCACCAAAGTTCTTAGGGATTCTCTCTCTTATAGATGCTCTAAGTGGAACAGTTTCCACCTCTAGAGGTTGGGGAGCAGTGTTAGAAGGGCCAGCAACAGGTTCTACGATAGATTCAGAAATCATATCATTAGACCCGGAAACAGACAAACCATGATCCTTGACAAATTTATCTTCAAAGAATATGACATCTCCAGACTCTATCACGATATTCGTGGATAGATCGAGAAATCTGTCGGCTGCACTATCTTCTGCACTACCTAGATAGACGCAAGTTGTCGTCCTAGGTCTCACCTTAGGCCTCTTAAGGTCTTGTATACGCACATAAGCAATACAGCCTCAAGTCTTTAGAGTATCATATCTATAAGGATGATCGTGTCACAGCTCATACGGTGTAGCGGTGAGCTGAGAATGAGACACTCTATTCAGAATGTGATTTGCAGTACGAACTGCTTCTCCTCAAAAGGAATTAGGCATGTCAGATGTTAGGAGCATAGAGTTCAATATTTCTGTTAAAGTTCTATTATTATGCTCGGCAACACTATTAGACTGGGGTGAGTAAGGAGTTGTGGTTTCAAGAATTATTCTCTCAGAGGCACAGAATTCCTTGAACCCAGTAACAGTATATTCTCCTTCTCGATCACTTCTAAATCTCTTAATTTTCAGGTTTAATTGATTTTCTACACAAGACTTAAAGGTCTTAAATGTCTCAAAGGCTTCGTCTTTCGATTTTAACAGATATACATGACAATATCTTGAAAAATCGTCTATGAATGTAATCAGATACTTCTTTCCTCGTCTAGTGACGTGGCTACAAAAATCACAGAGGTCTGAATGTATCAACTCAAGAAGTTTCGTGCTCCTAGAAACTCATTTGAATGGCTTTGTAGTGATTTTGGTTTGAACACACACCTCGCACTTATCAAATCGAATCGACAGATCTAAGGGAATGTGATGACTCTTCGCTAGATCTAGCATTTTCCTATAGTTCACGTGTCCAAGTCTGTTATGTAACAACTTATGATCAATAAGGTTCGAATTTATTTGGTTAATGTTATCGTTGTTTAAGCTAAGTCTATACATTCCGTTGATCAGGTACGCACACCCAAAATAATGTAAATTTACCGTTAAGGTCATTCTACCGTTTTGAGTTGTGAAGGACATCTCAGCCTTATCTAACAGACTCATTGAAATCAGATTTTTATTTAAAGATGACACTATTTTAACATTATGCAGAAAAAGAGTTTTACCTGATGAGAGGACCAGCTCGGCTGTCCCAACATGGGTCACATGTATAATTCAATCAATTAATGCAGCTGAAAATAAACATACTTTCAATTAATTAATGTGGAAAATAGTTATGCACAATTTTTGATTTTTATTAAAATAAATTTCTTATCCTGATGCATTTATTATTGTGCATGTCAAATCAAATTTAATAAAGTTAATGATTTTAATATTAGCTCCTCAAAAATATTGATGTTATACCTAACGACATATTCTCGAAAACATTGCTGACATGTCTAATGAAAGTCTATAGGTACATAAGCAAGTCTAGAAATTTTTTTGATTTTATGAATTTTCATCCTTATTTTTAATTTAGGAACATGATGTAATTACTTAAATGTTCATTTTTATTTAAATTTTTTAAAATAAATTATAATAAATATTTCTTAGATTGAAACAATAAGGTTATTTTGATGAAAATTGAAAAGAAAAGATATGCATATATTAAATATAAATAAGAAAAACAACACAAAAAAAAATTTAAATAATATAAAACTAGTTAAAAACTTATTTTATTTTTATATAATATCCAAGGTTTTGAAAATCGGACCGGACATCGAACCGGCGGAGGGAGAGGTTCAATGTTGAACCGGTCCAACCGGTTCAACCGGGGTTGAACCGTTATATACATAATATATATCGCAATAAGGGAAATACGCATAACGCGTATTTTAAAATGTACACGCGAGGCTCGCCGACCATGAAATAAATATATAATAACATAATTTTTATTTTATGCGCAAAAATATAATTGAAAAAGAAATAAAAATAAAAGCATTCGTCATATTTGATCACTTTTTATGCAATCTTTAACAAATTTTATAACTACTTGAAAAAATATGTACTAATTAAATAATAAAGAATGAGATAATATTTGATAAATATGACCGTCACACGTCTGTCTTGGCTGTCAATTATAGATTAATATACACGTGTTTTTATTATATAGATTACTTTTTATAAATATGTATTAATCTATATGTATATAATATATTTTAAAAGCATTCATCAATGATTAAATGGTTGAGTGGTTTGTTTCCTTGCTTGATTTTGAAGTGTATGGGTTCAAAACCTGCCGTCCCCCTCATTTTCGGTATTAAATTTTGGGCGCCATGGACCGCCCGGTTTTAGGAAAATCGGTCCGGTTTACGGTTGGGCGGTTCAACCGGCCGGTTTTTCGGGTTTTACCCGGTTCTGAGCTGGGCCGGTTTTAGAGGCTTGACCGGACCGCCCGGGTGACCGGCCGGCGGTACGACCGGTCGAACCGGTCCGGTCCGGTTGTTAAAACGCTGATAATATTAGAGTTTCTTATTTTATCTCATATATTTTTTTCTTGCATATTTTATTTTAAACTAGATAAAGGCATGAGTGTTGTTGTTCTATATTATATTTTTTATAATCTCGTGGCCATTTATATTATATTTTCTAATATTTTCTTGCACATATTAGAGATAAAGATAGAGGATGTGTAAATATGAGGGAAATTTTTTTGGATACGGCTCCATATTTGAAAATGGGACCTTTGCGATGTCGCTACGTGGTAGTAGTTCATATTTGCGATCATTTTCTAATCACAATGTGATCACTTTTTATTATTTTGAGTTCAAATTTTGATCACCTACATATCGTTTATGATATCCAAACATAGAAAAAAAGATGCAGAGATTTTATTATTGCGGATCACTCGAGGCTCCGGTAGATCGGATTAAATTGGACCGTCTTAGCTTCAGAGCAGTCGAGCGTGCAAACAGTCACAGAGAAGGGAAAACTGACAAGAGAATTTTTATTAACGTGAAAAACCACGTGGCTGGATCTGTGTCAGCCAAACCTCCACTTTTTGTTTGGTGTTGTATAGAGCTTTTTTGAAGAACTCGAGTGCAACAGGCCGCCTCTCGTTACAATTTGAGAGAGAGAGAGAGAGAGAGAGAGAGAAAGCAGTGATCGGAGGGTGACATGTCACCCTTCACGGAGCTATAACCGTTTCCCGCTGTAATTATGAGCTTCGTGCTTGTGGGGGTTTTGAGGTCTTTGATTTTAGCTTGAATGCGAGAACAGCTTTTTGCTTTCTGGCGTCAGGGGTTTGGAAGCTCGGACGGTGTGTTTTGCGCGCTTTATACTCTGTGGTTTGTCTAATGTTGCGCTCAGTGGAGTCTGGAGTGGCAGACTTGATGTCGTCTGACGAGCTTGCTGCTGAGTCGATAATGCTGGGAATGCTGAGCGTTCCGTGCGTCTGGTTGCAGTTGAGCGGTATTTGGCGGGCTCTGAAGTTGCAATTACAAACTGCTAGCGGTGCGGGGAACAAACCTTGGGTGCTCTGGCGGGCTTGGTTTGTTGACACTGAGGAGACTAGGTGGTCCGGCGGAGCGCGCGGAGGCGCGCTTAGACGATCTTGATGGCGGGGCGCGCGGATGCACGCTTGGATGGTCTTGATGATAGAGCGCGTGGAGGCGTGCTTAAACGATCATGACGGTGGAGCGCACGGAGGCACGCTTGGTGGAGGAAAGCGTACGGTGCGCTTGCTGGAGGAGAGCTTGTGAAGTGCTGACTAGAGGAGATCGCGCGGGGCGCTTGTTGGAGGAGAGCGTGGGGCCCTTGCTGGAGGAGAGTGCACTGGACGCTTGTTGGAGGAGAGCGCGCAGGGCGCTTGTTGGAGGAAAGCGCGTGTGCGTGCTCAAGGAAGCAGAGCGCGTAAGGAAGTGACGCGCATGAGAGCGCACAAGGAAGAGGCGCGCGGAAAAGCGCGCACGGAAGGGGCGTGCTTGGGGCCGCGCACGGAAGGGGGCGCTCGGGAGCGCGCACGGAAGGGGCGCGTTCAGGAGCGCGAACGGAAGGGGCGCGCTCGGGAGCGCAGGCAGAGGAGGCGCGCACGGGAGGGAGCATGAAAGAGGCGCGCACGGAAGCGAGCATGTAGGAGGCGCGCACGTAAGAGGCGCGCGCGAAAGCGCGCACGTAGGAGACACACACGGAAGGGAAGCAGTGGAGAGAGAAAATCTGTAGGAGGAGAGAGGAGATAGAAATTCCGTAAGAGAATTTTTCGGCCGAGAAAAAGATGAAAATGAATAGGAGTGGATATTTATAGATTTTGAAAGTGGTAGGCCTGTAATTTCCCCCTGTAACCACCGGCCGGACGAATATGATCGATCCGTTTAGAGCACACAAATCATCATATTTACACAACAGACGAAGATGCCCCCGGACAGAAAAATAACCGCTCTCGCCGGAAAAATTACCGCCTCTCCTGCGAGGGGAGGGTCGGCCCGGCGAGGCTGGCGGCCGACGGGAAAGAGTCACTCGGACAGGGACGAGCGATTTCATGCGGTTCGATGGGTTTGGTCGGACAGATTTGGGTGAACCCCGTCAATCATATATGATATCCCTACACTAAGTATGAACTCAATGATATCATATGGCAGCATCCCAAGTGTCCTTGTCTCCAAATATGAAGACTGTGCCAGACCCAAAAAAACAAAATTATAATATTTAATTGATAATTAAGGAAGCAATAACTTAGAGATTTTCCATTCATCATTATTAATAAAATAATAGATTAATTTATAATTTCAAATTAAATTTTCCTTTCATTGTTTTTTCTACAATCCTATGAAATTCAAATATTCAATAAAATTTAGGTTAAAATATTTGTGACATATTATTGAGAATCGGAATTTGACATTTTTGTAAATTCCAAAAGAATTATTGTAACACTAGATTTTTATAATCAACACTTTTGTCTCCTTACAAATTCTTTCGTGAAGGGGTCAAAGGTATCAGGTATGAAACATTAATGAAATCAACAGTTCTTTTAAAACTCACAAGGGCCAAATAACTTTTCTCTATATTATTGAGGTGTCACGCCACCAATACTTATCCTAATTTTTAATTAACGGAGGTACGCACTATTATACGGTATTCGTTGTACTTACAGTTTAAATAGTGGTGTTCAAATAAATCGGGCCCAGAGGGCCTGTTCGGGACCGGCTCGAAAAAAGCCCGGTTATGCCCAAGCCCGGGCAGCCCATTCCGGGCCTAGGCCGGGCTTGGGGGCCTTACAGGACCCCATATAGAGCATTTGTCCGGCCCGATGTGTAACACCTCAAATTTGACAGCAGATCTTTGGGTAGCTATCGCCGGACGATAGTGGGTATCGCCGGCGGCGATAGCAATGACACTCGACGCCATAAAGCATTGAGTGAGCTCAACACACTCGACGCCTTTCGACGAATCGTTGAGTAAGAGACTATCGCGTGACGATAGTGGTTATCGCGCTGCGATAGCCACAGCTCTCAACGCTCTCGACGTCTTAAAGCGTTAAGTGAACTCAACGCACTAGACGCCGTAAAGCGTTGAGTGGGATATCAGAATGATGACAGTGGATATCGCCAGACGATACTGCCATATATGTGTGGACATGTGTCAGATGGCCGGGCGGCAGCCGATGAGCGGTGATCGACTGGGGTCAAAGCGGAGAAAAAGCCGATGTCGCCAGGCGACAGGCAATATCGCGCGGCGATATCACTAAAGTTGACCAGTCAACTCAAATCTTTGTCTTTGCTTCCTTTTGATAAAATAAGTCTGTGGCTGAGATTAATCCTGAGGCCACTTAAGCAGTGGAGAGAACAAGAGTAGTCTCATTTCACTTCTCTCTCTCTCTCTCTCTCTCTCTCTCTCTCTTTATTTCTATTTGCTCTCTTGGAAGAGGGAGCTAAGGAAAAAGACCGAAGCTGATCTTGAAAGGCTTGGTGAAGGAGATTATGTGGTCGGAACCAAGAACTGAGGCTAGATCCGTGAGAGGAAAGTGGAGCGTTCCTTTCCAACTAGACATAAAAGCTCGTTCATGTCTCCAAAACGGACTACTTGGTAATGATTTTCTCCTTGTACAAGTGAAGTCCTCAATTTGCATATGTGCATGGAACCCCTCGCCAAAAGGTGAAGAAAGGGTGGTTTCTAGTGGGTCGATCATTATGATCCCCGATTACATTTGCATATAGATCCGAAAATTTGCAGTACGGAAGATGCATGCTGTGTGAAGCTCATCCAGACAAGTTGATCTAAATTGGTGATATTTTATTTTGCGTGTCAGAGAAGACTCTACGTATAAACTAGTAGTTTACGGGGTCTGTGAGTTATGCCTGTGAAATGGGAGTAGCATGAAGTACTGGAGATGCTCTCCGAAAAAATAACCAAGAATTTCCACGGTTTGCAAAACTGTTGGATATCGCCAGGCGACAGTTAGTATCGCCGGCGATCACAATAAGAAAAACCTTGATTAGAAAGGAACAAAATTCGTTGCTAATTAAATAAATTCGTTGCTAATTTTAATTAGCAAGGAATTTAGAAACGAAAAAAATTTGTAGCTAATATGGTCCTAGCTAAATTTAGCAAGGAATTTATTCCTTTCTAATTAGTAAGGATTTTTTAGGAAGGAATTTTTTGATTCTAATGTTTTGTATTTTATATAATTATTTGATTAAATTTAAATAATATTTATATACAAAAATAATTTTTAATATGCACTTATTGAGAATCGAACCGGAAACCTCTCATACATAAATTTCTCACCCAACCAACCCTCCTAATTAACTAATTCGTTTATAAATGGCGATAATATATATATAATTATAAATTTATATTATTTATATATTCGGTTATTTACTTATACATACATATATTTATTTATTTATGTTTATTTATTTATAGTTTAATATATATAGTTTATTATATATAATTATTTTTATATATCGTTATTTCTATATATTATATATATTTATATATTTTTGTATATTTTATATTGTTTATTTATTTATATTTTTATATATATTTATTTATTTATTTCTCGTTGCAGCAAGGCGGGGAGATGGGAGTGTGACGAGCTCGACGGCGATATCGTGCGGGAGAGTGACGATCTTGGCAGGGGAGCAGTATCATGATGAGAATGAAAATATAAATGGATTTTTTAATTTGTTTAAAAACTTATGATATATATATATATATATATATATATATATATATATATATATATATATATATATATATATATATATATATATATATATTTAAAAGTGTGATGAAAATATTTGGAGGAAATTGAATCTTTCCCTCCATAAATATTTAATCTAAAATAATTAGTATAGAAATTTTGAAATGAAATATTTCGTTTCTATTTAACAACAAATATTTTGCAACAAAATAATTCGTTGCTATTTTTGCAACGAATTTTTTTGTTGCTATTTTTGTAGGTAAAAACAAATATCACTTACCTAGCTAAATTTGATGCTAATTAGCAACAAAATATTTAGCCTTCCTAATTTTCGTCGCTAAATGAAAATTTTCTTGTAGTGGATAGCTCCCAGTGAGTTATGTTTGTGAGGCCTGTCTCAGGGAGACTTGGGGGTCATGTATGAAAAGCTGAGAGTCTGTAGTGCCAAACTATGGTGGTCATGCGTGCCAGCCTATTTTGGTGCGAAGCCTGTCTTTCGAAGACCGTGGGGCTAGCATGTGTGTTGAGCCATGAAGGCCAACTATTATGGCCGTGAGAGCCGTAACGAAGTTGTGAGCCTATAGTGCCCAGCTCTAAAGGTCGTTGAGCCGAACGAGAAAGGGGAGGGTCCACCCACGCCTTGTCTATTATCCTTGATTGTTTCGGCTATCAGAAGTGGCATGACCATCTAAGCAACGGGGAGTGACTGAACTGTACCTGTGTTATGTCCATCTTGTTTAAATTGCCTAAAGTAATTGGCTGTCGTCGATGACATGATGAGAGTCTTAGGCGTAGGGCCAAAAGATTAAAATGCTCAAGAATGAACTGTTAAGTTTTGGACTTCTGAACGGGAGGTGGTATCCGGGAAGTCCGGTACACCGAAAATGTGCCCTGAGTGCACAGGGCATGTGGTCGTTGAGCTTGCATCTGTGGTGATGAGTGCTTAAATGCACATTGCGGTTGCCAATATATATTTATATAATGCTGTTGCAGGGAAGGAGAATCGTCGTCCCAAGTAAGGGGTGGAGTCATTGTAAATGGGTCGGCAGTTGCTGACTGTTACCATATTTGTCACGTTTTGGTGGGCTGTGGTTTGTAGGTGCTGGAGAGCCAAGTGGAAGGTAGCGTGTTGAAGCCCTTGTGCTGCGATTGGATGACCCTCGAAGGCCCAAAGGCGAACTTTTACTGTTTTCATGTGTGGCTGGTATGCCTGCCGATGTTTGTAAATCACACTTATGAAGTTTAATTATAAGGCCTTAAGGCCGTAACATTTTGTGCATTTTGTTTGTACATTCCTGTTATATATATAAATGTTGTTTATATATAGTGGACATTCGCATGATTTGAGTTCGGACAACCTAAATGCTTCCGCTAAAATGCTCTGAATTAGGATTCGTGTAGTTTTTGATATTAACATGTAACTCCGCCGACTGTTTGTGAAATATGACGTGGGGCCCTGGCCGGACCGTCTGTTATATTTCATGTGACGGATGGAGGTGTTACAATTTTGGTACCAACTTTTCTTGGTCTTCCTCCTGCAAATTCGTGGTTGAATTCTTTTGATGGATAGCGAGCACGTGTAATTGCCGACCGTTATAACATAAATGAACTCAAAAATGTCCACTTTAGAATGCAAATACACATGTTTGAGGGAGTTGTGCGTTCCTATAATTGCTTTTGGCAATATTCTTAGTTGTTTAATTGTGTGTTTCACATTATAGGCGACTAGAAGTGGTGCAGGGCAGCAAGAACCCCAACGCTCTGTGGAGAGTAGTGCACCAAATGATGTGTCCACACCTCCTCCTTCTGCGGAAACTATATGGTTGGTTGTTGAAACTGTGTTCACATTAATCAATGGGAAACCAGTAGGTCAGAGACCTCCTATTCCTGTGGTGGTCCAGGAACTGGTTGGCGTAGTTGAGCATGTAGGGATAAGACAAGTGGTCGTTGAGCCAGTGGCCGCAAGGCGAGCGACGAAGAAGAAATTGAAACACATTATCAGTTTCAATCCTCCTATGTTTGAGGGTACCGAAACCCCTACACAAGTCGAAGATTGGCTCTCAAGGATAAAGAGAGTCCTGACGGCAACTGAAACAGAGGAGTGACAAAAAGACACTGTGGCTACCTTCTTGTTAGATGGTGAGGTGAGTCTATGGTGGGATGAGTTGCACCAGTTTGTTGGTCGGCTGTTGATCGAGATCTCAATGGAGGAGTTCTCAAGGTGTTTTCTGGCGAGATACCTTCCATCAGCATAGCGGATTGCGATGGAGAACCAATTTCAAAGGCTAACTCAAGACAAGAGGTCTGTGGATTACTACTTGCACGAGTTTATGAGATTGGGAAGATAGTCAAGCTTTACGTTTGCAGACGAGAAACGGAAAACAAATCGATTCTATGAAGGACAGAGTGATGACCTGCGGTTGCTTCTCTCGGGACCGATGACGCAGGGTTTTCTTACCTTGGTCAATATGGCCCGCTCCCTCGAACTGGATATGAAGCGTGTGTAGAGTAAGAATGATCTGGCAGTGAAGAAGACAGATTTCAAAGTGTCGTATTCCTCAAAGTCTGAGCACCAAAGGAGGTGGAAGTCAAAGGCTAGGTCTTCAGGACCTGCTGCTTTTTCAAGCAAGCCTGAAGTGATGACAAGAAAAATTTCTCTCACATATTATACATGTGGTAAGGTGGGATATATGGCTCAAGATTGTTGGAGTGGCCTTCCAAAAGGGGAGAAAAATACGGTTGTGTCTTATGCTGAAAAGGGAAAGGTAGTGGTGGAATCAGCTACATCTCAAGCACAACCCTGAGTCTATAATCTTGGTCAATAGGAGGCCATAAAACAAAGTGACGTCATAACAGATATGAGTTAAGATACAATTTTTACTGCTTTCCATACTTAATACCTTGTGTGTTGCTTGTGTATGATTGGTTTGAATTAGGCTTTGTCCCGATATCGGAATATCCTGTGAGAGCCTGTTCGATATAGGAGCTTCTCATTTCCTTTTGTCTGAGGACTTTGTGGGGCGTATCAAAGTGTCTTCGCTTATGCTGACAGATCGAGTGAATGTATTGCTACCTAACGAGTGCTTGATGCACGCATATCGAGCCTACTATGTTGAGGTGCGTATAGGAAGTCATGACTTTGGTTTTGGAAGCATCTGTGCTACCGATATCGGAGTTTGCTATAATCTTTAGTATGGACTAGCTCTCGGAGCAGCGTGCATATATAGATTGTAACTCTAAGGAAGTCACACTGGGACAGAATATCGAACAAGAGACTAAGTTCATTGGTGTGCGAGGATCGAGCATGATATTGATGTCTGTGAAAGAAATAGTATCTAATCACCTAGAGGGGGGTGAATAGGTGAACTTAATTTTTTTTAAATTACAGGCAGAAATACTGAATAATAAGACCTGTATTTGCAATTATCTACAGCAATTCAGCACAGAAATTACAGCAATCACAGAATTAATCACACACAGAGTACACACAGATTTTATAGTAGTTCCCCAAGGTCTTGGTACATCCACTTTCCCCCTTCGCCTATCTAGTAGTGTACTAGATTTGGCCTAACTTCTCCACTTCTTCTCAGATCCTCAGATCTTACAACTCAGAACCCCAAACAGGTTCCTACAACTCAGAGTGATCTCACTCCTACAACTCAGGCACAAAAGCCCTACCACTCAGTCTTCACCAAGACTTACACTCAGAGAACAATGTCTCCTACAACTCAGGCACTAGGCCCTACCTCAGTCTTCAACAAGACCTACACTCAGAGCACACTGTCACCTACACTCAGCCTTTATAAAATAGGCTTACAGCTCAGATCCCTTAGAATCCTACAGAAAATAAAGTTTACAAAGTATATAACCACAACTCTGAAAGAGAGAGATGAGTTGACTGGCTTCTTGATGAGTTCTTGAAAGAACTTGGCAGAGATCAACCTCCCTTGGCTTTCTTCAAAGCTTCTTGAATTAGAACACAGTAGGGTTGTATCTCTATGCAGATGATCTTCAATCAACTGTTGTCTTGAGATTCTGATCTCAATCTGAATCTTACTTATCAGCCTGGTTCAACAGCTGATCTTCTTAGAAGGAGCTCTCTCTCTCCAACTACTTAGATCTTCTCTTGAAGGTCTTCTTTTTTTGTGTTGTTTTTCAACTCATTGATCGATACCATTCTGTTGAAGGAGAAAGGTCTTTAAATAAGCTTTCTCCATTGTGACCGGCTGATCCAGTTTCTAACAACATTCTGACGGCTCTGATAGTTGCAGTTGACCGGTTGAAATGACAGCTGTCAAGTCATCCAGTCACTTCTTGAAATCTCTGTTACTGTCTGAAAGTATCGAGACAGATAGTCTTTATGTGTCGACACAAATAGACTAAGTGTCGACACAAGTAGACTAAGTGTCGACACTAGCCTTGTTGATGTTGACACAACTCCTTGTGTTGTTGTAACAGCTTCTCGATACTGCTTCTTCTGAATGTGTCGACACTGACTCTGTGTGTCGACACAAGCCTTCTTCTTTAATACTTAGTTGAATTCTGCTAAGTGTCGACACAACTCCTTTGTGTCGACACATCTTCTTGTGTTGAAACTTGCTAAGTGTCGACACATCTTCTTTATGTCGACACATGCCTTCTGTGTTGAAACTTTGCTGAGTGTCGACACATCCTCCTAGTGTCGACACATGTACTTGAACTTTGTTGAAGTTTGCTGAGTGTCGACACAGCCTCCTAGTGTCGACACATGTACTTGAACTTTGTTGAAGTTTGCTGAGTGTCGACACAGCCTCCTAGTGTCGACACTTTTGCTGTCGACAAAGTTTCTCTGGGTGTCGACACTGCCTCTAAGTGTCGACACAGATAATGTTGACAATTCTTCACTGTGTGTCGACACAACCTGTATGTGTCGACACTTTTCTTCTGGTGTCGACTCTGCCTTCCTGGTGTCGACACAATTACTCCAAGTGTCGACACAGCTTCACTGGGTGTCGACACTAGCCTTCTCAAGTGTCGACACTTTTCTTGTAGGTGTCGACACATGGACTTAAAAACTTTTATGTTTTCCCTGCAATTACTTAACCTACACACATAAACTCAAAACACATCAAATACATCTTGATGTATATCATTGAGTAGGGTGAGGCTTCTTCAAATCTGGTACATATATTCCAATGTACCCAACAATCTCCCCCTATTTGGAGAAGTCATAACCCTTAGTCAATGATATACACCATACATAACAAATTTTCAGTATGATGTAAAACAGTATTATATGACATGGTAAATACTTAAACATGTATGAAAAAAAACATATATTAATAATTATCTCAGAACAATTAATGTAATAGATTGAACATATAACATTGTTCTTACAACTCCAAACATTTTCATTAATCAAAAGTTTACATAGAGTTAAAAGCAAATTATTACAAATTGTAAACTTAAGAAAATTTCTATCATATGGCTGCTCAGGCTCCTTGATAACAATCCCCTTTCCAGATTGAATCTTTGCTTGAACTGGAGCATCATTGTCATCAACAGGCTTCTTCCCTTTGAGATATTTCTTTTTCAGCTCTTCAGTCTTTATCTTCTGCCTTTCAAAATAGTGATAAGGCTTATGGAAATACTTGTTAGGCTCCTGTGCATTAGGAGGTAGCTTTCCCAGTTTAGCCTTCCTTCTATATTGTACTATGACCTCTTGTCTATTCTCATGTTTTCTCCACTCCTGATCAGAATACCATTTGCCTCTATCTAGGACATTATCCTTAGCAGCCTTCCAAGCAGTCAATATGATATTCCTGGATGTGGGGCTCCATTGTTCAAAATCTGGCCTTAATTCAGCTTGCTCTCTGAACCTTTTCTTAGATAATTGGGCCTCTTGTTCTTTTAGAATTGCCTCTGACACAGGCTGAATAACTTTTTCAAGAATAACATTCTGATTACCCTCAGGAGGACTATACATAGACTGTACCTCCTGATGTATCATATCAAAATCTGCAGGAGGGTATATCACTTGAGCCACTTCAGCTTGCTCTCCTCCAAAGTATGCAGGATTGATGCTAGACTCTGCAACATTATCATCATCACATAAAGGTGGATATCCAAGGGTGGCTCTGATGGAGTTTGAAATCCATTTGGCATGATCAGAGCCAGCTTTGACTAGTACCCTCTCCCCCTTTATGACTTCTCTCTCTATGTGATCCCTAAGATCATCTTTCTGAAATCGGATTTGAGCATTCAAATAATTAACTTCATCCTTATAATAAGGTTTTAACCTTTGGAGCTTGTCAGAAATTGCCTTCTGAGAATCTTCAATGGCAGTTTTAACAGCTGTTATGCTCTCGTGTAGGTGCTTATCAAAGGCCTCTGTGGTAGTAGCAATTACAGCAGTCTGGGCAGTAGATATATTATTCATTTCAGTGACAATGGCATTATGAGAAGCAGTTAGATTATTATTCATTCAAAGCTGATTCTTCAGGACATATCCTTATTTTATTGTCATGTCATCAACCTGTTTCTTGATGTTCTCTTGATGAGTAGCCAGATAGACCACTACATTTCCTCCTTTATGGAAGCAGTCAGTCATTTCCTTTTTATGTTGATTCACTTCAAATCTGATGGATTTTATGTCTTGTGTCAGATCAAATTGCAGGGATTTATGCCCTTCATCCATATACTTTTCTAAAGCTTGTCTTTGCTCATCCATCTTGATTTGCAATGCCACCATCAGAGAACTATAATCAGTAGTTGTGGCAGGCTGTGGAGCAATGGACTGCAATGCTTTCTTGTAGGTCTGGCTTCTTCTCTTGAAGACCTGGAACTTCCTCTTCTTGGCTCTAGCAGCCTCTTCATCCTCTGAAGCATAAGTACTAGCAATATCTACTCTTTCCTTAGGACTAGAATGTAAATCCTTCTCAGTCCTTGGTAGCTCCTCAGCAATTCTTTGCTCCTCAATCTCTTGTTTAGCAGTCTCCTCTACATGCTCCCCCTCAAGATTGACTTTCTCCCCCTCAACAGCTATTATGTCTCTCTCAAGGTCTGTCTGTACAAGGTCAGGGAACAGCTCTTCTAATGTAAACTCATGTTGAGATTGTTTAGAAGAATCTCTAATCTCAAGAGCATCTGTTTCCATTTTATCAGCAATAGATGTGTCCTCTATGACAACATCTTGTGGTTGAGGTTGTATCTGTGTTTGCTGATCAACATCAAGTAATGGTTCAGACAAAACTTCATCCTCAGTATGGAAATTTAATTGATTAACTTCAGTAATTACCTCTAGAATAGTTTGGGTATCCCTTTCACTCTCTAGTTGAGTTGGCTCATCCACATGTAGAGGCTCCCCCTGGAGTGGATCCAGGTGAATTGGGCTAGCTGATAGTAGCTCCCCCTGCCTCTGAGCATCTTCTTGTCTTGCTGGTGACTGTCCAGCATTTCTTCCCTCTTCATCATCAGAACTAAACACCACTTGCTCCTCTGAGCTACTTGAGGATTCTTGAGCCACAATGGCTGTCTTCTTCTTCTTCTTCTAAGGTGTTTTCTTTTCTGGAGTTTACAGTTCCTTTGTCAATACTCTATCCCATCTTGAGAAAATTTTCACATTCATTCTCCTCATGTGGTTTATCTTTGAACCTACAGCTTGGTTCATCACTTCGGGTATACTGCCAGCTAAGTATAAACTCGGAATTCTTCCCAGATTGGGTTTCTTTAGCCTCTCTTTTATCTTATCAAACATAACTACTGACCAATCAGTATTAAGTTTGAAGATTATCTTTGTCATCAAACTGAACATATGAGCTGAAATTCTGTCATGTCCTCCAGGCTTGCTCAGAATTACCTTGACAACTATTTCAGACAAGAATTTGCCCTACATGTTCATGCCTTTCCTGTTGAAAACTGATCCTATCTTCAGGTTTGAATCTAAACCACACCATTTCAATGCCTCTCTAGTCTTAGAAGCAGATACATCTTCTTCCTCTTTTGGTCTTGGTAGTTGAAGTACCTTTCTTAGACTTTTCTGTGTGACCTTGACTTTTGTCCCATGAACTCTGGACTTAATCTTGAGTCCTGATTCATCAAGAGTAGTTGCACTCAAGAATTCAAGAACCTTCTTCTTCCAGATCTTGATTGGTTCTGATACAAGATACTCTAGTCCAGTCTCGGCAATTAGGGTTACCACACCTTTGATTTCTGGTTCCGCGTCATCAAAGGCGTGACGCACGAGTTCATATCCTTCATTAATGTTCTCTTCTAGCTTGGGCGTCATTAGGGTTTGAAGAAATTTTGAATTGAGAGAAGAGAGATATCGACGCACAAGTTTGGTCTCGAGACTAAGGTGAGCGTGTCGACAAACAATGGGGAAAACCTATTTATACCTTTCTAAAATTGAAGATGAAAAGGCGCGTTAACATACTTGAAATGTGTCGACACTGTTGAAAAGTGTCGACACTTACCTATAATGTCTTGACAACTATGTGTCGACACAAATATAGTTGACAGAATATATGTGTCGACACTTATACATCTTAGCTCGACACTTAGTCGAGACTCTACTAGACTAATTCTGTGTAAATCCTAAGTGTCGACACCACCCTGGATGTGTCGACACCTACACTGCATGTGTCGACACTAATTCTCTGAATTGTCGACACAGGCTTCCTAGATGTGTCGACACCATTTCTCTGAAATGTCGACACCACTTCTATGTGTCGACACAGACAACTCTGTGTGTCGACATTATTTTACTTAGCCAATTTTTGTAAACTATTCTAAGTTTATCATTCCAAATTCAATTTTAAATTTATTGAATTTGGCTTCATCTAAGGGCTTAGTAAACATATCAGCTAACTGATTATCTGTCTTAACATACTCTAGGAAAATATCTCCTTTTTACACATGTTCTCTTAGAAAATGGTATTTAATTTCTATGTGATTAGTCCTACTATGGGAGACAGGATTATTTGCAATAGAAATGGCACTAGTAGAATCACAAAATAAAGGTGTTCTACTTACTTGAATACCATAATCTTCTAACTGATGTTGAATTCATAGAAGTTGAGCACATCAACTTCCTGCAGCCACATACTCTGATTCTGCTATGGAGATAGTCACACTTGTTTGTTTCTTGCTACTCCATGACACCAGCCTTCCACCTAGAAATTGACAGGTTCCTGTGGTACTTTTCCTATCTTCCTTGCAGCCTGCAAAGTCTGCATCTGAATAACATGTCAGTTCAAAATCTTCATTCATGGGGTACCAAAGGCCTAGATAAGGAGTGCCCTTAAGATATCTCAAAATTCTTTTGACTGCTGTCAAATGAGATTCTTTGGGGCAAGATTGGTACCTAGCACAGACACATACATGATATCTGGTCTACTAGCAGTCAAATACAGTAGTGAGTCAACTATCCCTCTATACAAAGTTTCATCTACAGGTTTCCATGCATCATCTTTGCTTAGAGACATGCTTGACCTCATAGGAGTTTTCATGGTAGTGGATGATTTCATACCATACTTCCTTATCAATTTTAGGGTGAATTTAGACTGGTATATGGATAATCCATCTTCAGTCTGTCTAACTTGGAGACACAAGAAGAACTTAAGCTCCCCCATACTGCTCATTTCAAATTGTCCTTGCATGAGTTTTGCAAACTTTCTGCAAAGACTACTTTCTGTAGACTCAAATATGATGTCATCTACATATATTTGGACTAAGATAATCTTGCCTCTGGATTCCCTAACGAATAGAGTCTTGTCTATTTCCCCCTTGAGAATTTGTTCTCAATGAGGAAACTAGACAGGGTTTCATACCAAGCCCTATGGGCTTGTTTTAACCCATACAAAGCCTTCCTAAGTCTATATACATAATCAGGTTTAAGAGAATCTACAAAACCTGATGGCTGCTCTACATAGACTTCTTCCTTCAGGTTTCCATTCAGAAAAGCTGACTTAACATCCATTTGATATACCTTAAATCCTTGATATGTTGCATATGTAAGGAACATCCTTATTGCTTTCAGTCTTGCTACTGGAGCAAAAGTTTGATCAAAATCAATACCTTCTTCCTGCCTATATCCTTTTGCAACTAGTCTAGCTTTATTCTTTATAATAATTTCATTCTCATCCAACTTATTCCTAAAGATCCACTTAGTTCCAATAATGTTGTGGTCCTTTGGTTTAGGAACTAGCTCCCAGACCTTGCATCTTTTGAACTGGTTCAGCTCCTCTTGCATGGCCTCAATCCAATGAGGGTCTAGGATTGCTTCTTCAATTTTCTTTGGCTCTACTTGGGATAGAAAGCTGGAGTAGAGAACTGAACTTAGATTCCTGCTCCTTGTTTGTACCCCTTGTCTGAGATCTCCAATAATTTGATTGGCTGGATGATCTTTTAAATGCCTGTTTGCAGGAGGCAGCCTGTCTTCAGGTTGTACACCTTCATTCTCTTCATTTAGCTGTACTTCTTGGTCATCTTCAGCTTTATGAGTATCTTGTACTCCCCCTGGACAGCAGCCACCATCTTCCACTTGCTGACTTGCAGAAGAACCTTCTGTTAAGGTAAGCTTCTTCATTCTCTCAATTACACCTGTAGAGCTGCAAACACTTCTAGGAAATTCATTGTTAATGAGTCTAGCTTCATCAAAAACTACATGAACAGACTCTTCTACAACTTGATGTACCCAACAAAGATCTCCTCTTGGGATTTGGCAGCAAACTTGGTTAGATAAGACTTACTTTTGTTAAGGATATATCACTTGCAACCAAAGATCCTGAAATAGGATAGATTTGGTTTTCTGCCCTTCACAATCTCATAGGGGGTCTTCTTGTGGCTCTTCGTGATAGTACCCCTATTGATTACATGACATGCAGTATTAACTGCCTCAGCCCAGAAATATTCTGGGAGAGAAGTGTCACTCAATAGTGTTCTACCAGCCTCTATCAAGGTTCTATTTTTCCTTTCAGCAATACCATTTTGCTGAGGTGTTCTTGGTGAGGAAAATTCCTGAAATATTTCAAACTCTTCACACAGTTTTGTCATACTTTCTGACTGAAATTCAGTACCATGGTCACTTCTGATTTTGACCACTGTACTGTCCAATTCATTCTGAATTTGTTTAACAAAACTATACAAGATACTTGGAGTTTCATATTTTTGTCTTAGGAAGAACACCCAGGAATACCTTGAGTAGTCATCAACTACTACAAATGTGTAGACCTTCCTACCTAGGCTGTGAACTGGCATAGGACCAAAAAGATCCATATGCAAGAGGTATAGACACCTCACAGAATCCTTGTTATCAAGGCTATGAAAGGTGGATTTGGTCTGCTTGCCCTTTTAACAAGCTGAGCATATCCCAACCCTTATACACTTAACATGAGGACCATTTCTCACTAACTCTTTGTTAAAGAGTTGACCAATTATCTTATAGTTAAGATGAGCCAGCCTCTTGTGTCATTTAACATAATGTGAGACTTTCTCATCAGCTATAAGACAAATAGGAGAAACAATGTTCTCATACATAATGTCTAGACAATAGACATTTCTCTTCATATATTCTGTCAAAATGATCTTTTGATCATTTGACTTCTTGATATGACAACCATCCTTGACAAATGAGATGTCATATCCTGAATCACTCAGCTGACTTATGCTAATGAGGTTATGTTTCAAACCCTTTACATAAGTCACTTGAGTAATTGTAATCAGGTTACTAGTAATATTACCAAAGCCTTTGATGATCCCTTTTTCTGAACCACCAAAGGTAACTTTAGGCCCATCTTTGATAGATGTATAATCCTTCAGCAACCCCCTAGTTCCAGTCATGTGCCTGGAACATCCACTGTCCAAGTACCATATAGGGGCATGACCACTTGGACTCACCTGCAAAACAGATTACTTAACCTTAGAACCCAAATAATTCTTGGGTCCTTGGTGCAGGTTAGTTTGACTTTTAACAAAACTACCTGTAGCTCTTCTAGCGGGTAGTTTGCTACTCTCCTTGACATTTGAATTGTGCCAACAGTCTATGGCAAAGTGGTCTATCTTGCCACAACACCAGCACTCAAACCTGTTGTACCTTTGTTTTGGTACAACCCTGGCTGAAGTATCTACAGCATGCTTTTTGTTTAGTGCTGGGGCTTTGCCCTTAGACTTGGACCTAGCAGTCCAGGAAGGTTTTGTAAATCCTAATCCAGCCTTACCCTTATGAGGTACAACCTCATCTATCAAGGGTAAAACAGATTTGGGTTTAGAAAAGCTAGCCACAATATCCTTCTCCTTTTGAAGTCTAACCTCCAGATTCCTAATTTGATCATTCTTAAATGTAATAGTACCCATCTGAATAACAGTAATGTTCTTTAGCCTGGCTATTTCATTTAGTTTCTGATCAAGCAACTTGTCTGAATCAGCAGCAGCCAATTTAAGACTAGCAATCTCCTTTGCCTGATTTTTGGCCAAGGATTTGCTTCTCTTCAAGACCTGCAACAAGTCCCTATATTCATCAATTAACTGATGAATATCTCCTTCAGATTCAGACCCACCCACATCACTTGATGCAGATGTATCTGATTCTGACTCAGTACTAGAAATTGAACTTGAAGAACAACTTAGTACCTTACTTGGTCCAGGCTGATCCTGGATTTTGTCTCCTTCAGATAAGATCATCAGCCCTTTGCACTGATTGTCCTCATGCTCATAAATTGAGTTCATTAACTGCATGAACTCATCTTCCTCCTCTTCAGCAAACAGTCTAATATAGGCTTCAGCTTCTGAATCTGTTTCTGATGATGACTGATCAGTCAAACTTTTATCCTTCTTGGCAACAAAGGACCTTTCCTTTTTGCCCTTAAACTGAGTCTTCTTCTTGTCAGTTGACTCTTTCCTCTTTTCTGGACAGTCAGCTACTATATGTCCTTGTCTATTGTAATAATAGCATACTATCTTTGATGATGTATTTTTATTTGGCTTGGACTTTCTTTTGTCATTCCTTGATGACTTCATGTTCTGATAATAGTCATCTTTTGTCTGTGAAGTGGATGGCTTAGACCTCCACTGCTTCTTCTTCAAAAACTTTTGAAAATGCCTAGTGAAAGCTGCAAAGTCTTCATCACTTTCACTGCTTTCTGAATTCTTACTATCTGAATTTTCTGTGACTGTCTCAGCAACTATTTGAGGTGGAGATGGAGACTTGCTTCTATACTTCCTAGTGGCTTCAGTCTTGAAGGCCACAACTCTTTCCTTGTGCTCCACTCTAGTAGTCTTCTCTTCCTCCTTTTTAACCATTAAGTGCATTTCATAAGATAGTAGTTTTCCAAACAAGGTTGGAGGAGGTATATCAGCTAATTTGGTCATTTCCCCAATGGCACAAATCTTGGTGTCCCAATCCTTAGTTAGGGATCTTAAGAACTTGTCATTCAGCTCATAGTTGCTGAATTCTCTTCCATAGGACATCAATTCATTGACTATCCTATAGAATTTCTTGTAACATTCAGTAATGCTATCAGACTTTCCTTGTCTGAAGCTTTCATACTCCTGATTTAACAAAGACTTCTTGTCTTGTCTTACCTCTTCAGATCCCTCCATGTAAACTATTAGTGTGTCCCACATTTCTTTTGAGTTTTTACAATGTATTAGGTTCTGAAATGTGACATCATCAATTGCACTTACAATAATATTCTGGGTCATCTTGTCCATAGTGGTCAGAATTATTTCATCTTTAGTCATTTTTAAATAGTCCTTAGGAGTTTTCTAATTTGCATCTAGAATGGAAATCTTCATTGGCACATATGGCCCTTCTTTGACTGTGATGTATATTCTTGGGTCAGATGCTTCCATAAAGAGTCTAACCCTCTCTTTTCATATGTCAAAAATCTCTTTTCTGCAGATTGACAATTTCATGGATCCTAGCTCTTTGTGATTCTCAGTAGAACTCATTTTCTTAATTCTTGATTATTCTGATTCTGCCTACAGGATCTTTACTCAGATTGTTATGTCCTTTTTGAGTAACCTCCCTCGGATACTACTTGAAAGAAATAGTACCTAATCACCTGGAGGGGGGTGAATAGGTGAACTTATATTTTTTAAAATTACAGGCAGAAACACTGAATAATAAGACCTGTATTTGCAATTCTCTACAGCAATTCAACACAGAAATTACAGCAATCACAGAATTAATCACACACAGAGTACACACAGATTTTATAGTGGTTCCTCAAGGTCTGGGTACATCCACTTTCCCCCTTCGCTTATCTAGTAGTGTACTAGATTCGGCCTAACTTCTCCACTTCTTCTCAGATCCTCAGATCTTACAACTCAGAACCCCAAACAGGTTCCTATAACTCAGAGTGATCCCACTCCTACAACTCAGGCACAAAAGCTCTACCACTCAGTCTTCACCAAGACTTATACTCAGAGAACAAAGTCTCCTACAACTCAGGCACTAGGCCCTACCTCAGTCTTCAACAAGACCTACACTCAGAGCACACTGTCACCTACACTCAGCCTTTATAAAATAGGCTTACAGCTCAGATCCCTTAGGATCATACAGAAAATAAAGTTTACAAAGTATATAACCACAACTCTGAAAGAGAGAGATGAGTTGACTGGCTTCTTGATGAGTTCTTGGAAGAACTTGGCAGAGATCAACCTCCATTGGCTTTCTTCAAAGCTTCTTGAATTAGAATACAGTAGGGTTGTATCTCTATGCAGATGATCTTCAATCAACTGCTGTCTTGAGATTTTGATCTCAATCTGAATCTTACTTATCAGCCTGGTTCAACAGCTGATCTTCTTAGAAGGAGCTCTCTCTCTCTCCAACTATTTAGATCTTCTCTTGAAGGTCTTCTTTTTTTGTGTTGTTTTTCAACTCATTGATCGATATCATTCTGTTGAAGGAGAAAGGTCTTTAAATAAGCTTTCTCCATGGTGACCGGCTGATTCGGTTTCTAACAACTTTCTGACGGCTCTGACAGTTGCAGTTGACCGGTTGAAATGGCAGCTGTCAAGTCATCCAGTCATTTCTTGAAATCTCTGTTACTGTCTAAAAGTATCGAGACAGATAGTCTTTATGTGTCGACACAAATAGACTAAGTGTCGACACAAGTAGACTAAGTGTCGACACTAGCCTTGTTGGTGTTGACACAACTCCTTGTGTTGTTGTAATAGCTTCTCGATACTGCTTCTTCTGAATGTGTCGACACTGACTCTATGTGTCGACACAAGCCTTCTTCTTTAATACTTAGTTGAATTCTGCTAAGTGTCGACACATCTTCTTGTGTTGAAACTTGCTAAGTGTCGACACATCTTCTTTGTGTCGACACATGCCTTCTGTGTTGAAATTTTGCTGAGTGTCGACACATCCTCCTAGTGTCGACACATGTACTTGAACTTTGTTGAAGTTTGCTGAGTGTCGACACAGCCTCCTAGTGTCGACACATGTACTTGAACTTTATTGAAATTTGCTGAGTGTCGACACAGCGTCCTAGTGTCGACACTTTTGCTGTCGACAAAGTTTCTCTGGGTGTCGACACTGCGTCTAAGTGTCGACACAGATAATGTTGACAATTCTTCACTTTGTGTCGACACAACCTGTATGTGTCGACACTTTTCTTCGGGTGTCGACTCTGCCTTCCTGGTGTCGACACAATTACTCCAAGTGTCGACACAGCTTCACTAGGTGTCGACACTAAACTGCTCAAGTGTCGACACTTTTCTTCTAGGTGTCGACACATGGACTTAGAAACTTTTATGCTTTCCCTGCAATTACTTAACCTGCACACATAAACTCAAAACACATCAAATACATCTTGATGTATATCATTGAGTAGGGTGAGGCTTCTTCAAATCTGGTACATATATTCCAATGTACCCAACAGTCTGCCTATTTATAATCGTCTTTATTAATGACATTTTAGTGTACTCTCAGTCTGAAGAAGATCATGTGAACCATTTGCGGATGGTGTTGCAAACCATGAGAAGAAACAAACTCTATGTCAAGTTCTTAAAGTGTGAGTTCTGGCTATCGTCATTGGCCTTTCGTGGTCATGTGGTAAGTGGAGAAGGTATTGCGGTGGATCCGGCGAAGATAGTTGCGATATGGGAGTGGCCGTTTTTGTCTTATGTGGCTGAAGTCCAGAGTTTCCTTGGACTTGCGGGCTACTACAGGTGCTTCGTAGAGAACTTCTCACGGATAGCCTTGCCTCTCACCACACTGACGAGGGAAGATCAGAAGTTCGTTTGGACGCCGGAATGTGTACGAGCTTTTGAGGAGCTAAAGAGTCATTTGACCACGACGCCTATCTTGAGTTCGTCATATGGTACAGACGGCTATGAGATATATAGTGATGCTTCAGGTAACGACTTAGGCTGCGTTTTTCTTCAGTTCGAAAAAGTGATGGCATATGGCTCACGCCAGTTGAAAGACATGAGCGGAACTATCTCGTCCATGACTTAGAGTTAGCAGCGGTGATATTTGCACTTAAGTTGTGGCGTCATTACTTATATGGCATGAAAGTTGATATTTTCATGAACCATAAGAGCCTTAAATATCTTTTGGATCAAAAAGATCTAAATATACAGCAATGGAGGTGGATGGAGTTCCTCGGGGACTGCACCTTCGATATAGACTATACTCCCAGAAAGGGAATTGTTGTTGCAGATGCCTTGAGTCGGCGGACTCCAGTAAGGGCAACTTGGTTGCAGATGCATGATGAGTGTCTGATGTAGGAGTTGGAGAACGTATGCACTTCTTGTGTTGACAAGAATGCTACTAGAAATGCGTGCCTAAACTGGACAGAGGTACAATATGACCTTGTGGATAGGGTTCGGCGAGCAATGGAACTCGATAAAAGTCTACAACGTTATTCAGCGGATGGGTCAAATGCCCAATTCTCATTGGATGACGGCCTTTTGCCAAAAAAATGGTCATTTGTGCATCTCGGATGTGGCTAAACTATGTGAGGAGTTGATGTACGAAGCACATTTTACCAAGCACTCAATTCACCGAGGGAGCACGAAAATGTACAGGGACATGAAGAAGGTGTTCTGGTGGCCAGGTTTGAAGAAAGACATAGCTCATTATGTGACAAAATGTCAAACTTATGCCTTGGTGAAAGCTGAATGCCAGAAACCTGGAGGTTTCCTGAAGTCGTTACCAATCCCGGTATGGAAGTTCGATGATATTTTTATGGATTTCATGCATGAACTGCCGAGATCTCAGAGCGGAAATGATGTCATGTTGGTGATCGTTGACCGGTTAACAAAAGTGTAACACTTCATACCTAACAGGAAGGACGATTCGGTAGAAAAGTTGGCTAAGTTATACGTCAACAACATAGTACGATTGCACGGCGTGCCTCGTAGCATCGTCAACGACCGAGATGGGTGTTTTACTTCGAGTGATTGGAGACTAATCCACCAACTGTTGGGTACCAAGTTAAAATTTAGCATGACCTTTCATCCTCAAACGGATGGTCAGACCGAAAGGGCCAACAGAATAATGGAGGATATGGTCCGTATGTGCGCCCTGGATTTCGGGAAGAGGTGGGAAGATCACCTCTATATGATTGAGTTCGCCTACAACAATAGCTATCAAGCTAGCATACAAATGGCGCCCTTTGAAGCTTTATATGGTAGTAAGTGTCGTACATCGTTAGCTTGGGCGGAAATAGGAGAGTCAAAGCTATATAAGCGTAAGGAGGTCGAAGATGCAAATTCGACCATACGTACTATACGAGAGCAGCTGTTGGTAGCTACAACACCAAATACTGAAACGTGAAGTTTGCGGTTGGAGAGTGGGTGTACTTAAAGATCAAGTCATTCAAAGGCATGTCCAGGATTCAGCGCTTGAAAAAGTTGAGTCTGATGTATCTTGGTCCATTTGAAGTGGTTGAGCGAATTGGAGAAGTTGCCTATCGTTTAGCTCTTTCGGCGGAGCTAAGTGGCTTGCACGATGTGTTTCACATATCAATGCTGCGAAAAGCTGTGAAAGAGCCAGCCCAAGTGGTTGCAACTGATCAGGCACTGGTCGATGGACGGCTGACAATGAAAGATCGGCCCATTCGAATCGAGTATACAAAGATCAAGCAACTGCAAAACAAGACAATCGGGATGGTCAAAGTCTGATGAGACAATTACGGCCAGAAAGAGCTGACATGGGAGCGTGAGCAAACCATGTGCGAGGATTACCCCGAGTTGTTTGTAAAATAATGTTGTAACATTGTTTTGTAAAAGTAAAATAGGTTGTAACATATAAGTTGTTGTTTTTCACTTATAAAAGAATAAAAATTCTTGACAAAGTTTCTGTAATGAGGGGAGAGTTGTAACACCCCAAATTTGACAGCAAAACTTTTGGTAGTTATCATCAGGCGACAGTGGGTATCACCGGCGGCGATAGCAATGACACTCAACGACATAAAACGTTGAGTGAGCTCAACACACTCGACGCCTTTCGACGAATCATTGAGTAAGAGACTATCACGTGACGATATTGGGTATCACACAGCGATACCCCCCCCCCCCCCCCGACTCTCAACGCTCTCGATTCCTTAAAGAATTGAGTGAACTCAACGCACTCGACGTTATAAAGAGTTGAGTGGGATATCAGAATGGTGACAGTGTAAATCGTCAGGCGATACTGCCATGTATGTGTGGACACGTGTCAGATGGTCGGTCGGCGACCAATGAGCGGTGTTCGATTGGGGTCAAAGCGGTGAAAAAGCCGATGTCGTCATGTGATAGTCGATATCGCACAGCGATATCGCTAAAGTTGACCAGTCAACTCAAATCTTGGCCTTTGCTTCCTTTTGATAAAATAAGCCTATGACTGAGATTAATCCCGAGGCCACTTAAGTAGAGGAGAGATCAAGAGAAGTCTCATGTCACTTTTTTCTCTCTCTCTCTTTATTTCCATTTGCTCTCTTGGAAGAGGGAGCTAAGAAAGAAAGCTGAAGCTGAGCTTGGAAGGCTTGGTGAAGAAGATTCTGTGGTCAGAACCGAGAATCGAGGCTATATCCGCGAAGAGGAAAGTGGAGCGTTCCTTTCCAACCAGACATAAAAGCTCGTTCATGGCTCCAAAATAGGCTACTAGGGTAACGATTTTCTCCTTGAACAAGTGAAGTCCTCAATTTGCATACGTGCATGGAACCCTTCACCAAAAGGTGAAGAAAGGGTGGGTTTCAATGGTTCGATCGTTGTGATCCCCGATTACATTTGCATATAGATTCGGAAATTTGCAGTACGGAATAAGCATGTTGTGTGAAGCTCATCCAAACAGGTTGATCTGGATTGGTGATGTTTTATTTTTCGCGTTGGAGAAGACTCTGCGTATAAACGAGTAATTTACGGGGTATGTGAGTTATGCCTGCAAAATGGGAGTAACAGGAAGTACTAGAGATGCTCTCCAAGAAAATAACCAAGAAATTCCACGGTTTGCAAAACTGTTGGAAATCGCCAAGCGACGGTGAGTATCTCCAGCAATAGCTCCCAGTGAGCTATGTTTGTGAGGTCTGTCTTAGGGAGACATGGGGGTCATGTATGAAAAGTTGAGTCTGTAGTGCCCAGCTATGGTGGCCATGAGTGTCAGCCTATTTTGGTGCGAAGTCTGTCTTGCGAAGACCGCGGGGCTAGCATGTGTGTTGAGCCATGGAGGCCAACTATTATGGTCGTGAGAGCTGTAATGAAGTTGTGAGCCTGTAGTGCCCAGCTCTAAAGGCCGTTGAGCCAAACGGGAAAGGGGAGGTCCACCCGCGTCTTGTCTATTATCCTTGATTGCTCCGGCTTTGGGAAGTGGCATGTCGATCTGTGCAACGGGAAGTGACTGAACTGTACCTGCGTTATGTCTATCTTGATTAGATTGCCTTAAGTAATTGGCTGTCGTCGATGGCATAATGAGAGTCTTAGGTGTAGGGTCAAAAAGACTAAAATGCTCAAGAATGAACCGTTAAGTTTTGGACCTCTTAATGGAAGGTGGTATCCAGGAAGTCGGGTACACCGAAAATGTGCCATGAGTGCACGGGGTGTGTGGTCGTTGAGCCTGCGTCTTTGGTGATGAGTGCTTAAATGCACATTGTGGTTCCCAAAATATATTTATATACTGTTGTTGTAGGGAAGAAGAATCGCCGCCCCAAGTAAGGGGTGGAGTCGTTATAAATGGGTCGGTAATTGTCGACCGTTACTTTGTTTGCCACGTTTTGGTGGGTTGTGGTTTGTAGGTGCTGGAGATCCAAGTGAAAAGTAGCGGGCTGAAGCCCTTGCGCTGCGATTGGCTGGCCCTCGAAGGTTCGAAGGCGAACTTTTACTGTTTTCATGTGTGCCCGACCTGCGTGCCGATGTTTGTAAACCACACTTGTGAAGTTTAACAGTAAGGTCTTAAGGCTGTAACATTTTGTGTATTTTGTTTGTACATTCTTGTTATATATATAAATGTTGTTTATATATAGTGGACATTCACATGATTTGAGTTCGGGCAAGCTAAAAGCTTCCGCTAGAATGCTATGAGTTAGGATCCGTGTAGTTTTTGATATTAACATGTAACTCTGTCGACTGTCTGTGGAATATGGCGTGGGGCCCCGGCCGGAACCTCTGTTATATTTCATATGACGGATGGAGGTGTTACACGATCTCCGGGACGGATCGGGCAAAGCTCGGTTTTCCAGGCTGGGGCGATCCCGGGTCCAGGAAAAGCCCGGCCTAGGGCGGAAATCCCACCTTGTACGGGGTTTCAAGCAGCATTTCATTTGGAAATCTCGCCTAAGTTGGGCTTTCTGATATCCCGCCCGCCTACAGGCGGGATTTTCAATGGGAAATCCGGCCTGTAGGAGAATATTTTTTTAAAAAAAAATTAATTTTTATTTAATAATTTATTTAATATATATATAATTAAAAATCCGAGCTCGGCCTTCGGGGCATTGGCAGGTCCCATACTAAAGCTAGTGCCCGAGCCCGACTAAAGCGAGGCCCAAGCACGAATTCAGATGGCAACAGTCCGAGCCCATTAGGCCCGGCCCGAACGGGCTTTTTGGATAGGCCTCTGTTTAAACATTATGAAAAACAATCAACTAACAATGTATAATTTCTTAGCCCTTTGTTAACAATATGAAGATTATTTTTAATTTTTTTAATATAAATAAAAGGGAGAATATCTCAAAAATAAGGGATGTCCCCCAACCAAGATTAAGTTTGAACAAAAATGTCAGCATCATAGAATGTATGTTTGACATGACAACCAAAAAAACATTTCTAGTCTCAAACTTAAGAGTGAATGAAGTTTCTTAGGTGAGGTCGACGTTCGCGAATTACGGGTCATAATCATCATGTTCACGACCGCTATCACACCGCCGAATGTGGCCTTAAATGTCATTTTCTTACCTTTTCTTTTTAGCCCTTTAATTTCTTTTATTTTTCAACTACTGCACTTGCAAAAAGAAGAGAATTGTTATATGCATTATAATTTTAGCTATTAACGCTATTTTGTTAAAAATACCACTCAATGCTAAAAACATCCTAAATTATATTTGCACCGCAAAAAATTTAAAGGAAGAAATCTGCGGCATGATAGAGAAGACACCGAGTAAAACCTTAGAGGAAGAAAACAAACAAAATGTGTAAGATGATGAAGTTTAGAAGCATTGCATTTATAATGTGGCTGAACTTCATAGGTAGAAATAATTTCCAAGGCCTCAAGCACTTGCTTGAAAGACGATCAAAGACCGCTAGGTTTGGTCGGTTGGCTCGGCAGTGACCGGATGTGGTGGCGCCGGTATCGGGGAGGAGTTCTGGATGGAGGAGCTGGCGTCGTGGAAGATGAATCGCGAAATGGGGCAAGGGGAACGTCGGGTCGGGTGCCAAAAGACTGGTGCCAATAGTTATTTTTGGAGGATTTAATTTATGGTGTTATTTATGTTATTTGCAGTACCAATAGTCAAAATTGTGATGCCTATAACAATTCCCCCGAAAAAAATTCTCTAGGCCTTGGAATACAAAATAATGTTTCTATATATAAGCTCAAGTTTTTTTAAGCCTACAAAATTTTGAGCTTGTTCTTCCACAATACATGTCAGAATTAGGCAAATAATATATGCATTTTATAGCCAAGAAAGGGATCTAAAACTTTCATGTTGAACATTTATTCAAATTTTGCACGCATTGACCGAAATCTCGTCTGAAAGGTTGCTGACTCGAAATGAATATAATAATAATAAATTTTAAAATTCGAGGCAGCAACCTTTCAGGCCAGATTCCGGCTAAACCGTGCAAATTTTGGAAAACTGTTCAACATGAAAGTTGTAGATATCGTTTTGACTACAAAATGCATATAATGTTTGTCTAATTCCGATATGTATTATTGGAGAACCGGCTCAAACTTTTTTATGTTTAAAAAAGATTGAGCTTAAAAAAACTTGAGCTTATATATATATATATATATATATATATATATATATATATATATATATATATATATATATATATATATATATATATATATATATATATATATATATATATATATATATATATATATAATAAAAAATACTAATGTTTTATTCACAAAAAATAAATTGAGGAAATAATTTAGGCTGTGTTTGACGCGACTTATCATGATTTATTTGCTCTGGTGAGATTGGACAAAGATATCATTGTCATACCAAAATCCTATACCTCAAACTAATTTTTTTGTAACATTTGTCATATCAAACATATATTCTATGACAATGAGGGTTTTGTCGAACTTCATCGGAGCAATTAAGATGCGATAAATTGCGCCAAACAGAGACTTAAGCTCCGTTTGGGGGGACTTATTTTCACTGGTCAAGCGGTCATGACCGCATGAATCCAAACTTAAATTAAGTCTGGATTCATGCGGTCATGACCGCTTGACCGGTGAAAATAAGTCCCCCAAACGGAGCCTTAGTTTTCATGTTTGATGGTGATGTTTGGCAGTTGCAATTGATGGCTACTACTGCTTAATTATGCTAACCTCCAAGGAAAGTTAATGGAATTCTAAAGAAAGGGTGAAAAAAACTCCCAAACATTGGAAGCTTCTTCTACATGGAACTTTATAAAAAAAAACAATATGATGATGAATTTTAGTCTAACTAAAAAATAAATTTCAAATTTTTAATTGTTCTCATACTTATCCGCAAGTTTTAAGCTAAGTTTGAAATAGGTCTTTAAATTAACTTCCATTAAATTTTTAAAGGGTTTAGATGGCCAGATTTGGATCCCCTGGAGTTCATACGGACAACTCAATGGTGGAGTTTGATCCATCTCGCGTGTTGGAATGAAATCCAGCGTGCGAGATAACCCGTTTATTTTAATTATTTTTATTACTTTTTACTGTTCGTTTTGTCTTTTAGCGTCTTGATTCATCTCGTCGTAGGATTGGCGAGATGAATCGCTCTCGCGCGTTGGATCGAACTCCGCACTGAAGTTCTCTGTACGAACTCCAGACGATCGGGATCCTAAATGACCTCTTTAGGGCTTTGGGTCGATGATGTCATGGTGATGTGAATATTTAGTATTATTAATTTATCTCATGAATAAAAGTTTGATTCTAATTATGCATGAAATGATAATATTAAATATATTTCATACTTTTTTAAATAAAATAATAATGTTAAATATTTTAATCAACTTCATGCCATCAAAATCCTTCAATAACCTAAGGGAAGTTTAGTTCAATGATTTATTCAAAATTAAAGTATCTATTTTAAACTTGAGCTAAAGCTCTGAGTCTAATTAATATATTCTTCATTTCAACTTTTTTTTTTGAAAAGATTTGATTGTTTCCTTTGGTGCACCGTTTTTTTGCTCCTTGAGTTTAAGGTAGGACGGGAGTTCACGAACGACAGTTCATAACCACCGTGTTCATGAGCACCACCGGGATGCCAAATGGAACTCGCATTTATTTATCTACGCGGAAAGTGATCTTGAGAACCCAATTTTCATATTTTGTATAAGATGGAGGTTAGTTAACTTTTATGAAGGGCAATGTGCATGAATTATGCACACATAGGTATAAATAAGTATAATAGAAAATTATTATGCATAATATAAAAGAAATACAACAAATGTAATTTTACAAACAAGAATAAAATAAATATATAAAAAGAAATACAAAAAATGTAATTTTGCAGACAAGAATAAAATGAATAAAATAGGTGATTTGTCATTGCACTGTTGAAGCAATCGGCAACTAAAATACTTGAAGCTATGGAGGATTGTTCAATTAAGTCGGAGTTTACATAATAACAGATTGCACCACCAATCATTCAAAATTACATTTACCCCCCACAATAAATTTTTGAAATTTACAAACTATCTCCCCCTTTAGAAAAATAAATAGACTATGATAATAAATTCAGTCAAATTATTTTTTGATATTTAATGTTTACCCTCTGTAATGACCCTAGATTGAAAGGAATGAACAATGCTACATTGAAGAAATAATATGATTTTTTTGTATATTTTTAAGAATGAACAATGTCACATTTAAGAAATAATTTGATTTTATTTAAAAGCTCAAGACTACTGAGAATTGAGTTTACATCATTAACTTGGGCTCTGTTTGGGAGGACTTATTTTCACCGGTCAAGCGGTTACGACCGCATGAATCGGACCATAATTTATGGTCTGATTCATGCGGTCGTAACCGCTTGACCGGTGAAAATAAGTCCTCCCAAACGGAGCCTTACTCTACTTTAACAAGGATACAATTGGGCAAGTTGATGATTATCAAGAATTGATTTTACATCATTACACAAATAAAATTGGATACATTCTTAACAAACATAACTCTGCATAAAATATAACAAACATACTACATTTTGTAAAAACATTGTGAACACATCCCTGCATAAAAAATGCATTACAAACGCGCCCCTCTCAACCAAGAGTCATCACAAAAAGTAAAATTAGAATATCAGAAGATAATTTTACTGATATTTTCATTTTCCATTCATATTTCTAAGGGAAGGGGCAAATTGTAAACTTGAAGAGCTAAATGTAATTTCAAAAGATGGAGGGGTGCAACTTGTAATTATGGAAACTCACACACACACACACACAACTCTTACTGTATAATGTGTGTTTAAAGTTTACTATGATATACATTTATATGGAAGGTCAGTGGGTTCACAAATTGAGCAATAAAATTAACAATCAAGAGAAACCTGAAGAAGAAGAAAAGGGGAAAAAAGAGCCCTCTATCTCATAAGAACTTGAAAAAGAAAAAGAAGAGAGCTTCATGAGGAATGAAAAATAATAGCTCAATTGTGAACAAATCCTACCTCTATCCACAATACAATCCTGCCTAAGAAAATATAGCCCCTAAACATAATGACTACTTACACCTCCCAATCAGCAAATTAATGGAATGCTGAGTTTGGTCCTACCATTTTAGGGATTCAGGGCCCAAAATAATCGGCACTGTACTGTCCACGACCGATCCACGGTGAACTCGACTGTCACCGTGGATCCCGAGATATCGGCATATCCTATTTCATCAGAAGAACAAAATCAAATTTCGCTATGATCTCATAAACAAGATCTAAATGATAGTGATGTCTATATAACATGTTAAGAGATCCTGACCTGAGAAAATGAAGCTGAAGCAGAATTTTGGGATGACTGCTGAGATGTGTTGGAATGCATCCTGTGCAGGTATTGCACGTGGTGAAACTGCCGCAGCCTTGATGCAAAGTTGATGTTATGCATGTTGCTGTCATCATGATTATCGCGCTCCGTTGCCCGCGGGAATTTCTCGTGTTGCGCTGGTTCCCAATCATCCTGGTAATGTTGGCCCGCTAGCGAGCGCGTCGATTTTATTCTCGTCCTCAATATCTTGAATGCCGCGCTTTGCTGTTGAAATTTTTTTTAAGTGTTTCTAATGTTATATGATATTGCTATGTTTAGCCCTGCAACTTTATTAAACTCATGTACAAAGAGATCCTTTAAAATAAAGAGGACTGATAACATGGGCATTATAAATGCTAATATTTGTTAATCAAGAGAGAACTTATCTCTTTGTGATTTTATGAACATACAAGGTTATACAAAGGCCTACTTATAGAGGGAGGGACGGTGAGGGGTGGGAGGAGGTGGTGTGGAGCCCTAAAACCGTTTTAATATCATCCCTCAAACCAAAAAAGACATTGTTGATATCAACCATCTAATATTCAGAGGGCACATGCTACATACTAAATTAAAAGTACCACTAATAACACGATGAAAAACAAAATGGAAATAAAGTTGGATGTGTTTGGAGTGCTCAAGGAAAACATCGCTGTAAGCAAATTGAATGACAGTTTGAATGTTGCAATAAAGAGTCGTTATCAATGAATTTTTGGTGCCCACGACTTTTAATAGGTGAGAAGCGAATTCGTTTAGGGTGGCCTATTTGCTCTGGTGAGTTTGGACAAAAATGTCATTATAATAAAATGTATGTTTGGCAACACAAAGGTTATGACCACTAGGTCTTCTACCAAGTAAATTGTTAGAAAAGCCCAGTTTAGGGTCCATCCAGTGGCCCAATTTTTCCCGCTTTTCCTCCTCATTGTATTAGTCCCACATGTTAGATTGAGATTTCTCCTCTTACTCCTTTCCTATATAAATGTATTCATACTTGTAACTATTAATTCAAGAAGTATATACAAGGTTTTGGGCCTCTCTTTACATGATATCAGAGGCAACCAGTCTACTCCTTGTATTTGTTTTCGGTCTACTGTTCACGGTCTCCCGCTTCTGTCCGCCCGGACTTGTTTGTCTGACCTGTCCTCCTTCCTCTTAGCCGCCGTATCGTGCGGCCGGTCTCCTTACCTCTCTCTCTACTTTGTCTCCTCGTGGCTTCCACTTCTCCTCTTCCTCCTACCTCTCTTTTATAAACTCTCACGTGGGGCCCACCTTCTCTTGTATCTGTCCGCGCGGTCTTCCTCACTATCCGCGCGGCCTGTTTTTCTCTCCTTTCCGCCTTCCGTCACTTCTCTAGTCTCCGCGGTCTCCCGCTGTCACTGACCGAGCGGTCTCTCTTGCCATCCCCCCCCCCTCCTGGTTTTCCCTCTTCCCACTAGTCGCGACTTCTCTCACGTTGTTGCGATTTTTCCTCTACCTGAGTGTCCGCATCTAGGTCGCGGCACCTCTACTTGCCGTTGGTGGCCTCACCTTGACCGTGCGGACTCCCTATCATGCCTCTACATCGGCGAGCCGTTGTGACTTGTCTTGTCGTTAGCGGTCTCTTCTCTTCCTGCAAGCCGCATCCTGGTCGCGACTCTCCTTGTCGATGGTGTGTCCGCCGAGACTGTGCGGCTTCTGTTTCTACAGCTCCTTATCTCTCTATTCGGCCTCCCTCTAGCCGCCCGGCTTGCTATTTTAGCTGCTCGGCTTTCTGTTTTAGCCTCCTGGCCTTCTCTGCCAAGCCGAGCGCCTTCTCCTGCTAGCCGATCGGCCTCCTCCTGCTAGCCGCCCGACCTTCTCCTTGCTAGTCCGGTCTTCTCCTTACTCGCCGCTCGGTCTTCCCCCCTACTAGCCGTTCGGTCTCTTCTGATAACCGCATGGCTTCTGATGATTCCGCTGCCACCTCTGCTCCTCCAGCCCGTGCGGCTACCACGGCTTCCGAACTCCGCGATGAGCTCCGGATTACTACCATTTCACTGACTGGGAAACGGAACTTCGTTGAGTGGGTTCACTCAGTTCGACGTGTCCTGCAGACCAAGGGTCTTCTTCACCACTTGACCCGAGCTACCCTCAATGCTCCCTCCGATGACTGGCTTCGCGATGATGGTCGGGTCCAGTCATGGCTCCGAAATTCTATGGATACTGAGCCTTACAGGATGACCATGTATCATGACACGGCCAAAGCCATGTGGGAGGAACTACACTCTTTTTACTGTGGGCACAACAGTCTTCAACACCTATATGATATTCTCTCCGACCTTCAGAACCTCACTCCAGGTGCTCCCGGTGATATGATATCTTTTGTTGCCCAAGCCAAGACCCTAGTCGAGGCCTGGATTCAACATCAGCCTCCAACCACTGATCTCGCTACTCAACGGGCCCAGAAAGAGGTTCTCACCATCGCGATGATGATGTCTCGTGTTCCTCCCCACCTGCATAGTGTTCGGGCCCGGATTCTCTCTTCTACGACGAATCCTTCATTGTCAGATGTCTGCTCCATGCTGCTTAATGTTACGCCTCTTACTGAGGCTCCTCCAGGATTTGCACCTGCACTCCTTCAGCAACCTCTCCTTCCGACCCCTCCTCCTGCTCGTGGCTCTTCCACCGGGGGGGGCACCTCCGTCTCGGGGACGCGGGCGTGGGGATCGTTCTTCTATGAAATGCACCTACTGTGGCTGGGATGGTCATCTCGAGGCTACTTGTTACGGCAAGCATGGTCTACCTCCCCACCATGCGGCTACTTCCTCTACTGCTTATGCTCCCACTAGGGCTTCTACTCAGGATTCGGTGTCTACTACTCACCAACATATCAATGAGCTCCGCACCCAACTCCAACAGCTACAGGGTGTCCTCGGCCGCTCCTCCGGCTCGGTTGCGTATTTGTCTGCGGAAGGTATAACATGTCTCTCTCATAGCCCCCGCTGGATCGTTGATTCTGGCGCTACGCACCATATTACCTCCCAGAAGCCTTCCCAGTATCTCCAGACGGCTCATCCTTCGCATATCACTGTGGCCAATGGTGACACCTTACCGGTCTCTGGGGCCGCAGCTCTCCAACTTACCTCGGCCCTTTCTCTCTCCTCGGTTTTTCATGTTCCGGGGTTGCCCTTCAATTTACTCTCTGTTAGTCACCTAACACATGAACTTCATTGTTGCATAACCTTTTTTCCTTCCTCTTTTCTTATGCAGGATCGCCGCACCCAGAGTATCATTGGTGAGGGGCAGCTGGTGAATGGGCTCTACATCTTGGATATCTCATCCACTCTTCTCTTTGTTGTCTCCACAATCGACTGGCATCGCCGTCTTGGTCATGCTCCTCTTCTGATCCTTACGCGAGCTCTTCCCGATGTTCGTCTACGGGAGTTCTCTTGTGAATCTTGTATCTACGGTAAATAGCATCGTTCTTCCTTCCCCCCTTGCATGTACCTGGAGTAGTACTCCTTTTATCTCTAGTTCATTCTGATGTATGGGGTCCCTATAAAGTCCCCAGTATCTTTGGATTCCGCTATTTTGTCACGTTTATTGATGACTACTCGTGTGTTACATGGCTATATTTACTGCATGATCGTACTGAACTTACTTCTTTGTTTCGTGCTTTTTTAACTGAAATGCGTACGCAGTTTGTCAGCTCTCTCAAAGTCATTCGCATTGATAACGCTCGTGAGTATATTAGTCGCACCTTCTCCACTCTTTGCACCGAAGTCATTCATCAAACTTCGTGTGCGTACCCCTAGCTCGAAAAATCATCACCTTCTCCACTCTGCTCCAGATGCACCGAATTTGGCTTGACTCATACCTATTCTTTTTTATTCATCACCTCTCTCAACGAGTTTTCGGGTGTGTTTGTTATGTTCATCTTCTTGGCCCACCTTCCGACAAACTTGCTCCTCGGGACAGCCAAATATATGTTTGTTGGCTACTCTCGTACTCAGAAGGGGTATGTTTGCTACTCTCCTTCTGATGGCAAGTTGGTCGTCTCGGCGGATGTCACGTTCTGCGAAGATCAGCCCTTCCACTTACCTTCATCCACTTCGACTTCCTCTCCTCCTCTTCCCCGGCCTGCTATACCTGTCACGTCCTCTTCTCTGACATCTCCAACCACCTCTCTCCTTGACCCCCCTCGGGTTCCTCCACCCCATATCCGTGTCTACACCTGTTTCTTCAAGGATGTTTCCTTGCACCAGCTACCACCCTCCAACGACACCCCGACAATGGCAGATCCAGCTCCCGCCTCTACAGCTCATCCATTGGCCAACTATGTTTCTCTCCATCGGCTGAGTCCACCTCTCTACACCTTTGTCACCTCTTCTTTCCTCTATCTTTATTCCTAACACTGTGCAGGAGGCGCTGCAACACCCGAGGTGGCGGGCGGCCATGAACGATGAAATGCGGGCTCTCTGGGCTAACCAGACTTAAGATCTGGATTCCTCTTCCCGTGGGACAGCACTATGTGAGCTGCAAGTGGGTTTTTGTTGTTAAACATGCGGCGGATGGCACCATGGAGCGACTCAAGGCCCGCCTCGTGGCCCGGGGTTTTACTCAGCAACAGGGTTTGGATTATGAGGAAACCTTCTCTCCGGTGGCCAAATTGAACACCGTCCGCGTTCTTCTCTCCTTGGTTGTTCATCGACATTGGCATCTTTATCAGTTGGATGTTAAGAACGTCTTCCTCAACGGCGATCTGCGGGAGACTGTTTACATGCACCAACCTCCCAGGTTTAAAGACCACGGGGGAGTCTCGGGTTTGTCTTCTTCGGAAGTTTATTTATGCTCTCAAACAGTCCCCGCAGGCTTGGTTTGAAAAATTCAGCAAGGTTGTCTGTGATATTGGCTTTATTCGGAGCTCGGCTGATTTCTCTCTCTTCACCTGACACCGGGCAACCGGAACTGTGATCCTACTTGTCTATGTTGATGATATCCTCATTACTGGCGACGATACTACATGGATACAACATATCAAGGAACAGCTAAACTCTTGTCTTTCAGACCAAAGACCTTGGCAACCTTTGATACTTTCTTGGCCTTGAGGTTGCTCGACGCCCTGATGGTCTTGTGTTATCACAAAGGAAGTATTGTATGGATCTTCTTCATGATGTCGGCTATTCTGGATGCAAACCTGCGGATACTCCTATGGACGCTAATCACAAGATCTCAGCCCACAGCTCTGACTCCGATGAGATGCTTACAAATCCAGAATACTATAGACGCTTGCTTGGTTGGGAAGCTGATCTATCTCACGGTTACTCGCCCAGACATCTCTTTTGTTGTAGGAGTCGTGAGTCGTTTCATGCATGCTCCCCGGACATCTCATCTTCAGGCTGTTGAGCGCATTCTTCGATATCTCAAGACCGCTCCAGGACAAGGGCTGGTGTACAAGCCATCCATATCTTTATCTCTTGTTGCGTACTTTGACGCTGACTATGCTGGATCCATTGATGATACGCGCTCCACAACGGGTTTTTGTACTTACTTTGGAGGACATCTCATAACTTGGCGTAGCAAGAAACAAACCGTGGTTGCTCGCAGTTCTGCTGAAGCAGAGTACCGGGCTATGGCCGCTGTCGTTTCTAAGTTAACTTGACTTAAGGGCCTTCTGGGTGACTTAGGTGTTCATCTCTCATCACCGGCGATCCTATTCTGTGACAGCCAAGCCTCCATACATATTGTCAGGAATCCGGTCTTTCACGAACGCATAAAGCATATTGAAGTGGACTATCATTTTATCCGAGAAAAAGTACAGTCAAAGAAGATAGAGTTGGAGCATGTCCCTGATACAAACCAAGTTGCTGACATCTTGACTAAAGCTCTCTCTCGACCGCTATACTATCAGTTTTTATCCAAGTTTGGTGCCTACGACTTGTGCGCTCCAGCTTGCGGGGGAGTGTTGGAAAAGCCCAATTTAGGGCCCATCTAGTGGCCCAATTTTCCCCTCTTTTCCTCCTCATTGTATTAGTTCCACATGTTAGATTGGGATTTCTCCTCTTTCTCCTTTCCTATATAAATGTATTCATACTTGTAACTATTAATTCAAGAAGTATATACAAGGTTTTGGGCCTCTCATTACAAAAATGAACTAGTTTTGAGCATAAAATGCATGAATATTTTTAGGTGAGGTCGGGCGTTCACGAACGAAGGTTCATGACCACTGCGTTCACGACCGCCATTACCGCGCTAAAGCCAAACAAAGCCATAGACAAAGTCGTTCAGCGGTGGCATACACAAGAGCGTGGTAGTCTGATTTCATGCTTGAGTGAACTATGAAAATTTGCTAAGAAGAATTGTATAAAAAATGGAGGCAGCTACGAGTGACCTGTCAATGATCTCCCCCACATAAACTCTATCCATGTTAATAGCTGAAGTACAGAGAAAGGGGGAAAAGAATAAATAAAATCAATAAGTATTTCATAAATTGATGACTAACCTGGGGGAGCAGCGATAATAGACCATATAGCACCATGAACAACCATGGATACTTGTCAGGGTACAAAAGCTGTAAACAAACAAATAGAGTAATACATTATAAAAAACTAATAAAAAATACAAAAGAATAATGAAAGAAACCATCTCTATGAGATGTTCATAGTCCATACGGAAGACCAAGTCAAAAAGTCTTCCGACGGATATGAAAAAAATGTGGATGGACATGGATATGAATCAGAACTTCTCACTTGCGATGAGAAAAATCGTAAGATGCAGAGAGACGCCTGCTAGAGCCCTAGTGTAGTTTGACTAGAAAAATTTGTTAGAGCCCTACTTTTTTATAACTATCTTCATCTCGGTCGACATTTACTCCCTATGCTTGGAGCTTTCAATCCTTTCTTTTGCTCTGTTTCGGGCGGGAGTGGTGATGGGAACAACTCTATACTTACCGTCACCGCCCTTTTTAAATTGTTTGAATAAAGAGCTTTTTCAAAAAAAATTCAAGAAAGGCGTTTTAGGGGATTTTTGAACAGCCGGTCCAATAGGGCTTTCTAAAAACAAATTCTTTGCTTTCAGTCTTTCCACCTAGCTTCTTTGTCAAGAAAACAAATCTTTGATTTCTCCTTCCTTCAAGGAAAGGAACCAAGTGCGAGCTTGCCCTTTTAGGGTCGCCGGGAAAGCTTGACACAAGAGTTGATCTGTGGCATTGCAAAGTAGCATCATGATTGCGAAGTATCTGACATGCTCTGATGGGTCACTTGTACCATCATATGTCTCGATCTTTGGGAGCTTGAAATCGTGAGGGATTTGGTGTGCCCGAACCTCGGGTGTGAACGACGAGCAATGATGGAGGGGGCGACTTGCTTTTAAAAAAGTCATGCCAAACTATTCATGGTCTGCCTTTCTTCCTTCCCTCCACTGCAAAGGTTTTCCTCATTCACATCTTTGTTTCTCTCTGTTGACCTTTTGTCATTTACTTATTTAGGATTTATTTAATATTTACTTATCTATGTGATAAATGAGTAGCATAAAACACATTTTTATTATTAAAAAGCTAAATAACAATTATTAAAAAGTCATTCTTCCAAATAGAAAAATGTACACCTTTTTTTAAAAGCACTTGCATGTAAATTTTTTAAACAGTCTACAACATTGGCAAAACAGCTTTCTGAACAGCTCTAATGGCACCACTGATTTCCTACCACTGCTTTTTCCACCGCCACCACTGCCCCAAACAAAGCCATTGTCAACTTCTTTTCCTCTCCTAGTAATGACCTTCACTAGCTCATCATCATACCATGATAGCAGTGATAATGGATTCACCTGTCTGTCTGATTCGAGGTCATGATTGCAATAGCACATCATCTTCTTCGAATGCTAGTGGATACAATGGCAAGTTTTGTATCTTCCTTCAAGTTACTAAACTTGAAAGGCTGGGCTCATAGTGTTTATCAAACTTCTGCATCTGCATCACTATGTGGTACCATCCTTCAAGTATTTCTACCCAAAAAAGGTAATGCATAGCACTATTTCCTCTCATAAGTGATCATAGAGTTGGTGAGCTAGTCAACCGTGACGTATGAGACCGGCGACAACTCGGAGTATCCCCAGCGTGTGGCTAGGCTGTGTGGTTTTTAGTCCTCAACGCCTACCCACCAGCTCTCACATGTGCTTAAGTACCCCCGCCCCTCCTTTCAACTTGTGGTTATGGGATGGAATCGAGTGCGGGCGGTTTCAACTGGTACTAGAGCAAAGTTGTCACAGTGTGTTGGTGTGTTGGCGAGGTGGTCCCAGCTAGTCCACCGTGACGTGTGGAACCGCCGACTCAGAGTATCCCCAGCACATGGCTATAATGTGTGGTATTCAGTCCCACATCGCCTACCCACCGGTTCCAACATGTGCGTAAGTACCCCCGCCCCTCCTTTCACCTAAGAGTTTTGAGATGGAATTGGGTGCGGGTGGTTTCAACTCATAGACTTTGAGGCTCCTGCACATATGACTCCATTATTTGTATCTTCATTTAATCCTTTGATGGATTTCGATCTTCTGCTTGATAATGATCTTTTAATCACTGTGTTACAGGCCTCCTTTCATGGATTGTCAGAGAGCAATGAGGTGGAGTATATAAGGAGAGTTAACCCTCGAATGGAGGAGATGAGAGAAGATGAAACCCTAGAGGGTGGAGGATTGATAAAAGAGCTTTAGGAGAGGAAGCCCGAGAAGGGAGACTTGAAGAAATTTCTCATTTATTAATTGATTTCCTGCTACATAACACTAAGGGCGTATTTATAGGGCCCTCAGGTAGCAAACCCGTAATTACATCAAGATGCATAAAATAAATAAATACTAATATAATAAGACACGACTCAATATGACTTAATAAAGACTTGAATCCTAATACAAACTCAATACAACATAATAAAAACTCAATAAAATCATACTAATATAATAAGATAAATGACAGTGGACTCGTGACACTCCATCCGTTCTGGACATTGAGCTTGCCCTCAAGCTCGAACTCCACGTGGAGGGTCGGATCCTCTGGCATTTTGATCTCACGCCAGAATAGCGTCTGATATCGTGTACCGCGACGGTCGTGGTGGTAGCAAGTAGCAGTGGCACCCACAAAAAGACTGGCGGCGGAAGGAATGGATTCGGTGTGTTCGGAGTAGTGGTGGGCAGCAACGGTAAGGAGGTCATAGGAACGACGACTGGCAGTAGGAACGGATCCGTCGGAGTTGGCATAGCAAAAGCCGACGGAGCACAGGCCGATAGAGGAGGCGACAATGTGGCCCGGGAAAACGACAAGTTAGTGGTCGGCGGAGCAAGAGCCGGTAGAGGTGACAGCGAGATGGTCGGAGGCGGCAGAGCGGGGGACCGACAGAATGGGTGACCAGAGAGGAGGCAGCAAGGCAGCCCGTGAAAGTGGAGCCAAAGCTGACGGGGCAATGACCAACAAAAGAGGCGGCGAGGTGGCTGGGGCCGGCAGTTGCGGAATGGCGGCCACATAAGTAGACGACTGCGGAATGGCGGTCGGGAGATAGATGTGCACAACTCAGAAGGGGCAGCAGTTGCAGAATGACGGTCGCGGTGATAGACATGGGCAACTCAGAAGGGACGACAGTTGCGGAATGACGGTCACAGAAGTAGGCGGTGTTGGCGCATCGTCGAAGAGCAATGGCGGGACCACCACTGGAGGGGAAGGCGACGACTCTGGAGACGGTGGTAGCGGCGACAGAAAAATAATCATCGAGGCGCGGGACATGCAGAGGGCGGAGAGCTTGAGGTCGAGATGAGCGTCACGACGGTCGAGCCGAGCTTCTCGTAGAGCAACACAGCAGTCAAGCCGGGTGAGCCTGGCGAGCAGCTCAATGCGGTCACGTGTAAAGCAATCTTGTCGTGGGAATCTGCGCCCAAATACACCCATATTTTTGTTAAGTGGACGGTCAGTCGGTCATATGTTTATCCACACGATGCATTATATGTACCTAAAATTTGTTGGTCAACAATAAATTAAATTACGGGGATGCAAATTTCAATATGGTTATCCGCACACCAAGATTTTAAAACAAATCCTATTATTTCTTACCAGCGCTATTCTTTACTAACAAACCATGGAAAAATCCTCAAGATACCTGAATCTAGCCATTAATATCATTGCCTTGCACGCCAATGCCACCGTCACTGTTCCCGTCGCCGCCGCTTGTGTCGTTACTTCTTTACCTCCAAGTGGAGAGGATCCCAATTCCCTAATATATAATAATCTAAAAAACCCATCATGCACATGTCACGTGGTCATCTGACTCATCTGCAAATCCAATAGCGCTGATAGTGGCATTCCTCCAGTTGACTACGGCGGATCAAAGGTCGTCAGACACTATATTCGCAGCGACGGTGTCAACACTCGGTGATGAGAGTTAGAATGGAGGAGTCTTATCAAGGAGGTAAAGAGTTTGATACCCGGCCTCAACAACCTACTGCATGACCAGAGGTAAAGGGTTCAAGACCCGGCCTAATCCAGTGCAGAAAGCTGGTTAAGGTGTGTAGGCTGCAACCCTGTTATTGGTGAAGGGTTCAAGACCCGGCCCATAACATTGTCATTCTCCAAAAAAAGAACATATGTTTACTTCCGCTAATGATTCCTTTCTGGGTATTATCCAAGTTTTACACCTTCAAAATTACTTAAAGAACATGTGTTGAATTTGTCCCTTTGATAGTGGATAATCTGGAGCGATGCAATGACAATATAAACCTATTCTGGTTTACATTTGGTAACATAAAGGTAGCATTAACCCTTCTATTTCAATAGCACCAATCATTAATCACCATCACTTTATCTTTCAGGTATCAACTTATTGCTCATTTTGTTTATACTCTGATGTAGGGTAAGCTAGGTGTGTGTGAAATTTGCAATTTTAGGAATCGTGCAGGGAAAATAACTCTTTCTAACCTAAGGATGCTAAATGCAAATGCACACAGAACCCGACAGATAGATCACAAACAAGTAATAAATTATTAAGGGCTGGTTTGGCGCGGCAGATTTCCCGCGGAGGAAATCCGAGCGGAGGCGACCACATCTGAAATCCAAGGATTTCTAAGACGGGGCGGATCCCTGCGGCCATTCCGCGGCCCCGCTATACGGCGCGCAGTCGCGACCAGGTGGTGCGGTCCGCGCGACCGCGGCGGATCCGCCCCGCCAAATGAAGTTCTAAAACTCAAGCAATTTATCTAAGCAGTGCAAATTATTCTTTTAGGCAAGCAAACTTAGGTTTTCCTCCGCGTGGAGAACCAAAATAAGAGCGTGCTAGTAAATAAATCCTGCAAATCACAAGGTATTTCGCAAAGCAAACAACCACAAAACTATAGATCAAAAATAGTTGAGATCAAAAGTTCATAAACAATAATGACAAATAAAATCCATAAAATAAGAGACATTAACAAAATAAGGGAGCCGTAAGCGGTGGCGCAGAGATCCGGTGATGGTAGTAGTGACAGCTGCTCGGAGGAAGGGTGGGACTGGACAACCACTGTAGAGGCTGATGAGGAGTGGATCGGGGCTGAAATCAGAGGATTTAGGCTGCTGGAATGGGGGAGGCTGAGGGGTTGCAGCTGGAAAGGGTGAATGTTGGGTGGCGGTGGATGAAGGATGTCAGAGGCTAGCTGTGTTGTAAACGGGGTGGCTGACGGTGTGGGGGAACACCAGTACAGAGATCGGCGAGGGGCAAGTTGGGAGGTGGGGTGAGGAAGAAGGGTCGGCAGTAGACACCAACGCTCGGGGGCACTTGAAATTCCATGATGCCCCGTAATGGCTTCCCCCATACCTTAGTTATTAAAGCCGCAAAGCGCACCAAGGCGCAAGGGGGTCTTGGAGTCTAGGCGTAGGCGCGCGCCCGACGAATGCAAGACGCAACCACATTCATTTTAAATAATCAACATCAAACATCAATTCATCTTATTAAACAGATTCTTCATATATTCTACTCATCAATCATTCATTACTATCATTTATATCTCTTAAAAAATAAAATCAATATGATCGTTTGCATTATATCTAAGTCTAAACGATCGATTATATTTCAAAAACACTAAATCATATAGACATTATTGAGTTCTTGCATTATTCTTTTCATTATTTGAAAAAAAAAAGTTTGCAACAAAAATCACACTCAGACGAGCCTTTAATGTCCAAAGGCGCAAAAAAGGCACACAAAGGCGCAAACCTCTTAGCCTGGTGAGCCTGGAGCCTTGGGCGCGCTTGAGGCGTGCCTTTAACAACATAGCCCTATACTTATTTATAATAGAACAATAAGGCAAATTTTCATCAACAGTTGTGATTGACCGTTAATGTAAGGGGCCCAGCCTCACTTAATACTAAATAAAAACAACAATACAATATATGAGAAACAAGTAAACAGAAATATGGATGCAATCATGAAGTCAGATCGTCTATCAGGTCAAGCTATCTTGCACGAGTAGACGAACGTGAATCCTGTCGTGTAACATACCAAGTGTGGGGGATAATCCCCATCACACTACTATCACCCAAGTTTCAAGCTTTCGTATCTTCTTTGGAATTGATCATAATTCCAAGTAATTTCATAAAGTCGTACAATATCCTTGCTCCACGAATCTGTTATGGGCCTATTTAGAGGGATGGTCGGAGTGGTGGTTGGGGGGGAGACGATGGTGGTGGAGGATAAAACGAAGCCTTAACCGCATCTGCCTAAGCGGGGCTTGCTCTTTAGAGGAGAGAGCTGCCAAGATTTCACATTCAAAGACAGAGAATTAGAACTCTCTCATTGCTTAACATATGAGACCCTTACGGTTCTATAAATAGAGATACAAATGGGCAAACATGTAATTTCCCCAAACACAATAAAAATATTAAAAGAACACATAACATAATAAGTGGGCCATGGAGCCCATAACATCATCATTGGGCACACAACCCATAACATCTCTCCCGGCCTTCAAAACGAGCTTTTCCTCAAGCATGAACGAGGTTTGTACTGCATGATCGTCTGGCTCATTAGTTTGGTGCCAAAACAATTCTCGGTATCATATTGTTGTAGCGGAGACTGAGGTAGAAGCGATGGTGATGAACGAGAAGAATGACGGTAGCTCGAGCAGAGGCCGAGCAACGTCAGGCAGAAATGGCGGTGTCGACTTGGGACCGGCCGGCTGATGGAAGGGATCTAGGGGGCCCAGTAAAGCAGGGGCCGGCATGAGCGGGGCCAGAGGAAAGACCGACAAAAGAGGTGGCAATGTGGCCGGAGGCAGAAACGGGTCCGTCGGGGTCAGTGGAGGGGCGACCGTAGGGATTGGTGGTGGTGATTGAAGCGGCCACAACACATGCTGCGGCAGAAAGGCAACTGTCGAATTTTTAATTTGGTGGTGGAGCGTGTCGGCGTCCCGCGGACGAATGTCTATGGAGGCCATAAAACTTGTAATATGGAACAAATCGAACCGATGGTGGCCTCATCCGTGGCACTAAAGCTTTATGGCCATTATAATTAATTTATGAAATAATTAATTAAATCAGTTAAGAATTAAATAATTAAATCAATTAATTAATTAATGGGCTAAGGCTGCCAAATCAATTTAAAACAAAAATAAAATGAAAAAGAGCCGTATGGGCTAAATGGGAGGAGGCGTGGGCTGCTCTGCGTAGGTTTTAATAAAATAAAACATAAAGTTATTGTCGGGAAGGGCTTGAGGCGAGGAAACGATGCGGTAGGCGGTTCGATAGCCAGGAGGGGTGTGGGTTACGTATGCAGAGCGGCAGGCGGCTCGATAATCAGAAGGGGACAAATGCTTGCAGGAGATTGACGGCGGATATGTGCATCAATTGGTAACGAAAGTTCCTGTGCGTCGATCTGCGTCAATGGAGGAGACGACGCTGAAGAGGGCGTCGACTGGTCACGGAATAAGCGATGTCGACTGTCAATCGTCAATGTTGCGGACAGCGCGAGGAACAACGCAGGGAAGACTGGCGATTCAGCGTTGTATGACTGCGGTTGGAGGTATTGGAGGATGTCGCGCGGGAGACGTCCTGCGGAAAGGTTTGTGGAATGCAACCATTGGTGGCATCGTCGATGGAGAAGTTGAGGATGTTGGCGTCAGTGTGCTCGAAGGAAGAAATGGATCTGCCGAGGAGGATCGAAGCGGTGGCTATTTCAGTTGTTGTCGAGGATCAATAGAGGATCGATGGTTGAAGGGTTGGCTATGGAATGGAGAAAGTGCCGCCGGCAGAAGAGGTGGAAGGGTAGCTCTGATACCAATTTGTTATGGGCCTATTCGGAGCGATGACCAGAGTAGTGTTCGAAGGGGAGATGATGGTGGAGGATACAACGGAGCCTTAACCGCGACTGCCTAAGCGGGGCTTGCTCGTTAGAGGAGACAACTACCAAGATCTCACATTCAAAGACAGAGAATTAGAACTCTTTCATTGCTTACTGTTAAAGGAAGTGTATAAGTGTACAAAATTATATATGGAGAATGTAAGCATTTATTTGAGAAATTAATAAAGTGATTGTATTTCTCAATTTATCATGCATTTTCTACACTTACCATATGAGATCCTTAAGGTCCTATAAATAGAGATACAAAGGGGCAAACATGTAACTTTCCCCGACACAATAACATAATAAAAATACTAAAAGAACACATAAAAAATAAGTGGACCCGGAGCACATAACATCATCATTGAGCACACAACTCATACAGAATCTTGAAATAAAGCTCTAACATAATGGCACATAAAAATTAATTAGCCTTTCACCCAACAGTAAAGTTGTTGATTGTCATTGGGTGTCTACAGTGAACCAAAATTCGGATGATATTTTTAACTACTTGAAGACTCACCCTGTGGCCAAGTATTTTACAAATGAGTATGTCCTAAAACCACTCTAGTCAAGCTTACATTAGTTCATCTACACATTTTTATAGTGTCTATGTCACTCACTCGCATATGGAAGCCCCTTGGTGCATTCATATGCCGAGTGCGTAACATACTATCGCCCTTGAAAGTTGAAAAATTATGCGGTTAAGAACAATCAGAAAATTGCATTAATTGAACGAACACTGAATACAATTCAAAGCAAGCTCCGGCCAACTCTCGGAGGCTAGGTCCTCCAAATAGCCTTCCCTCAAATGAGAGCCCAAAAGGCAAGTGATCAAAAGATAAAATTAACCACATACTCCTCTGTTACGGTTACGCATGCCGATGAGACGCACGCACATCGACGAGATACCGTGGCGTGTCTACGCATGTAGGAGGGCGACGGATACTAGCGTCACGCATTCGCCGGAGCGACTACTGCTTGTCGGGACCACAGAAGATCGCATATGGAGACCACCATGATTTGGCAATTAATGCAATTAATTAGTGTTAGTTAATTAGTTAATTAATATTAATCATTATTAATTAATATTAATTAATGACTATTGATTAACATTTAATTATATTAAAGGTGTTACCTTTTATGTGTGTCCTCCCTCATCTTTATAAGGGGGAAAAGTTTATGAGTTGTTTTATCTTTTGGATGTATGAGAATTAGGTCTGCTCCCTAAGAATTTCAACCCTAATCTCCTTCCACTTCCTCACCTCCGCCGGCCCTTCCCCTCCGCGGATTCCTCTTGGGTTCGTATCAATTTGGTCTGACCTGCCGGATCGCCTGCCATCTCGCCGCTGGTGCTCGCAATCGTCTGTGCAAACGCCGTCACAGCGGATTCCTCTGGTTTCCGATCCGCTACAGTGCGTTCGTCCGCCTACGCAGTTCGCGCGTCAACTGCGTCGCATCCGATTCGGCCTGCCAGCCTAGTTCACGGCCAGCTTTTCCCATCCGCTCAACCCTAACAGCCAACCCCCGATCCGCTCCCTCCAGCCGCTCTGCAGCAGAACACCGATCCGCCGATTCGCCAACCCGCTCCAGATTCCGCCGATATGTTGATCTTCCGCCGAACCCCAAACTGCCGCTCGACCCGCTGAATCGCCGATCTGTTTCCCCCCGCCATCGCGTGCGTTGCCTCCTGTCGCAAGCAGCCCGCAGTTGTTGCGCCCCATCTGTCGCAGAAACGTCGGGCCCTGTTTTCGCAACCTTTGCCAGATCTGGCCGCTCCAACCCCCGATCCGACAAGTCCAGCGTGGTTCCGCCGCTTCCATCCCTATACCCGGGCCAACTCCGCCAGATCCTCCCTTTTTGGTCGCCGTCCGACAACTCCAGCCCCATGGCTCCCAACACTCGCTCTTCCGGTGACCCAGCTCTGGATACCGCCACCGAAGCCCTAAGTCGCCGCTTAGAGGCTCAAGAGAAACTCATCGCCTTCATGCACGCCTCGCTCCTCTCCCTCCACTCCAAGATTGACTCCCTGCAGGCGTTCGTTGCCGCCGCCGTCTCCGCTGTGTCCGGCTCCGACCCACCCGTAGATTGCGGTCTCTCTCCTAGGCGTCGGACCGTCGTCCATTCCTTCAAGGACCACTCCTTCCCATTCTGGGCCGGTTCGCCCTCTCCCTCGACATTCCTCCTTCGTCGGCGTTGACCCGATGGGTTGGATCGCCAAGGCAAAGCAATATTTCGACCTCAACTACACACCGGAGCATGACAATGTATCTACACTGGTGGTTGGCCTAGACGGCTCGGCCCTCTACTGGACTCGGTGGCTCTGCCAATCCAACCCATGCCTCTCCTGGTCTAAGCTCGAGCAGGAGATGACCCGGTGGTATGACACCCGCTACTCTGGCTCCTCCGCTATCGAGCGTCTTTGCGGCGTCCGCCGGATAGCTGACCTGGACAACTATATTGATGAGTTCGTCACTCTGGTCTCCCATGTTCCCGGGCTACCGCCCTATCATTATCTGGGCTTCTTCACGCAGGGTCTACTGCCACATATCCGCTCTCATTTCTGCACGCACCACCCTCACACATTCTCCGACGTCATGGACTTAGCACATCTGGTGGAGGCCGACCTTTCACCCCGGCCACATGCTCCTACGGCCGACTACCACCAGCCCCGCCAGCCTTGGCGACCACCACCTTGGGAAAACCGGCCGAGCCGCCCACCGGCCTCCCAGTGCCTCTCGAACAGTGAGTACAATGAACTTCGCAGCAAGGGTATCTATTTTCGGTATCGCCAACCGTACTCCCCCAATCATGAGTGCTCCGTGAAGGAGTTTCACGCCATCATCGGCGACGTCGACCCTGAGGTTACCCTGGCTGACCTTGAGGCCCTGGAGCTCTCAACGGGGGATCCGCCTCTTGATTCCACCGCAGCTACGTTCCACTGGTTGGAGCTATCTTGCGCCTCAACGGGCGGGATCTCCGGCCAACAGACCATGCAGCTCTCGGGCACACTGCGGGATCGCCTGATCATCTTCATGGTGGATAGCAGCGCAAGCCACAACCTCATCTCTGAGCACCTGGTGCAGCAACTCCGTCTTCCCTTGGTTCCCTCTTTGAAGGTTGCGATCTGTATGGGCGATGGGTGATAGGCGCCACTGACCGACTCAGGTTCGTTGCACTGCCGTCTCTCTCTTCGTGGGGTCTTGCTCCATGACCGCGGACTTCTACCTTTTTGGCTTAGGTGATCTCGACGTCATTCTGGGAGTGGCTTGGCTCCGCACACTCGGCGATGTATGCGTCAACTGGGAGAGTATGTCTATGCAGTTCCTACACGGGGGTCCAGCCATGTCGCCTCTCGGGCCCGTTTGTTGTGCCACTTCCTCTTCCGACGAACCACCAAGAGCTTTTGCTAAGCTCATCGGATGTCATCCAGACTCCAACAGTACCGCCACCAGCCCAGCCTTCTTTGTTCCGAAAGAAAGATTGCAGTTGGCGCCACACTACCCAACCAAGCTACTTGATCGCCGCTACCACCTTCAGGGGGACCCTGGCTCGCAGGAGGTCCATGTTATTGGGCCTTACCGTCTGGAGTCTGAAGCTACGTGGTTGCCCCATGATCAATGTTGTCGCCACCCCTGCGACTACTGTCTTAAGGACAAGACATAATTTTCATACGGCGGCATTGTTACGGTTACGCACGCCGATGAAATACTATGGCGTGTCTATAGGAGGGCGACGGATACTAGCCTCACGCATTCGCCGGAGCGACTACTACTCATTAGGACCACCGAAGATCGCATATGGAGACCACCATGATTTGGCAATTAATGTAATTAATTAGTGTTAATTAATTGGTTAATTAATATTAATCATTATTAATTAATATTAATTAAATTTATTAATAAATATTAATTAAATTTATTAATTAATGATTATTAATTAGCATTACAACAACAACAACACTCAAGCCTTTATCCCACTATAGTGGGGTCGGCTATATGGATCCTTTGTCGCCATTGTGCCCTATCTTTTGTCATAATCTCACCCATGCCTAAGTACATCATGTCTTTCCTTATAGTTTCATTCCAAGTCTTTAATTAGCATGACTATTAATTAGCATTAATTATATTAAATGTGTTACCTTTTATGTGTGTCCACCCTCATCTTTATAAGGGAGAGGAGTTTATGAGTTGTTCTATCTTTTGCATGTATGAGAATTAAGGCTGCTCCCTAAGAATTTTCTCTCAACCATAATCTCTTTCTTCTTCCTCACCTTCACCGGCCCTTCCCCTCGCCGGATTCCTCGGGTTCGTATCACCCTTCCTTTATATGGATGAGGGATGGTATACGTAACAAGAAAGTACACATAACATTAATTAATAAACTCAACATCAATTAATAGTAATTAATCAACATTGATCCATTAATAGTAATTAATTTATACTAAACATTATATTATTATTATTATTTATTAATACTAATTAATTAATAATAATATATTTTGCCAGTAATTAATCCATATGCGAGTGCGTTACATATATGTTGCGTGCTCGCCTATGGAAGCCCCCTTGGGATATTCATGGCAAAACCCGACTTAAATGTCAATAATGCTTTCCCAAACAATATCCTTGCTTTGGGCGACGGAGGAAAAAATGTTATATTCTTGCTTAAAAGTGCATTTATGGACTCAAAGAGTTACCTTGAGCATGGTTAGACAATTTTGAAAAACCTTTATGCTCTACAGAGAAGTAAAGCTGATCATCATATCTATGTTAAGGGGAGAAAAGGTATCATGGTCATCAAGTCATATCTCACTAAAACTTCCCAAACAAATTTGGTCCTTTAAATTTTTTTTATGAAAAATTTATAAGCGACTACGCCGACTAGATATCAAAGATGGAGAGCGTGACATATAATATTGCTCGAGCTAGAGAAAGGAAAACAAGATATTTAAGTCAAGTAAGATGCATAAATGATGAAGCAGATACAGTTTTAACAGATTATGTGGGCATTAAAGAACGATAGAAAAGAATCGGAGAAGTATAGGAACATAATATTAATCCTCTCCCTCCCCCTCCTCCTTTTTCTTCTTCTTCGGCTCTTCTTCTTCGTCACGGCTCTTCTTCTTCTTCGTCGCGGCTCTTCTTCTTCGTCACGGCTCTCCTCTTCTCTCCTCCTCTTCTTCTTCGTCACGGCTCTTCTTCTTCTTCACGGCTCTTCTTCTTCTTCGGCTTTTCTTCTTCACGGTTCCTCTCTTCTTCCTCCACGGCTCTCCTCCTTCTTCACTCTTCTTCTTCTTCACGGCTCTTCTTCTTATTCACGGCTCTTCTTCTTCTTCTTCACGGCTCTTCTTCTTCACGGCTATTCTTCTTCACGGCTCTTCTTCTTCTCGGCTCTTCTTCTTCTTCTTCGATTTCTGGACTGAAATCAGTCCAGAAATCATCCAGATTTCTGGACTGATTTCAGTCCAGAAATCAGGATGATTTCTGGACTGATTTCAGTCGGAAATCTGGAGATTTCTGGACTGATTTCAGTCCGGAAATCTGGATGATTTCTGGACTGATTTCAGTCCAGAATTCTTCTTCTTCTCATCTTTGAATTAATCTTTGTTTTTGTTTATGTATGTTTATATTTTTTTAAAGCTTACTTGGCTTTTTAGATGTCTGCCTCTGGGTCCGGTTCAAAGCCAGTTGGAAAAAAGTCCCGAAAGAATGCATCTGGTTCTAGAAGTGATCCGGGTTTGGAGCATGGGATTGAAATTGATAGTACAACCAAAAAAGTGCAATGTAAGTACTGTTTAGTGATTAGATCTGGTGGGATATACATATTGAAACATCACCTAGCCGGAACTAAATTTAATGTAGAACCTTGTACTAAAGTACCTGAAAATGTTAGAATTCAATTTTTGAATATTCTTCAAGCTCATGGGGAGGAGGTTGTTAAAAAGCGAAGAAATATCGAGGAGACTATTCATTATGATGAAGAAGTAGAAGTGGGTATAGGGAAACAAACAAAAAGGAAAAGAGACAATGGATTTTTTTGTTAGAAAATCAAGTCAATCAATTATTAGTCATATTTTCAAGAAAGATGCACGTGAAAAAGTATGTCAACAAATTGCTCGTTTTTTATACAAGCACAATTCCATTCAATTATGTTAAGAACCCGAAATTTGTAAGCATTATTTTTGTATTTCCTATTTGGTGTGCTGGATGACTTATATTTGAAGTGTCCGTTAATGATTTGTTATTTTTTTAAGATTTTATACTTCAAATTTAACGATCTGATAGGCTGATAGCATTGTTAATTTGTCATTGTTATAACTTACAACCAAATTCAGACTTTGTCATACAAGCTTGCAACATTCCATGATTTCATCCTAGTTAAGCAGCTTCTGATGCTTCATCATTTGCTTCTAAGGTTAGAGTGTTGGACAATGTGATAATATCTCTTTATAATTGTCTCTATGATTTATGTTTTCTCATTTATAGGTTCATCTTCATAATTTGGTTATTGAAGATAGTTTGATGAGATAGCTAAGACAAAAATGCTTACTTATCTTGGCTTTAGAGTTTCTAACGTAGAATCGGAAGTTACACTACTCAGGTACATTTACAATCATAATTGTTTCTTTATGCATGTTCTTATTTTGTCTTTAAGCTTAGGATCTATTCTAGATTTCTAGTAATAATAGTCTTATAGTAAACAAATGAAATGATTAATTATATGATTTTTGATATATATTATTTGTGTAATTGTATGATATGATTGATATCAAATTCAATTTCATCATTTAAGTCTTGTTTTAAGAATGTAGTGGGATCTTACGATCCACGATCCGATCCTACGATCCGATCCGATCCAACCCCTTAAATGATCTCTACCTAGGATCTCGATCCTGACAACCTTGGATGAGACGTGCAAGGGTGTAAGCGCAAAACTTGAATATTGGCGAGATACTTTAGAAAAGAAGGGTTTTAGGTTGAGCAGGGCAAAGACGGAGTATATGGATCTTAAATTTAGCAGTGCAAGAAGGGCGGATGACTTCGTTATTAAGTTGGGTGATCAAGATATTTCCCGTAGTGAATGTTTTAAATATCTTGGATCAATAGTTCAAAAATACGGAGGTATTAATAAAGATGTGACACATAGAATCCAAGCGGGTTGGTTGAAGTGGAGAGGCGCGTCAAAGATCTTGTGTGATCATAAAGTACCATTAAAACTTAAGGGCAAATTTTACCGTACTGCGATTAGACCAACGATGCTCTATGGTTCTGAGTGTTAGGCAGTGAATTGTGTACATGAACAAAAAATGGGAGTTGCGGAGATGAGAATTCTTAGGTGGATGTGTGGGCACACAAGACTGGATAAAATTAGGAATGAATGTATCAGGGATAAGACAAGAGTAACACCAATTGCAGAGAAGATGCGAGAAGTTTGACTAAGATGGTTTGGACACGTACAAAGGAGACCATCAGAGGCACCTGTTAGGCATTATGAGAGTCTAGTCACTAGGCATGTTAAACGAGGGGTCTAAATAAATACTTGGAATGAAACTATAAGGAAAGACATGATGTACTTAGGCATTAGTGAGATTATGACACAATCACACAAGATAGGGCATAATGGCGACAAAGGATCCATATAGCTGACCCCACTATAGTGGGATAAAGGGTTGAGTGTTGTTGTATTTGCTAATCAGAAGGGGAACCTTGACGCACTGATTTAGGTGTTGTCGTGTAACCTTGAGGTCACGGGTTCGAGTCCTGGAAGCAGCCTCTTGCAAAAATGCAAGGTTTGCCTAAATTTCACCCGTGTAGTGGGATCCTTCCCTGGGCCCTCAATGCGTAGGGATGCTTTGTGCACTGGCTGCCTAGGAAGCGTCGGCACGGGTACGGGTGCCGGGAAAGATGCATATTAGGTCCTTCGGTATGACAAAATTCAAAAACAAATGTGTGGTTGTACGGCGGGATATGTTGTGTTGAGTGTAATAAATATACATGTATATCTCATATATATAGCAAATTCTGAATTCAGGAAGACAATCTGTCAAAATCCGTCAAAATCTATTTCAAAAAATCGATTTCAGAAAATCTTCTTCTTCCTGCTGCGTTCTGAATTAGAAGAAGAAGAATAAGAAGGCAGCAGGAAGAAGAAGAAGAACACGGCGGGAATAAGAACACAACAGGAAGAAAAGAAGAATGCAGCAGGAAGAAGAAGAACGCAGCAGGAAGAAGAAGAACGCAGCAGGAAGAAGAACGTAGCAGGAATAAGAACGTGGCAGGAAGAAGAACGTAGCTGGAAAAAGAAGAACGCAGCAGGAAAAAGAAGAAGAACACAGCAGCAAGAAGAACACATGCAAAAAGAAGGGCGCATCAGAAAGAAGAACACAACATAAAGAGGAAAAAGAACGCGGCGGGAAGAAGAATAACGCAACAGGAAGAACAAGAACGCAGCAGGTGAGACGGAGAGAACGATCGATAGACAAACGCAGCAGGCAAAAATGAACAACGAACGCAGCAGGCAAAAATGAATGATGAACACAGCAGGTGAGACAAACGACGAGCATATCCACTTGTTCTATTACGCGTACCCGTACTGGAAACTCGCCCGGTACGGGTACAAGCCTCAAATTGTCGCGTCCGTGCTTCCTAACGGGCTGCCCTTTTTATTGTAATTGCTAAATCACCGATCACAATTGAAGTATGATGGGGATTGTTACGCGCGTGTATCCTGTATTTTTATTTGTTGCTCGAGGGTTTCTTTTATGTGAGTCCTCCCTCCCTATATAAGGAGGTGGCATGGGAGAATTTCTTTCATCTTCTTGATCATTAGGGTTTGGGTCTCCTTCTTGGAGGAATCAGCCTCCAAAAGTTGGGCACGAGCATACCTTCGTGATTGTATCCGGTATTTTCGTTGAATGCAAGTATTTTCTCCTATACGCAACATTGGTCTGATCCAACCTCACTGCCTGCAGCTTTCGTTCGTTCGGTGCTTCGTCTGTCGTTCTTCCCGTGTCTCGCGCGCTCGGTTCGTTCGTACCAAGCCTTCTGCCCGCATTCGAGAAGCGTCTTCTCGTGACTCGATCCCGTTTGGAAGCCTAACACAGTGTCGCAGTTCGCCCGACTCCACCCAGGGGAGTTCCGCCAGTGCCCATTCGGCCTCCCGACGCTGCATCCGGCTCTTTCGCGCCCGATCTGCCCCTGTGCGCCCCTCCGACAACCGGATCTGCCTCTGGCGACCTTCCAGGCCCCGATCCACCATGATTCCGCCGTCTTCAGCCAGCTCTACCTGCTTCTAGGACCAGATCCGTTCGATCCTGCAACCATCCTCACTCCATGTTAGTCCTCTGCCTGCTCCCATTCTCAGTGACGCCGTCCAGCAGCCCTCGGCTCCGTCAGCCGCAGTTCGATCCCTTCTCAGCAACGCCGACTGTTTCATATGTCAAAGGGTCGGATGGAAGCCCGCGTGGAAGCCCTCGAACACGCCCTCACCACCATCAACTCTCACCTCGAGGCCCAAGCCAAGCAGTGCATGTCGATAATGACCATGCTTCACAACTTACAACCCGACAAGAACTCTGGTCCTACTGCTGCCTATGTCTTGGGATCCCCCAGCACAAGCCCTCGCAGATCCCGCATTGCCGGATTTTCCTCCACAGCTCCCACGCCTCGACATTCCCACGCTCAACGGGACTGACCCCTTGGGTGGATTGCTCGTGCCGAATAGTTTTTTGACATACACCAGACTCCTCCGACGTAGCAGGTCACCACAGCAATTATCGGCATGAAAGGGTCCGCCCTCCATTGGGCTCGTTGTCTCTGCCAGACCTCCCCCGACCACACCTGAACAGCTCTAACTGAGGCCCTCATTCAGTAGCATGATCACCACTACTTTGGTTCCATGATCGAGCGCCTTTGCAGAGTCCGTCAGACTGGCTCCATTGATTCGTACGTGGAATCATTTATCGAGCTGGTCACCCACGTTTCAAGTCTTCCACTCGACATTCTGGTTCACGGCCTACAACCTCATATCTGAGCCCGTCTCTGCACCCTTCAACCGTTAACTGTTAACCAAGTCATGGACCTCTCCCCACTCGTGGAGGCTGAATTCCTTGTGCTGTACGGGGACCCTCCTTCCTCATTGCCTCCCGCCAAACCTCCCTACCAACCATATTTTCCTCCCCTGTCTAAACAACCGTCGCCGCCACCTCCTCTACCTCGCCCACCTATTATGGGTCCACGCCACAACCGTCATGTCCCTACTCACCGCATGTCCAACCAAGAGTACAATGACTTACGAAACAGGGATCTGTACTTCCGTTGCAAACAACCCTACTCGTCAAATTATGATTGTCCGGTGAAGGAGTTCCGCCTTTTCGGAGACGACATCGAAATAAAGAGACTTTGGTCTTATGAACGCAGATGTACCGCTGGACGACGCTCTGGGCACCCCTACGGCTGCCCACCCGCGGGAATTTCTGTAACATCCGAAATCGACCGAAAAAATTATTTGATTATAGGGGCAAGTCGTGGTGAATTTTAAGTCGAGGCAGCGCGTCGTCGAGGTATAATACTTTCCCTTATGATAGCGACCGTTAGTTCGTTAAGTATGCGTTAAAAATAGTGCGTGACGGCATTTTAATTTAATGACGTAGGCGCGACAAATTGCCATATGACGCATAGGAGTTGAGATGAATTGACTCATTATGGGGTGCCAATAACAGGTCTCAATTCCCCCCCCTCTCATGCGGTTATCAAAACCGGAAGGCGTGACTTTAAAATCCCGCAAGCTATTAATTACCGTAACCTATTCCTCACGGGAGAAGAAAAACCGCAACCCGATTTCCTCCTTCCGCTCCGTCTCCCGCACGCAATGTCACCGGACGAAGCCGACGTCTCCCGCGAGGCTTTCCGCCAGCCGATCCTCCTCCGGAACTCCTCTCCGACCACTCCTTCCTCTACGAGCACCGGTGGTCATTCTTTTTCCTTCCTTGGCCGTGGAAGTGCCGGATTCAACCCTAACCGGTGGAAGTTGAAATCGTTCTCCGGTGAATTTATTTTTCCGTTATCCTTATTCCTTTGTAGAAATCTTTCGGTTTGGAAGGTAATCTAACTAGATTTATGTTCCTTGTGCCCTATTTAGGTTTTGGAATTCGTGACCCTCCGCGGAATTTGGGTTGGACGCTTTGAGAACCTCAATCATTTCACATAAAGGTAATATCTGAAGTTTAACGCATGTATTTTGTAACTCTAGTTGTATAGAAATTTTCCACGGGAATATCGTAGAGGGGAAAATTCTGAAATTAGGGATACTGTAAATTGCAGGACTTTGGCGGGGTCGGGGCAGTGTTTTGAAGGTCCCAAGCAGTAGGATTGCTTTTGGAAGAGAAAATGTCGTCGCGCCGAATATACGAGCGTCGCAGCACCCCGGTAAAAAAATTCTAATTTCTTTTAGTTAGACATATCAAGTAATTATATTTTTATATGCATGAGTAGATTTCGTACAAGCATCATAACCATGCATAGAAAAGTGTGGCAGTAGAAAAATAATCGGGGAAACGCGTATGATAACGTCCTTTTCCATAACCACGTTAGTAAAGTCATGAACAGTTATTTAGGTACGAAACTTTACCCGTGTACGTAAGTTTGGAGATTGTCCAACCAAGGGCGCGAAGGTCCCTTCAAGTCGACCACGAGAAAGTCAAGGGTCGCTCAGTAGTACACCAGAAAAGATATCTCATGCAGAGTAGCGTCAGACCAAAAAGGTCAGTAGCACACCAGTCTTTTCGTGCTTGGTAGAGGCGCACTACCTTCCTCATAGGGTATATGGTATCCTATGAGTTACAGTCTTGGGAGTTGACTCCCCTTTGAGACAGTTAGTAGATTCGAGACCGTGTCCGCGTGGCACTAGAACAATTGAGTTCGTCAGATGGTCTCGGGTCGTCAGTTTCAGTTGCGCGTTAGGAGCTACTCTGCCTAGAGCCTTCCCAGTAAATGTGTAGGCTAGAAGCTCCTAGAACTCAAGTACAGACTTGACGTGAGACAGTACCCAGTTAGTGAACGTCAGGACTTGGGTAAATGAACGGAAAGTCATGAATATAGAACTATAGTGTGTTCACCAGGAAGTATAGGAAAAACATGCATAACATATAGCATAAAATGTTTTCAGTGCACGAGACTAGTTTTAAAGACATGCATGCATTCATATGTAAATCTGTTTTAGTGTCACTAAGGGGAATTGTTTTTTTTACTGACTCTTCGTGGGCAATGTTTTTCAGGTGACCCAGGTGGGAAACTACGTTTAGGAAATGAGCGTTATGGTGGCGTCAGTTGTGTATTTTTTTCATTCAGTTTACTCTATTTCAGCATGTACTTGTAGATGTGGACATTGTACCTGGTTAATATTTTATATAACTTGTATCAGATTATTATTGTTACCAGATTTTCAGCTATTACAATTACATTCTTGTTTAGTGGCTCTGTGAATCCAGATATCAGGTATGTGGTTACCCTTAGTTTAATTTTTTTACTTTCGCTGTAAGTCTTAAATTGCTTAGTATAGACTTTTATTACCTGCTGCACTAGTTTTAATACTGTTTCCTAGTTTTCTTTATATCGATGACCCGACCGGACGGCTGATTTCTGAAATACTGGGAAGGGGTGTTACAATTTCACTACTAGCTGGAGGGCGACACTCTGACCTTAAGGGCAAGGTCGATTTTTTGGCGGGGTGTATTGTTACGCACGTGTATCCTGTATTTTTTATTTGTTGCTCTAGGGTTTCTTTTATGTGACCCCCCTCCCTATATAAGGAGGTGGCATGGGAGAGTTTCTTTTATCTTCTTGATCATTAGGGTTTGGGTCTCCTTCTTGGATAAAAGGCTTCTTGAAGGAACCAGCCTCCAGGAGTTGAACACAAGTACACCTCGTGATTGTATCTGGTATTTTTGTTAAAGGCAAGTATTTTCTCCTATACGCAACAGAGATCATCCACAAGATCGATGTTGAATTTTGGTTCACCTATGTTGCACCAACACAGACACACGACACAACACGCGACTCATCAATTCTCAAAAAATGTCATAATCCGACACCGTGAGACACATATATTAAATATTTATTTTTTATAGCAATCTCATAATCTAAATGTTCTTGTTGACATATATTAAATACATTCCTCAAGCAAACTTTTTCCCTCCACTTTCAATCTTCCTTTTTCTAGAGAAAATATCCACCCCCTATTAGATTCGCCTTCGCTACTTGAAATGTTGAAAGGGGGCAAACACTTTTTTAGGAGCAAAACTCGTTATTCTACCATTCACTTCTTCTTCTAGTTTTTACATCTCAAATAGATCACTCTTTGAGACTTTTACACACTTTTCAATTCTTTTTTCCATCAATCATTAACAAATGTGTTCTCACTCATGTATATGAACTTATAAAATATTTTTCACAAAAAATGCACTTTCAAGACAAATTGTCTCCTCGCCTCACCATAAGTAGTTAGCTTATTGACAAACCTCCATAATGGTTTATTTGGATCAACAATAATAGATATAGGCTCTTGTGAACCACTATTACTATCCTTACTTGAAGACATTCTACAACAAAAAAAGTCACAGTCACAAAGTTCTAATAATAGAACCACCATCAAAACAACAAAAAGAGTAATCAGAAAAACAACAAATAAATAAATCACAGAGCGCCGGAGCCTGGAGCAGAGCTATCTCGGAGAGTGTCGGAGAGTCGGACGAGTGTCAGAGAGTTTGACACCGGCACACTAGTATTTTGAAGTGTCGGTGCTTCATAGTGGGCCACCACTCGGTGGGGCCCGCATTTGTGTTCTCGCGCAAGAGCCGTTGATCGGATCGGCGATCAAAGAACACAAGTGTGTCTGGAGCGTCGTTTTACATTTATTATGTATTTTATTTTTATATTTGAACTTTACTTGGTGTGATTCAAACACGAGGCATAAAGGGCAATCATAGTCATTTATGTTGGGTTCCCAAGGCCCCTTTCACTATAAATAAAGGTGATGGCTGCAGTTTGAAGCATTGTTAGCCTTGAGAGAGAATCCAGAGCCGACAATCCTATCGTGGTGAGACGGTGCGAGATCCTGGGGCGCGACGTCCCGATTAAATTTTGTTTTCCTTTTCCGGTAACCCCCCCCCCCCCCCAGTTCTCCACAATTCCCACTAGTTTCATCCACAACCGCCCGCTCGTCCTTGACCACGATCGACTATAGAAAGTCCTCCCTCATTCAGTCCCTTCTCCTCCAACACGCGTCTCTTCTTAAGCAAGAGAACCATAGCCCACATCCTGCTTCCGCAGTAAAGCTCTGCAATGCGACATTTCTCCCCCAGTGCCATCACGTCCTTCTCCCTTGCCATTTTACCGCCAACTCCGTCAAGATTCCTTCTGTTCGACTACACTGAGTTTTCTCTGACAGTCCCAGTCGCAATCCAACCCTGCCCCCAAGTCTACATAAATTTTCCTGCCCTCAATTCTATCTCCAACCTCATTACCAACATGCAATCAGGCATCCAGCAAAGAACCCCTCTTTCGACCCTGACTCAGTCGCAAGTTTCCTCTCCTCTCCCCTACAACAAGCAAATCACAACCTCTCCTGCTTCAGCCGCAAACCACCCAAGTCGCTCAAAGTCGGCCCCTCTTCCTCCATCATCCCAGTTGACAGCCCCCTCTTCCACCTCCATCTGCACCTCTCCTCATTTCTCCACTAGTGCTTCAATCAAATACATTATTACAACATTGCCTTCATTTCTTGGAGACTTGTCTACCAACGGTCCCGGATCCCTGTATTCGTGAGTATCTAGTATTGTGTTTCTTTATCTTTATAGGATATTGGGCGAGCATTTTATAGTTGCCAGAAAGTTGAAATTTGTAGTGTTTTTGATGCATTTTTCTATTTCCTAAAATTCTTATGTGTAAGCTTTAAAACTCTTCATGTGAAGGAGAACATGATTTTTCTTGTGAACTTGAAAATTATGGCGAACGTTGTGTTTAATTGCTAAACCTTATAATTTTGTTGCTATGAAATTAATTTAGTTCAATTAAATCATACACATCATTTAGATTGGGTTTGTTCGAGTCCATCCCTCACTACTCACATAGGCTTGCATTAGCGTCAGCACACAATTTCATAGCCTACCCTACGTCAAAGTTTGTACATCATCTTCTTACTGAGATATTAATATTGAATGTTGAGTGAGTGATACTCATATGCATTCTGATATCAAATTGTTTACTTTCACAAGTGAACCTCTCTTTATAGATCCTTCCCAAGATTGTCTACTGTCAATAAAGTTTATTTACCGTACTTTCACAAGACCTGATTCATATACTAAGTGAGTCATGCAATCTCCTACTGAGTGCTAGTAGTGCTCACTAAGGTCAATTTATAAGCGAATCTAGCCTACTGAGATCAAGGTTGAACCGGTCCAACCGGTTTTAACCATGAAGTATGAATAATGGAAATGTCTATATGCTCATGATATACTGAGAGTATTTGGATAAATTTCACAAGATTTATATGCATGTGTTTTTATTATATAGATTATTTTTTATAAATATGTATTATTTTATATGTATATAATATATTTTAAAAGCTTCTCAATAAGGAAAAATAAGATCAGCTTATCCGAATGGAAAAGCAAAAATAGATATAGCTAGTTTTAGTGAAAAAAACCGAATATTAGGATATTTATCAATCTTGTGTCTGAATCTTACTGATTCACCACTTCATAGAGACAATTATGTTCATATATCTTCTCATGTGTTTATTCGGTGATAATCAAATTGCTAGTTCTATTATAAAAATTCAATGTTTCATGAGCGTATTAAGCACATTAAGTCTACAGTCATCTTATTCCGGATGAATTAGAAAATAAAGTCATTACTTGCTCAAATATTTGATACAAAGCACAACTAACATATCTTTACTAAATCATCACTACCGTCTACCAATGTGATTTCAAACATTCAAAAGCAAGCATAATTTTGATGATATTTATGCTAGGCTTGAAGGGAGATCCTTTTTACTACTATTCTCTGTTAGATTTACCAATTATCTTTTATTTTATGTCTTTTACCTTGATTGTATTCCTCTTGTATATGGGAGGGGAACCCCTCTTTATGAAATTAAGATTAGTTTTCTCGGTCAACAAGGTATCAAAGCGAGAAACCTAGTTCAGCTCGCCGATCCCGCCCGATCTCGCTTGTCTGTTCCGTCTCCCGTCGATCCCGCGGCTCCGCCTCTTCTTTCTCCCGCGGCTCCGTTTCTTCCTCCCGCTTTCTGCTCCGCTCTGTTTCTTCCTCCCGCTTCCCGCTCCGCTTCCCGTTCTCCTTCTTCTTCTCCTTCTCCTTCTTCTTCTTCTCATTTCCGGCATTTCTTCTTCTCCTTTCCGGCTTTTCTTCTTCTTCCCGCTAGCGGCGGTCAGCGCCGGTCAGCGTCCTCAGCCCTAGCATGGCCTTTTGAGTTCTTCGACACTGGATTGATGCAGGGATCGCTTCTCCGACGTCTATTTCCCTTCCTTGTAGGGATGTCTCTTCTTCTCTTGGCGTTATTGCTCTCCTTCGGGCCTCTCCTCTTTCTACGAGTGAGATTTCTCTCCGTAGGCAGCCTGATGTTGTTCGGTTCTCTCGCCTATGATGTCAGGGAGTGGTGAAACTCAGTATATCTCCTCCGATGGGAGTGCTCCTCTGGATTCTCTGCCTCCTATTGGATCTCTTTGTATCTCTCATGATCACGGGACTCCTCAGATTACTACTATTCGGTTGGACGGAACAAATTATCTTTCGTGGGCTCTTTCTATCACTTTGGACCTCAAGAGTCGTCGTCTGTTTGGCTACCACAGTGGTACTACCAGGGAGCCTTCGCCTACCTCTCTCGATTGGCCACAATGGGATTCTGAGAACTCTTTGGTTATGTCTTGGCTCACAAACACCATGCAGAAGTCTATTGCTCGCAATTATCTCTTCTTGGATACTGCAACTGATATTTGGAAGCGTGTCGAGATTACTTATTCATATCAGGGCAATGCGGCTCAAATATTTCAGTTGCGATGACGGATTTTTCTTTTATGCCAAAGGGATCGTCCTCCTGCTGCCAACCACTTGGAGTTTACCCAGCTGTATCAAGAGAATGAGGTGTTGGTTCGTGCCCGAGAGGAATGCAACTGGATCTTCGAGTTTCTTCATGATCTCCATCGTAACCTTGATTCCATCAGTGTTCAGACTCTTGGCCGCTCTCCCCTACCTTCCATATCGGAGGTGTATAGTTTGGTTCAGCAAGAATATGATCGCCGACAGATTCGCCTGCCTGACACTGCTACTGAGGTCCCTGCTCTTGCCGCTCGATTTAGTCCCGGGGGCCGCTCTTTTCGTGACACTAAGGGCAAGTCTGTGGACAAGGACCAAGTGATATGTGATTATTGTGGGAAAGCCTGACATACTCGGGACACGTGCTTTAAGCTTCATGGCTTTCCTTCTTCTCGCGGAGGTCCTGCTCCTCGTGGCGGACGTGGCTCTGGTCGCAGTTCGAGTCGACCTCCTCCCTCTCGCTCGGCTCATCTCTTCGATGTCGGTGATGCTCCTGCTTCTTATGGTGGACCTGCTGCACCTGAGGTTCCTTCTGCTCTTTCCGCTGAGGAGATTCTCTCCTTACGTCGCTTCATGCTTGGACACTCCTCTGAGTATGCTAGCTCCTCTTATGCCCATCAGGGAGTTCCCGGTGCTCACTCGGCCACTACCTGCTCTTCTTCCCAATGGATCATTGATTTAGGTGCTACCGACCACATGACAGGTTCTGCTACAAGTTTTGTCTTTTATTCTCCTTTGTCTGGACGGGACAAAGTGAGCATTGTTGATAGATCCCCCATTGCTGGGAAAGGGTCCATTCTTTGCTCCTCCCTTGCTCTCACTTTGGTGCTCCATGTGTATAAGTTTACCCGTAACCTGCTTTCTATTAGTCACTATACTAATTCTATGAATTTTTCTGTAACGTTTTTCCCACCTCGTGTGTTTTTCAGGACCTGAAGACGGGGAAGATGATTGACTCTGGTAGAATGTGGGATGTCCTCTATCTGTTTGACCCCTCCAGCTCCGTCGATGCTCCGCATGCTCTTTATGCTGCCCAACTCTCTCTGGACTCCTAGCACTGTCGTCTTGGCCATCCATCTCCTTTTACTATGCATTTTTTATTTTTGCATTTGTCAAATGTATCTTACAAGATTTTAAATGTGATGTGTGTACTCATGTTAAACACCATTGTGCTTCTTTTACTCGTGTATGTACTCCTAGTGCTACTCCTTTTGATATGGTTCATACTGATGTTTGTGGCCCCTGCCCTGTAGCCTCTATCTCTGGTTTTTACTGGTTTGTTACCTTTATTGATTGTTTCTCTCGTTATACGTGGGTCTACTTGATGAAACATAAAAATGAGGATTTTTTCATTATTTCAACGGTTTCATAAAACGGCGGCTACTTAGTTTAATGTCACTATCAAAATTTTGCTGAGTGATAATGGTCGGGAGTACGTCGACTCTTCCTTTGAACGTTACTTTACTGATAATGGCATTATCCATCAAACATCTTGTGTCTCTACCACGGCTCAAAATTGGGTTGTCGAGCGCAAGAATCGTCATCTCTTGGAGGTCGCTCGTTGTCTCCTCCTGAAGATGCATCTCCTTAAGTTTTTTGGGGTGATGCGGTTCTCACTGCGGCATATCTCATTAATCGGTTGCCGAGTCGTGTCATTGGCCACAAATCACCACTCCAAACCCTTTCTCCCCCCACCCCACTCTTCTATCTCGGATCTTTGGATGTGTGTGTTTTGTCCATGTCCATCCCCCTCCAAACTTGATCCTCGTGCCCTAAAGTATATCTTTATTGGATATTCTCCAACCCAGAAAAGATACAAATGCTTCCATCCAGCTTCCAAAAAGATCTTCGTTATTATGGACGTCACCTTTCGGAAGTCTGAGGCCTACTATGAGTCCTCTATGCAGGGGGAGTCCTCACTTCAGGGGGAGTCCTCACTTCAGGAGGAGTCCTCACTTCAGGAGGAGTCCTCACTTCAGGAGGCGTCCTCACTTTAGGGGGAGTTTTACACAACGGAAGTGAGTTCTCTTCTTCTTCATATTTCTCCTACCGTGACTATTCCCACTTCTACCTCTCCTTCGGCGATCGCTGATGTGCCTACTCCTCCTGTGACAGCTCCTTACCGGTGTATACTCGGCGAAAAAGGGGTCCAGGTACATCGACATATCTCAGGCTACCCGCGCCAACATCAGATCCTTCTTTGGACTTTCAAGGTATCTCTACCCAACATCCTATGCCCCACTCTGTATCCAACAACTCATTATCTCCTTCACATAAGCTCTTTGTTAGCTCTCTCTCCTCTATTTCTATCCCCTCAACTTGGCATGATGTTATTGCTCACCCAAAGTGGCAGGATGTTATGCGTGAGGAGATGTTGGCCCTGAAAAAGAATTGCATTTAGGACTTGGTTCCTTTGCCACCTGGCAAGACTGTGGTTGGATGTAAATGGGTGTTCTCCGTCAAGCAGAACTCTAAAGATGTTGTTGAGCGGTACAAGGCTCTGTTGGTGGTTATGAGCTACACCCAGACCATGGGGATTGACTACCAAGACACTTTTGCTTTGTGGTGAAGATGAATTCTATAAGAGTTTTGCTCTCGTGTGTTGTCAGCAAATAATGGCCTCTAACTCAATTGGATGTGAAAAATGTGTTTCTTCACGGGGACCTGAAAGAAGAAGTTTATATGTCGTTAACGCCTGGTTTTACCCTAGCGGGATCTGGAGGAAAGGTATGCAAGCTGAAGAAAGCCTTATATGGCCTAAAACAATCTCATCGGGCCTGGTTTAGGAGATTTCATAGAGCTATGGTCGCATTTGGATACTCCCAAAGCAATGTTGATCACAACTTATTTGTAAGGAGCAAGCATGAGAGGCTCACTGTCCTTATTGTTTATGTGGATAATATTATTATCACAGGTGATGATACTGAAGAAATCTAGTCTCTGAACTAGAGATTGGCAAAGGAGTTTGAAGTAAAAGACCTAGAAAATCACAGGTACTTCCTTGGAATTGAGGTCGCTCGATCGAAGCATGGTATATTCATATCCCAGAGGAAGTATATCTTTGACTTGCTTCAGTCGTGTGGGTTGAGTGGGTGCAGACCTGCTGACACCCCAATTGAAGTCAACCACGGACTGGGTAGCGATGATGGAGAAGCGGTTACTGATGTTACTGGATTTCAAAGACTGGTCGGTCGCCTTATTTATTTATCATATACTCGTCCAGATATTTCATATGTTGTGGGTGTCATTAGTCAATTCATGCATTCACCCAGAGTACGTCATTTAGAAGCGTCCTATCGTATCCTTCGGTATCTCAAGTCCTCTCCTGGAAGGGGTATCCTGTTCTCCCCTGGCAAAGAATTGATAGTTGAAGTCTATACAAATGCTGATTGAGCAGGTTCTGTTGATGATAGGAGGTCCACTTCTGATTATTGCTCTTTTGTTGGTGGTAACTTGGTAATGTGTAGGAGTAAAAAACATGTGGTTGTCAGGTCAAGTGCAGAGGCAGAATTTAGAGATATGGCTCATGGGATCTGCGAAGGACTGTGGATTAAATCCTTGTTGAATGATCTTGGCATGAGAAATAAAGACCCCTCTTTATCAAATTAAGATAATTTTTCTCGGTCAACATTCTCTTATGTATAGAAGTTAATAAGTGCAGCCTATTAAGGGACATATATTATTCATTTTCTATTCAACTACGAAGCATCTAACTTACAAATACAAGGATGCAAATAGATCTACACAAAACAATTCAAAGAGCTAAGGCCGAGCATGTCGTAAAAGTTGAAGAAGCTAAAACAGAATATAGAAGAAAATTGCAGAGTTCAATAAGCCATCCAGAGGTGACAAACTGACAATACCTGCAATCTCATGTAAGCAAATATAGGAGTCTCAAGTAGGCGTATCAACTTGTCCAACTGCACCAAGAATTTTACATTTATGTCTTCCTCCCCCAGTGACTGAATTGCATCACTAGCATGATGATAAGCCTTTCATAGTCCACAAAAAATATTTAATTTATTAAAAGTTCATAAAAATTAAATCCATCAGCCTTTATTCTAGTTCCATACCTGAGCAAGCAAGCACAAGCTCAATATCGCCATTGGTGAATGACACCAAGAAGAATAAAGAGAGAGAAATAAATCTTTGCCTGAAGGATTCGTTAATGATTGCTTGAGGAGTTCCCTTAGATTAGCCAGCTCAGAAGAGGTGAGTAGAATCAAATTCAGTGCCTGCAATTCCAGTAATTTTAAGTCAGAAATATTTTCTATCTTGCTCACCTAAACATTTTCACTTGTATGAAAAACTCCAAAGAGACGAATGGAGAAAGACCTGAACCATGATGGATGCAAAATCCAAATCATCTTCACCCTCTAGAATTGTTGAAAATTCACGGTATACTCTCTCAGAGCCCAAAAGAACGCAGAGTCGGCGTACTATCAAAGCACCACGTCTGAAGACAAATCACATAAAAATGTATAATTGTAAGATTCTTGATTTTCTTCTTGTCCAATATAGACAAAAGCTAATTGTACTACAAAGAAAAAAAGGAGGGAAATAAGATAAAAAAGAGAGCCATGAAGATATCAGACAGTTGGATAACATACTTCTCAAGAAGCATGTTGTCAGACTGAAAGCTATGAATTAGATAAACAACAAGATGGCGGAAGTGTTGCACATCTTTTGCTATGCATGCATGAACTTCTAGCACAAGAAGAACAACCTGCAAATTAGCAGCAATATTGGGCTTCGAGATGGAAAAATAACAATGCTTTAAGAATAAAAACTCGCCAAAGCCTAATGCAATGAACATCAAAAGAAAATTTCAATTATCAGTTGAGTAGCAGAGTTCCTATCTAAGTTACCTATAGAGATCATTCGGAGTTATGAGAATATAGAAATGGATTGGTTGACAACTTTTTCAAAAGAATTTTGAAGGCTAAGAGAATGCCAAATGATGGGAAAAGAAGCGTCGTGTTGGTAATAAGTGACAAGGGGATATTCAAGATTATGTTAACTATAAAGAGGAAAAAGTTATTGCGCACCGTAAAAAATACATCAATTTTGAAGAATTAATTTGGAATCATGACAGGTACATCAACTATGGAGATAAATTGTGTTAAAGATAGTTGATGAAACGGTATAAAGAGTAAAGGAAAGATTTTCAGAATGATTTTTATTAATCTTGAAAAGGCATATGATTGACTAACACGAAATTTCTTTGGTGTGCAATAAAAAGAAATTTGCATTAAATTATGATGAAGTTATTAAACATGTGTATGATGGGCCCTAACTAGTATTAGAAGTAGCTATGGGGGCGATTTAGATCATGGACTAGGGCTTAGGAGGGAGAAATAGGATTGCAGTGTCTAGGTGGAGAAAACATGGTTTGCGACTGTAAAAGGGGGGTGTGGGCAGCACAATGGTGGGGCGGCAACAAGAGTGATGGAGGGCAGTAAGGAAGCAGGGACTAGGCGGTTGCCGGAACAGGAACTGGGCGGCTGGTGGACTGAGGCAGAGCGATTTGGAGCAGCCAGCAAAGTGGGAGGCGGCTGATGGGGAGGTTGTTATCTTGGAGGGGTTAGAGGAGGTCGGCTAGGGCTTACGAGGGGAAAAATGAAGGTTATGGAAGGGGAATACCTTAGGAATGCAGGAACTACCTATGAATTGTCACCTAGGGCCTTACGGAGTCGTCACGGTGAGGGGATCGTCGGATTCCGGGCATAAGCTTCTCTAAAATCTGCAATGCCCCCTAGCATCTCTAATACTCTCTATTTATAACAAAACAATATTAGGGCACCCCGATATCGACAGCTATGATTGGCGAGGGATGCGGTGGTTCCGGTTACATGAAATAAAATAAAACATAGCGATACAATATATGAAAAAGTAGGTAAACAATGATCCGGACACATTCGTGGAGTCGGATCGCCGATCCGATCAAGTCCTCCTGCACGAATACATGAACGTGGATCCCACCTTGTGGCGAGCCAACTCAGATGGAGCCCCATCAACTCCCCCCGACTGAAAAGTCTTCATCTCCGATGAATGGAGATGATCGTACTGTAGTCGAAGTCCGGGGGCGAGTCAATCAAGCTTTGCAGAAACTATCCAAGTGTCGTCGGTGAAGGGTTGTCCACGCCAGTGTACCAAGTATCGGCATAAAGAACCGTCTGAAGAGGGGACATACTCATGTGAAATGATCTCAGCAATACTCCCAGAGCTCAACTCACATGTAGGTGAACCCGGTGTGATTGGTGGTGACAAAGTTGAGACTAAAGTAGACGAACTCACAGGTGGGTGGGGCTCATAAGTGGATTGAGAGTGGGACGGATCCGCATATTGGTGGGGCTCGTAGTATGGTGTCAGGTCCTCTATATTAAATGCTTGCAGAGTTGCAGGGATATTAAGTTCGTAGGCATTTGTCCTGATGCGTCTCATGAGTATGTAGGACCCATTTGCTTAGCTCTTAACATTTTGGCAGACACCTAAGGGAACCTCTTAGCGCGGACTTGCACCATCACATGTTGACCTTTCAAAAATATTTGCTCTTGATTGTGTTCATTTGCATGTGTTTTTAATATTCATTGCTAGTACTGATTTGTCGCCCGACCAAATCACGCAAACACATGCAAATGACGTGCAAAGAACTTAGCTGACTCACTAGGGCGGAACTCAAGTTTAACGGGAATAAGGTCGGTAGATTTCCTAGGTTTGTAACCTAAAACTATATGAAATAGACTCAACCCAGTAGACCTATTGACTGAATTGGTATATGCAAACTCCGCAATGGTGAGTACCGAGCCCCAACTAGATGCGTGCTCCCCCACTAGACACCAAAGCAGATTCCCTAGACTCATATTTACCACCTCAGTACACCCATCATTCGGGGGGTGGTAAGCCGAAGAAAATTTAAGGGTTAGTGCTAGTCTTTCACTTTAGCGTATTCCAGAAATAGCTCATAAATCTCACGTCCTCATCTGACACTATAGATTTCAGTAGACCATGTAATCAAAAGACACCTCTCACAAACAATGACGCGACATGGGATGCGTCAGCGCTCTTACTTACGCGATGAAATAGGATCTTTGAGAACCAGTCGACAACAACAATGGAGTTATGCTTCCTCAAAGTGCGAGGTAGCCCGAGCACAAAATCCATACTAATAGACTCCCAGGGCGTTGTGGAAAAGGTAGTGGGGTATACAAGCTAGTGTTTTTCATAGTGCGCTTGGCCGTTTGGCAAATGTGGCAATGTCGAACGACACGAGCCACGCCCTTCTTTAGGCACGGTCAATAGAAACGGCCCTCCACAATAAATATAGATTTGTCCTACCAAAATGTCCGGCAGCGCCGCCCGCATACAACTCCCACGCTTCATAATCATGATAGGAGGTTCTAAGTATGCATAGGCGGGAGCTCCAGTATAAATAGTCGTCAATAATCTAGAACCCCTCGATGGGGTCCGAAGGGTCCCTCGATAAAGTGGCGTACAACTCTCCAAAATCAGGACAAGTCAGATAGTCCATGATCACTCTCTAGAACACATCCGCTCGGGCTCTCATCGTATGTAATAAGGTGACTACAGATAAGTACATCAGCGGATTTGTTCTCAACACCGGCGTGGTGTTTAAGAACATAATGAAAATCTTATAGGTACTCAACCCACTTGGCATGTCGATGAACTAACTTCCTCTGTGAGTCTAAATAACCTGATGATCAGAATAGAGTGCAAACTCCCGAGGCAAGAGGTAATGCCTCTAATAGAGTAGAGACTAGACAATAACATAAAATTCTCAATCATAGTTTGAGTATTTCTGCTTGGCTTCATTTAATTTCTCGCTAAAAAAAGAAACTGGGTGTTCCTTTTGACTCAATAAACCACCAATACCCACACCCAACACGTCACAAGCAACCACAAATGCTCTGTTGAAATCAGGGAGTCTCAAAACGGGAGCGGTAGTCAGCTTGTCCTTAATCTCTTCGAACGCTCGAATGGTCGTTGTGGTCCACTGAAAATCACCCTTGCAAAGGCAACTCATGAAAGGGGTCATAATCGTGTTAAATCCGCTGAAAAACTTCCAATAAAAGGTAGCAAATCTGGGAAAGATGCGGGCCTCATGAATAGTTGAGGGTATGAGCCAATCGCAGATGGACTTGACCTTTTCGGCATCAACAGATACTCTGGTGGAGGAGACGATAAATCCAGGGAAGTGAACTGACTCAGACAGAAATGAACACTTATTTACGTCCACGAATAACTTCTCCTTGTAGAGGATATTAAATAGGAGTCTCAAATACATAAGGTGATCGGTCTGAGTCTGATTATAAATCAGGATGTCGTCAAAATACACGACAAGGAACTTGCCCATATCGGGTCGCAACACTTGAATCATTACTCTCATGAAGGTACTTGGGGCATTCGATAACCCAAATGACTTGACTAACTGCTACAGACCATCCTTGGTCTTAAATGCAGTCTTCCACTCATCTCCTTCTCAAACTCGGATCTCGTGATACCCACTACGAAGATCGATCTTAGAGAAGATCTAGGCATCCTCCACCGTGACTAGCAAATCATCGAGTCAAAAAATAAGGAAGTGATACTTCACAGTATTAATCGCCCGACTATCAATACACATGTGTCAGCTACCATCCTTCTTAGTGGTAAGAAAGGCGGGGCCAATACATGGACTCAAACTCTCATGAATGAAATGCATCTGAGAAGCTCATTAACCTGGTTTTTGAGCTCAGCGTGCTCGTCAGGGTTCATATAATAATGGGGCGGGTTTGGGAGAGAAGTTGTCGAGACTAGTCGATAGCATGATGAATATCACGTAAGGGAGGTAACTCGTCGAGGAGATCCTTAGGCATAATGTCAGCAAACTCATCCAAAAGGGTACGAATATCTAGGTGGGGGTTAGGTGCATCAATAAGGCAATCAGAGGTCATGGTGGCTGCCACTACATAAATAATGCCAGTATCGGTGTTGTCCCTCAAAAACTTGCAACATATCAAGATATGCAGGGGTCTCGAAGAACTCGTACTAATTGATGGCTCAACCCGACCCTTGGATTTCTTCTTAGGTTGGGTAGATGACAGTGAGATCTTCTGACCCTTATCATAAAAGATACACATATTTGATCGGCCAAAACAGATAGTGTCACAAATTCACAATCATATAACAAGTCATGTCAAGTAATACATATGTGATGTACACAAGGATGACATCACACCACATTCAATCCTCAAAAGAGGCAAGTCTAATCAGAACAAGACAATGTTGTGTGACTAGAATCGCAGTCTTGTTTACCCAGATGACATGATAGGGGTGGGGTGAGGCTCATCCTTCACCTGTATATGCTCTAGACCCTTTTAGGCAACGATATTCACACAAATCTCGCTATCTATAGCTAGCTTTTAGGGACCGCCTGCACTAGGGAAATAAGTGTAAAAGATAGCGGTGTGGCGTCAGTCCTCATCCGCACGAGGGGTGTGCGGGAGACCTCTAACTACTCTCATCCCCAATGATCTCTCAGTGTCACTCTCCCAACCCTCCTTAACAATAACTGAAATCTCCTTAACAATCTCTTCTTCGACCTCTAGACTATGCTCTCCCTCCTCAATTAGCAGGTTCCGTGTAGGGCATTGGGTCGTCATGTGTCTTGTCTGATCATTTATAACACAGAATGCCCCCCCCCCCCGACTTGGGGTGTTCGGTGATGGAGTCCTTGCCCTTCAGGTCCACGGGGCACATAAGGAACAACAGCGGTGGCCGGAGGTGGGGCAGATCTCCTAAACGTCAAGTCGTTGGGTCTAGAGGGGCTCTGCCTTGGCCCCAAGAAGAGAAGGTACTACTCATACTCTAAAGCGAGCTGATAGATCTGCTCAACGCTTTCAAGGCGATGTGGGATCAACTCCCTACAAATATCAGAGCGAAGAACGGCCATAAAACTAGAGGTGGAAGCAATGGGCTCCTCCATAATGTCATTCCTAACAACAAGCTCATCAAAGCGAGCCATATACGCAATGATCGTAAGTGTCCCCTGGCGTAATCCATACAACTGATCAAATGGCTAATCTTTGTAGGATGCAAGAAGGTACTTGTCTTTTAGTCTTTACTTCATATCATCCCATCGGGTGATGGAAAAATAAACTTCCCTGTCAACTGATCTCTCTACACTGGTCCAGAGTACTTTAGTTTGCACGTGTAGTTTAATTTTGTCAAATTGGATGCATCGCTCGTCACTCATGTCATACCACTCAAAGTAAGAAAAATCGATGTGAATGCACCTGATGATGTCATCCTCCTGTTGGAAACACTCTTGGGCGTAATCGTGTCGAGCAGGTGGGGGGACTGCACTCTTGACGACCGGGATCATAAAACTCATCGCAGTCATGATCACGACGACTGTGTCGGGGCATACGATCTTTGTGATCATGTGGAAACAAATGGGGCCCGTTGCGGTGGAGAGTATGTCTGACATAAGCAGGGCCTTGTCGACGCTCTTGGGTGTGCTCAGGGTTTCTCCTCATAGGTGGTGCAGGATCCTGACAAGGAATATCATGATGGTGTCGCTCAAGGGAAGGTCAAACACCCATCAGAAGCTGCTCAGGATGAGGAGAAATGTCGGGATTGCCCTCAAGAGGGTCATCTTGTCGTGCCAGTGTGTCTCTCGGCTTTTCAAAATTTTCTAGCCGTTTATTTATTTCAGCAAGCTCATGACGGAAGTCCTGAAACTTGGGTAACTATTTTGTCAAAACAGTTCAGAACAAGTTGTTGAAATTCTATTAGTGGCGTGCCCGAATTAGAACTAGTTATTCGGTCATCACTGATGTGTGGTTCAAACATGGAGGATCAAAAAAATCTACCACTATGGAGCATAGACGTGGCCCAACCCTGGGCTATGATACCAATTGATGTAAGGGTGTGTAGTGCGAGACTACAATGCAATCTTAGTGGGTGGTGAGATGTTGACCTTACGATCTTTACACTATATGTGATGCGACCATGCAAGGAACACCGACAATAATCAAAAGTTAGCAATAAACATCAAACTCACGCAATTATAAATAAACAAGTCAAAGTAATTTTCTTTTGGGCTAGCGAGTAATGGTTTTCCTCCACGAGGAGGGCCAAAGCAAAATGCGAATGAATCATTCCTACAAATCACAAGCGAATTTAGAACAAAATTCCACGATACAATATATTCAAACAAATATGAATCGCAACACCATATTTCAATATAGGAAACAAAGATTCATACAACAAATAAATATTCACAAAATATGGGGGTTGATATGGGAGGGGAGATCTGAGGACGTGCGGCGCGATAGAGACAATTTAGGTAGGAGTTCGGAGGCGGAGATGGGGCTGGATGCGCAGATGCTGGATATGAATGGAGAGGGGATTGGGGGGCTGCGCCTCGGGCTAGGGAAATATGACTGCGGCGTCCAGGTGGAGGAAACTGGGGCTGTGACTAAAAAAAGTGGGGGGGGGTGAAGGATGCAGAATGGTGGGGCGGCAACAAGAATGTTCGGCGGATGTAAGGGAGTAGGGATTGAGCGGATGCTGGGCAATGGTGGGGTGGTTTGGAGCAAGAACTGGGTGGTCGTTGGTTTGTGGCTGAGCGATTTAGAGCAGGCAACAGGGTAGGTGGTAGCTGATAGGGAGGTTGCTGTCTTGGAGGGGTTAGAGGGGGTCGGCTAAGGCTTAGGAGGAGGAAATATGAGGGTTATGGAAGGGGAATACCCGAGAGATGTGGGAAACCATGTAGGAGTCGTTACCTAGGGCCTTGCGAAGTCATCACCGTAAGGGGATCGTCGGATTTCGCGAATAAGCTTCTCCAAAATTAGCAAAGCCCCTCCCCCCCAGCAGCCCCCATACTCTCTATTTATAACAAAACAATATTAGGGTATCTTGACATCGACTACAATGATTGGTGGAGATGCGGCGGGTCCGATTACATGAAATAAAATAAAACATAGCGATACAATATATGAATAAACAGGTAAGCAACGAGCCGGACACATCCGTGGAATCAGATCACCGATCGAATCAAGTCCTGCTCGAATACACGAACGTGGGTTCCTCCTTGGGGCGAGCCAACTCTGATGGAGCCCCATCAGATATCTTCCAAGCTTCGCACTTAGATTTTCTGACTTCGGTATCGAGCGATCAAAAGGAGGATTCTCTTCTTCAGTCAATCGTTTAATCCCTTTAAATGAGTCATATATCGTTACTTACAGACTAAGGGGGGTCATGATTCTCCGATCATGATGACCCTCAAATACATCAACATAAAAACCAGAAAAATGCACAAAAATCACTAATATTCACGGATCATCGTTCCGCATAAAATAGACGGCTCTGATCTCCGTGTAAGCCAATGTGTCGGAATGCCCATCACAAACACTATCCGAAAAAATAATACAACACCAAACGTGGAAAAAATAACAAGGATTAAAGCGATGAGCCTTATCTACATTAATATTTGCTAGATAAAACTGAAAGAATGAAATTAAGAATACGTTCACCTCATCTGAAGGATCCGATAGGGCCTTCAAAAGGGAGTCAAATATATCATTCAAGTGTGTAATGACCTGAAACAGAAACAGATTAAAATTAAAAGTCAAAACCAAACAAATAAAAACAAAAGGAATAACATGGAGTAAAAAATTATTAATTAAGGGACCATCAAGCACCACCATGTGAATCTTCAAGCAAATTGCATCAAACCTTCTTCCATTGAAATTTTATTTTAAACATGATCAGGCTGAACAAGGAGAAAATTCAGACCAAGGAATCTACAACTACGAGGATGTTTCTTCAGGAGACCCATTTAAACACTGTTGGATTGCATAAATTAACAATAGTTGAATGCCAACGGATTCTTTATAAATTGTCATCTTGAATAAATAAAGTCTATCTTTTTCTACTGTTGACAAATTAAATGAAATAACAATAAGGTCAATTATTCATCAAGTATCAGTAAGTTAACTGTTGATGCGCGAAAACGGCACCGGGGCTCAGCTAACACGGAGGGGGTGTTCGGTCTCACAGGCTAGGAGAGGAGGAAGGAGAAGGTTGCGGGGATAGAGGAGAAGGAAGCTTCTGAGTGCTCGAGAGTGGAGCAAACAGCTTGTCAAAGAGGGTTGCGGGGATAGAGGAGAGGAGAAGCTTGATCAACAGAGAAGGTTGACCAAAAGAGGAGGAGGTTGATCAGGAGCTGTCGAGCAGACAGTTACTATGACGATCGACCAGCGGAGAAGTGAACAGAGAGCAGGCTTGCTGAGCAGAGGGCAAGCTTACTGAGCAGAGAGCAAGGCTTGCTGAGTAGAGAGCTTGTTGAGCAGAGAGCAAGGCCTGCTGAACAGAGGGGAGGAGAGGGGGTCACTAGCAGCGGCAACAACAGACTTCGCCCGTCGCGGCTTAAATGTCACTCTTGCGACGGGCTTTCCTCTAATCAAGAAACAAGATTACAGCTTGCTAGTGCACCTTTACATGAAAAAGCATTAAAGGGTACAAAGGGGGAAGCTGGCGGTTTGGGAAGGAGTTGCCAGAGACTAAGGAAAAAAGACTAAGGAAAAGAGGATGTCTGCAGCTGTGGAGGACTGGAAAACTGAGTCCGCAGAGCTTGTTGGCAAGCTGATGGTAAGCTGTGGAGGACTGCGCGGACTGGGAAATGGAGTCCGCAGAGCTTGCTGGATCAACTGTGGAGGACTGCGCGGACTGGAAAATGGAGTCCGCAGAGCTTGCTGGCAAGTTGATATTTTCCTCCTGGGCCTTGTCTACCTCTCGCCTCCTCCCAAATGAGAGGCAATGGGGGCTACTTATAGGCCCGGGGAAGGATCTTCTAGAAGCGGGGCCCAGTGACGTCATCATGACGACCTGCGCGGACTCGGCGGACGGGAAAAACGAGTCCGCCAGGTCGGCAGGCAAAGCAAGCGGCAGGAGGCCGGGAAAAAATGGAGACCGCCCGTTGCTGGGCGGACTGGGCGGACTCCGGGGGAGTCCGCCCGGCTGGCTGCGGAGCGGAGGCCGCCCCCTGCGGGCGGACGCGAAGCGGAGGGCGCCCCCTGCGGGCGGACGCGGAGCGGAGGCCGCCCCCTGCGGGCGGACTGGGCGGACTCCAGGGGGAGTCCGCCCGGCTTGCTGGCGGAGCGGAGACCGCCCCTTGCGGGCGGACTGGGGAGCGGAGGCCTCTCCCTGCGGGCGGACTGGGCGGACTCCAGGGGGAGTCCGCCCGGCTTGCTGGCGGAGCGGAGACCGCCCCTTGCGGGCGGACTGGGGAGCGGAGGCCGCCCCCTGCGGGCGGCCGGGGCGGACTCCAGCGGGAGTCCGCCCGGCTTGCTGGCGGAGCGGAGACCGCCCCTCGCGGGTGGGATCCCGATGGTAGGTTGCCTCCTGCAAGGAAGAGCGCTGCACGGTTAGCGGGCCTAACCGCATGGCCTGCGAGGGTGAGCTATGGGAACAGCCCGTCGTCCCGCAGGGCACGCGGTTGCTAGGGGACCTAGGCGGACAGGGAAAACTGTCCGCCTGCACTTGGACTTGTCGCGAGTACTAGGGAGAATCTGAGGGTCGCGACTAGCCAGCTGGCTACTTTGGGAAGGATCGCCGATTTCTGGGTTAACATAATCCCCGCACTTTTTTAAGTTCCGAAGTGAACTTCGAAAAAGTTGGAGACCCGCGAAAATCGTGATCCACCCCAAAGGAAGAATAGACAAGGGGAGATAGAACCTGATTCTTCTCCCAACTGAGTTGTCATTACCTATCTTTTTCCTGCGCAGAAAAAGTTAGTGAAGACATAAATGGAAGGTACACTTCACGCGTACCTGAGTTTGCCTTTGCAAGAAATGAAGATGTGTCTTCCACTAAGTTCTGTGAAGACACTTGCAAGGGTCTGCTGATCTCTGCAAGAAGAGAGTTAGAAGCAGGTATTGTATTCAAAGAATACGCTGCAAGTACCTGAATGAGACTTTGCATGTGTCTGCTAATCTCTGCAAGGAAAGGATTAGGAGCAGACACACATATATATAAAAGGAGCTTACAAGTACCTGAGAGAAGGCTTGCAAGTTTTTGCTAATCTCTGCAAGGAGAAGAGTTTAGAAGCAAAACATGTAAATGAAAGAAGCTTGCAGGTAACTGGGAAAAGGCTTGCAAGTGTTTGATGCTCTCTGCAAGAAAAGAGTTAGGAGCAAACAAGATATGAAAAATAGCTCGCAAGTACCTGTGAAGAGAAAGCTTGCAAGTGTTTGCTGCTCTCTGCAAGAAAAGAGTTAGGAGCAAACAAGATATGAAAAATAGCTCGCAAGTACCTGTGAAGAGAAGGCTTGCAAGTGTTTGCTGCTCTCTGCAAGAAAAGAGTTAGGAGCAAACAAGATATGAAAAATAGCTCGCAAGTACCTATGAAGAGAAGGCTTGCAAGTGTTTGCTGCTCTCTGCAAGAAAAGAATTAGGAGCAAACAAGATATGAAAATAACTTGCAAGTACCTGAAAGGAGAAGACTTGCAAGTACCTGGAAGGAGAAGACTTGTAAGTGTTAACTGTTGATGGGATAAGGCCGGTATGACCAATTAGCAATGAGAATGTCTGATGAATTCTTTATCATGAAGCTCAGATCAATAAATCGAGCGTTAATTGTTGATATGGCTGGAGCGGGCATGATCAGATTAGCAGAGAAGTAACTTGACGAATTCTGTCAATCTTAACTAAATTGCAATAGCATGACTTGATGATCGAGGAGAGTAAAATTCCTTGATCAATGTTTGATACCATTAGACCTTGATAAGAGTAACGAATAGCTTCGTGAACCGTCATCTGATAGAGCTTGAGCAAGCAATGTATATGAAATAAGCATAAGCAAAATGATTGCTAGAAATCCTTTTGGTAGGTCGGAATAACTTGTTCACCTGTGAAAGAAGGCAATTGACAAAAAAGGAGAACTAGCTATACTCCCTTGACAGAGCACAAAAGGGATACATGCGCAAAAAATCCTAAGAAGGAAGCCACAGATGCACTGCTCTCTTACCTCGGGTACAATCATCACTGATCAATGAGACTAGTTGAGCCAAGCGGCCTATTGCTTGTCCATGGATTGATCAGTGGAGTTGTGGGAAGCCGCGAAGACACGGATCGAGAGTACCATAGAGTGTTCGGCCATCACAGTGATGTGATGATCGAAGAGACAAGGCTACACTTGATCTCCATTGTTTGTCAAGCAAAGATCATCATAACTATAATGTATCCTTCGTGAAGCACAGCAGAGCTAACACATGGGGCTCCCCTAGCACACACTCTGTGTCAGATGCCGGCTAGGATCCTAAGTCTGAAGCCCAACATCGTAGATTGAACGGCTCCCACTACACATATGGGTATAGTCCCGCCATATGTGGTCAAAGCGGTGGTGCCAGAGAACAATCTACGGAGGGAGCATTCCAGACTTGGCGATATCTCATTGGTGTAGTGATCTCTTTGGCAAAGAGAAAAATAGAGGAAGGAGCATCACAAGAGGGGAACTGTGTCAGTATGAGATCCCTGATAAAAGCTTTATTGAAAAGCAAGTAATGAACACTGAGAAGTGTTTTGTAAAATGAAAATGTTTGAAAAGCATGAAGAGAAAAGTAAGGGTAACCGATAGCGGGTGCGAGGAGCTTTGAGGACTCATGAATGTGATGGTTCACCCTTCTGGAGCAGATGTTGAATTTTACCCTCCTTCAGCATTTCTTGCACTAATCGCCGAAAAGCTCTGCAATCCTCTGTTGCATGACCTCTTTCTTTGTGATACTCACAGTATTGGTCAGAGTTTCTGCCCTTCCGATCAGCAGGCTGAGGGCCCATACTGCTTGTTTTGCTCTTGATGGTGTGAGTTGCCCCACCCAATGTGTTCTCAACCTTGGATCCTTTGCGTTGGAAGAGACGTTGACGACTTCGGAAACATCCTCCTTTCTTTGCTTACGATGGAAGACACTTCAGGGGAGAGTTTGGAGGTTGTTCGGTAGGGAGCAAAACCTCTGGGCCTCTCTTCCTCCCAATGGGAAGTTCAGGTGACTTCATTGGGTGAGTGGAGGCGTACACGGTTGTTTGAGGGCTAAGTTTGTAGATACTTTCTTTTTGCTCGGTAACTGGAAACTGTACAGCGACTGTGGGCTGGCTGGATGGATAACTTGCCAAATAAGCATAAGGGCCAACTGGCAGAAGAGTCGGCATATTAAAATGTGAATTCCCCACTTCCGGGTTGACTGTAGCAACAGGTGCTACTACAGATTGAGAGTCTAGCCGTTGAATTATAGTGTCTAGGGTGTTATTGATCGCTGCTATCTGCTGGAAAGTTTCCCGACGTGTCAGCAAGAGGGCTTCCCAAAGAGCGTCTTCGCTGGTAGGAGGAATGTTCTGAGAGGGTTGGCGGTCTGACATGGCTAACTGTCGCTGTTCACCGTCTGTTCGGATCTGAAGGTCGTGTGTTAACTGTTGGTCCACGCTCACCGCACCAAAACTGTTGAAGCGCGAAAACGGCACCGGGGCTCAGCTAATACGGAGGGGGTGTTCGGTCTCACAGGCTAGGAGAGGAGGAAGGAGAAGGTTGCGGGGATAGAGGAGAAGGAAGCTTCTGAGTGCTCGAGAGTGGAGCAAACAGCTTGTTAAAGAGGGTTGCGGGGATAGAGGAGAGGAGAAGCTTGATCAACAGAGAAGGTTGACCAAAAGAGGAGGAGGAGGTTGATCAGGAGCTGTCGAGCAGACAGTTACTATGACGATCGACCAGCGAAGAAGTGAGCAGAGAGGAGGCTTGCTGAGCAGAGGGCAATCTTGCTGAGCAGAGGGCAAGGCTTGCTGAGCAGAGAGCAAGGCTTGCTGAGCAGAGAGCAAGGCTTGCTGAGCAGAGGGGAAGAGAGGGGGCCGCTAGCAGCGGCAACAACAGACTTCGCCCGTCGCGGCTTAAATGTCACTCTTGCGACAGTCTTTCCTCTAATCAAGAAACAAGATTACAGCTTGTTAGTGCACCTTTACATGAAAAAGCATTAAAGGGTACAAAGGGGGAAGCTGGCGGTTTGGGAAGGAGTTGTCAGAGACTAAGGAAAAAAGACTAAGGAAAAGAGGCTGCCTGCAGCTGTGGAGGACTGGAAAACTGAGTCCGCAGAGCTTGCTGGCAAGCTGATGGTAAGCTGTGGAGGACTGCGCGGACTGGGAAATGGAGTCCGCAGAGCTTGCTGGATCAACTGTGGAGGACTGCGCGGACTGGAAAATGGAGTCCGCAGAGCTTGCTGGCAAGTTGATATTTTCCTCCTGGGCCTTGTCTACCTCTCGCCTCCTCCCAAATGAGAGGCAATGGGGGCTACTTATAGGCCCGGGGAAGGATCTTCTAGAAGCGGGGCCCAGTGACGTCATCATGACGACCTGCGCGGACTCGGCGGACTGGAAAAACGAGTCCGCCAGGTCGGCAGGCGAAGCAAGCGGCAGGAGGCCGGGAAAGAACGGAAACCGCCCGTTGCTGGGCGGACTGGGCGGACTCCAGGGGAGTTCGCCCGGCTGGCTGCGGAGCGGAGGCCGCCCCCTGCGGGCGGCCTGGGCGGACTCCAGGGGGAGTCCGCACGGCTGGCTGCGGAGCGGAGGCCGCCCCCTGCGGGCGGACGCGGAGCGGAGGCCGCCCCCTGCGGGCGGACTGGGCGGACTTCAGGGGGAGTCCGCCCGGCTTGCTGGCGGAGCGGAGACCGCCCCTTGCGGGCGGACTGGGGAGCGGAGGCCGCCCCCTGCGGACGGACTGGGCGGACTCCAGGGGTAGTCCGCCCGGCTCGCTGGCGGAGCGGAGACCGCCCCTTGCAGGCGGACTGGGGAGCGGAGGCCGCCCCCTGCGGGCGGCCGGGGCGGACTCCAGCGGGAGTCCGCCCGGCTTGCTGGTGGAGCGGAGACCGCCCCTCGCGGGTGGGATCCCGATGGTAGGTTGTCTCCTGCAAGGAAGAGCGTTGCACGGTTAGCGGGCCTAACCGCATGGTCTGCGAGGGTGAGCTATGGGAACAGCCCGTCGTCCCGCAGTGCACGCGGTTGCTAGGGGACCTAGGCGGACTGGGAAAACTGTCCGCCTGCACTTGGACTTGTCGCGAGCACTATGGAGAATCTGAGGGTCGCGACTAGGCAGCTGGCTACTTTGGGAAGGATCGCCGATTTCTGGGTTAACATTAATCATCTGCAACTCAAGTATGTTTCATGATTACTAATAGACACATTAACAAATCTTATACTTAATACAACGAACTAAATTTGTTTGGTTAAGTTTAGGCCAGACATTATATTGTTATTGTAGAAACACACAGAAATGAAAGGAAAAATAGAATATTTTATTATTTCCTTATGTCAAGTTCTTCTTGCAACAAGAATATACACATTTATAGGGAGAAAGAGTGAAGGCTCAACTTCATCCTAAGATGTGAGACTAAACACTAAACAGAAATGGGCCCTCCAAAAGGCCGGACCCTTTATACAACTTATTTTCAACACTCCCCCGCAAGTTGGAGCGTACAAATCGTCGAAGTCGAGCTTGGACAAAAACTGATGATATAGTGGTTGAGGTGAGGCCTTTGTGCGGATGTCAACAACCTGCCTAGCAGCAAGCACAGGTGCTGCAAGTCCAATTTATTAAGATGCACTTTTTCCTGGACAAAATGACAATCGACCACTATATGTTTGGTAAGGTCATGAAACACGGGATTCTTAGCAATATGAATAGTCGTTTGGCTGTCACAAAAGAGAATGGCCGAAGAGGGTAGTTTCATACACAGATCACTCAGAAGGCTCTCCAACCATGTAATTTCACAAAATACGGAAGCAACTTCTACAGATGAACGTGCAACCAAAGTTTGTTTCTTGCTCCGCTAGGTGACAAGATGTCCACCAAAGTATGTGCAGAATCCACTCGTGGATCGGCGATCATCAAGAGAGTCGGCATCAGAGTAAGTAATAAGAGATAAGGAGGGAGATGGCTTATACACAAGCCTTTGACTCGGAGTAGTCTTAAGGTATACCGAAGGATACACTCAACCTGGAGATAAGAGATTAGCGGAGCATGCATGAAACGACTGACCACCCCAACAATAAAGGACATATCAGGTCTTGTAAATGTAAGATAAATTAGCTTGTCCACTAGTCGGCGATAGTACTTCGGGTAGGGAGGAGCATATCAGAGTCTGAAGCATGGGTGCAGAGTTGATGGTTGATATTCATGGGTGTATCAACGGGGTTGCATCTAGAGTAGCAAACATCATGAAGAAAGGTCAAGACAGTACTTCCGTTGAGACAAAACGAGCTCATCAGGTCGACGGGTCACTTCAGTACCAAGAAAGTATCGGACAGGCCCCAAATCCTTAATCTGAAATTTCGGATATAAGGAACTTCTTGACCATTGTTATATTGTCGAGATCATCGCCTGTAATGAGGATATCATCGATGTTGAACCCGGGTACCACGGTTCAAAGGGAGTTCGGACCGGGGGTGGTAACCTGCGCTTATTTTTCCTGAGCTAGAGCACTAGGCCGGATTCTTGGAGAAAGGAACCTCACCCTCAACTAATGAAAAACTAGAAACAGACCCCGAGTTGCAGCGAGAAGGTCCCGCTACACACCTGAAAGAACTAAAAGTGCACTTTCCCTACCAAGCCAATGTTGAGTTTGGGCACCCTAGAGGGCCTGGAGGACTCCCGACTACCCATGTGGAAACCACGGTGATGCAGTGAGCTGGAGCTCTTGCCAACCAAAGCTAGTCAAAGGAGAGAGGAGGAAGGAAGCCCTCCCCACAGGTGTCCATGGGGGTCTATTTATAGTGTTTTGAGGATGGTCTGCGGATAGAGAAATCTTGTCTTTCATTTTTACTAATTGCAGCCCAAATTGGTCTGCAAACAACGTAATTCCGTTGTTTGGAGCGGCTAGTGGCAGACCAAAATGGAGCATCCTGAAAAAATGCATCTAGGCAAGCTGGCCATGTTATTCCTGCTCGTTTGGGGGTGGCGAGTGTCCAATGAAGCTGGGACTTTCCACTCGCCCTAAGCCTGGGGAGAGACGGAGAGTGCAGTCCAGCTTTCCTCCCTCGCCCCCTACTCGCCTGGAGCCTGGGGCGAGGGCAGGCCAGCTTTCCCCACTCGCCCCTCTACTCGCCTGGAGATTGGGGCCTGGGACTCGCCCCTGAGAGGCGAGTTCTCCCTCACGCACCCTAGGTGGGCGAGATCCTCTAGGTCATCCACAGTCGTCTCTGATCTCGTCGAATTACAGGTTATACAATCGGCATACACCAAAAATATCACATTTCATGTGGAACAGTGACAAGTGAATAAAGAGAAGTCGATCGAGCTTCGAATGAAACCAACACCGTGAAGGACCTGATTGAACTTATCAAACCAGGCCTATGGAGAATATTTGAGACCATGGAGAGATTTCTTTGAGGTGACAAATAAGAGGCTCCTTCATGGTCTCATAACCAGGAGGTTGATGCATGTAAGCCGTCTCAGCGAGGTCTCCATTCAGAAAAGCATTTTTGATGTCCAGTTGATGCAACGACCAATGTCGATGAATGGCCAAGGAGATAAAGACCCAGATAGTATTAGGTTTCGCAATGGGTGAGAATGTGATACGTCATAGCCATATCAAGAACGAACACATGGAACTTGCATTGCATTAAATTCAAATATAAAGATATAGTCAGGAGATAACTTCTGCCAAGCATCTGGAGGTTGGGTCCTCCTTGACACTCCACTCTCCAAGAGAGCCACAAAGACTAATACTCCAAGCATAAAATTAAAGAGAGACTCCAACTCATATATATAGTGGTAAAGATATAAAGTAAGACCATGCCCCTAGGGTTACATAGAATAATAAAGATATGTGTGACAGTCAGTGACGTATCAGAATGTCTCCTCATAAACGAGGTCGTGTTGCTGAGTAAATCCATGAGCCACAAGGCGAGCTTTCTGACATTCAACCGCCCCATTAGTGGTGTGCTTTACAGTGAAGAACCGCTTACAACCAACAAAATTCTAGCCAGAAAGAAGAGAAACAAGGTCCCACGTGTGATTAGCCCAAAGTGCGGTCATTTCCCCATCCATAACATTCCTCTACCCCTGATGTTGAAGAGCCTCCTGTAGAGAAGGGGTGAAAATAGATAATAAAGAGGTTGTAAACATGTAAAGCACCAGAGATAAACGATGCAACGCGACATAATTTGAAATTGGGTAAGTTGTATCAGATCAACAGCTGACGGAGTATTAGTAGGTAGGGGTGGCTATCGTGAGGAAGTAACCCGAGGAAGTTGTCGCGTATAAACACGAAGAGGAGGTAGCGAGGGGAGAGACACAACTGGAGGAGTGGGAAGCAGAGGAGGAGGTTCGGTGCTGGCATGCACATGAGGACGTGGAAGGTCGGGGGTGGAAGGCAAGGAGGTGTCAGATTGGCGAAAAGGTTGATGTTCATTGAAGGTGACATCGATTGAGGTGGCAAGTTTCTGATTACAAGGATAGGAGCAGATGTAGCCCTTTTAGATGCGAGAATAGCCAATGAACATACACTTAGTAGCACGGGGAGCCAACTTGTCCATAGTATGGCCAATATGGCGGACATAGCAAATACAACCGAAGATGTGAGGCATCAGAGCAAAGAGAGAGGTGGAGGGAAAGAGGATATAAAATGACGTCGCAAAGTTTTGCACGGAGGATGGCATGAAGTTAATGAGGTAACAGGCGGTGGAGACTGTGAAATGTCAGTAGACGTTGGGAACCTGCATTTGGAACATGAGGAACCTGACAACCTCGACGAGTTTTGGGACGCGCCACCCGCTGACCCACCAGACGTGTTCTTTATTTTTGGAGATACTCACCACACTATAGAGTCACGTCTTCTAGTCGTACCAATTTTCACTTTGGTCGTCGTCTCATTTGCAATAACTTTTCATGCACACTCTTGGTGAGCCCCCTGATGTGTCACGTTCTCTGGGAGACATTTGGCTACTTACGAGCTCGTACTTGAGTATAGGTGTCTCACATGGTCACCTGAACACCCGGCACACGCGGGATGAGTTTTTTACACTCCACCTATGGAGTCACATGATCGGTCACTACCTTTTAGAGACACCCCGGTCATTATTAGGTTTTCCCATAGATAGCATGTTGTGTCAGCCATGTTTTATTTACATCATTTGCATGAGTCTGTTGAGTCATTTCGTCATCATTTCCATAAGTCTTTTGTGTTTTTTGTTCATCATTTGCATGTGTGTCATGAGTTGATCCGACGAATAATTCATAATGATAATAAATTTTGTAAGTCACATGTGGATGTTCACTAGCAAGAACAAACACTTCATGAAGGCGAGCATGTGATGACGTGAATCTGCGTTGTAAGGCTCTATGTGAGGCTTGCTAAAAGATTGAGGTTAGGTGAACGGATCTCTATATAATCATGAGACAGATCGAAGCAAACATCTATGTTCTTGATATCCCTGCAAGTATTGGTATACACCCGGTATTTATTGTTGAAAGTTCGGCTACTTCATTCTGTTGTAGTGTATAAGGACACGAGTTTTGATGAAGAATATCTGGGATAGCACACATGTCATGGAAGTTGTTACTTGTATATTAACGCGCATTGTCGGTGTGAAGAATTTTAAGGGGCCGCGAGAACTGGTCTTATTCTCGACGAGAAATGAGCGGAAGATTCGTAATAACTTAGAGCGACGGCGCATCGTATATAACCACTCCATGCGAAAATGATCAATAAAGTAACAAAATAATGAGCACCATAGCCACTGGTCGTTTTATAAGGGCCCCAAAGATAAGAATGTATTAAATCAAAAGCAGCAGTGCTCCGAGTACAATGTGTAGAGGAAGTAGATCAATGATGTTTCTCGTAAATACAAGATTCACATCGAAAATCAAGAAAAAGGGAAATCGGGGAGAGACCGCTTGAGGATAGGGAAATCGGGGAGATCGGGGAAAGGAGCATGCCCAAGACGCTGGTGTCAATCGGTGGAAATAACGAAGGAAAAAAGGGAAATCGGGGAGAGACCGCTTGAGGATAGGGAAAGGAGCATGCCCAAGACGCTGGTGTCAATCGGTGGAAATAACGAAGGAGAGAACAGAGGAGGGGGAATCCAGAGTATACAATCCAATTGAAAGGCGGCCCCTGCCAATGATATTCTGATTCCATCGATCTTGCATCACAAAAGAAAACGAGGAAAAAGTGATTAAACAATCATAATCCTGAGTTAAATGACTGACGGGGAATAAATTAAACTGAGAACCCGGAACATGAAAGACAAGTAGAGAGGAAGAGAGGGAGTAAGAGGCACATCGCCAGAGCCACAGAAAGGTGGTATCACCATTAGCCACTGTGATCAACTTAGGAGACAAGACATCCTAATACTGAGAAGGTTTGTGGGGGATATGTGGCGGGTAGCACCAGAGTTCACGATCCACACCGAATTGTGGGAAAAACAGGAGATACCTGCGAAGGAGATAGAGGCGGCTGAGTCAGGGGCCCGAATAAACATCCCCCGAAGTTGTTGGAGTTCCTCTCGCATGTTGTCAATGTCAGAGCGGGAAGTGGAAGGAATATCCATCATAGGATAGGCACGAGCGCAGTTGGTGGTAGCGGCAAGAGCCCAAGTTTCTTGAAGCAGGTGGCCTCAGTGTGATTGGGGCAACTACAATTAGTACAAAGTCGACTATTTGGTCGATAAGAGCAAGTGCTACTATCACGTTCTTCGCAGCGAGAACCATGATGACCACCCCGAGACTTGGGAGGAGGGAGCATGGTCAGAGAGTGGTGCAGAAGAGCATGTGAGGTGGGTAGCAGAACATCAGGAAGCAGGGTGACTTTAAGAATCATGTAGCACGCATCAGAGAGAGACGGAACAATAAGGGGAGAGGATGGTTGCCCGGATGCTGTGAAGATGAGATAGATGGCCCATCATAGGAGTTATCCCAACAACCTCTTTTTGCGCACGCTGAACAACAACATCCAAGGAGGGGGATGGTGTTGAAACTAGGCCTCAATAAGGGTCTTGGTCATGGACACAGGATGTTAAGTCATTATCACACCAAGTTTAACAGCCTGAAGCCCAGCTAAGATACCGTAGAGATGTTGGAGACTGTCTTGCCCTGAGTAAAGAGAGTGAAGCTCGTCCCACATGACTTTGGAAGTTTCATGGTACATGATAATATGGTATGGCTCAGACTCCATAGAATTGAGAAGCCAAGACTGAACCTGACCATCGTCATGGAGCCACTGCACTGTAGGATCAGTGGGAGAAACACGTGTAACATCATGAAGTGGGTCTTTGGTCTGAAGGACGCGGCGCACCGAGTGTACCCATTTCTAAAAATTCCTCTTCCCATTGAGGGAAAGAGTGGTAACCCACAGTTCGTCGCGTATCTCGGATTGGGTAGTCGGAGCAAGAGGTGGAAGTGAAGAAGAGGACAAGCCCAGCAAACATGCGACTCAGCAAAGACATGACAAACACACGACAGGTTGAGCGGTCACAGCTGGAGGCGGTCACGACTGGAAACGGTCACGGCTGAGCGGTCATAGATGTAAGCACGGCGATCACACGAAGTAAGCATTGCGGGCCCTGTCAGGAAGAAACCGGCCAATGGCACTATGGGTACTGAAGAAACTGTGGTCATTGGTAGGAAGAAATCGGGTAATGGCTTTGCAGGTACCGAAGGAAGAAACTGCAGGAAATGGGAGGAAGTGGGCACTGGAAGGAAGAAACCGGGCAATGACACTACAGGTATTGAATGAAGAAACTGTGGGCAATGGTGGGAAGAGGGCACTGGGGGCTCGACGGCCTAAGGAAGAAACTACTAGGAGAACATTGCGGCTTGAGGAGCGGGTTCTACAGACTTAAGGAGGCAGCCGCAAGGAGGCGGACACAAGAAGAGCTCTGCGGCTTGGCGGGATATTGCAGTCTGAGTTAGAAACCGCAGGGGGCGGGTGTTATAGACACGATGGGGTGGGCACTGCGATCATGACGCAAAGGATGCTGGCAGCGAGAGCCTCGAGCCGAGCCTATAAACAGTAGAGGGGGTCAAAAATCTCGCCAGACGGGCGAGAGAAACCATGTGGTGACTGCGAGTGCTGCGCGGTTACACAGGGAGAGTCCGCGGGCAGGCCAAACGAAGGATATAACCAAGCCACGAGGGCAAAGGCTCAATCGGGCGCAAACGGGCCGAACAGATCCGATTTGCTCTGATGTCATGCAGAAACACACAAAAATGAAAGGAAAAATGGAATATTTTATTAGCTTCTTATGTCAAGTTCTTACAACAAGAGTGTACACATGTTTTATAGGGAGAAAGAGTGAAGGTTCAATTCCATTTTAAGATGTGGGACTAAACACTAAACAGAAATGGGCCTAACAATGACCCGGGCCCTTTATACAACTTATTTCAACAGTTATCATCATTATAATCAAGATTATCTTTAGAATTATTCCACCAATTTGGGGTTGGCTTACCATTAAATTCGAAACACTCGAGTAAAAGAAAAAAAATGGATGTCAAGTACTCATGGAGTGTAGACAATGCTTCAAATAATAGTCTGATAGACAAATGATTCCATATTCAGTTCAAAGAATAAGAATAGGATAAAGAAATCATGAGGATAATTCTGAATGACTGTGTTTAAGCAACATTAGGTGGCGGCAACTTCTGGTAGTAATTGTTCTTCATTGTTTGCATGTGCGTACCTATAGATCTATGACTCTGGATCATTTTGTTTTTTTAGATCGCCCAGAGATTGACCAGTGAAATGCACACAAAAGCTACCTGCCTTCTATAAAACTGGGTTCCGAGTGCACCATGGAAGCAGGTGTTACCATGAATCACACGAACCAATTCACCAAGAGTAAGTATTTTGCTTGAAATTTTCCTAAATCAAACCAAGAGTAAGTCTTTGCTCATGGCATTGTAGGTTTTAAGACATTGGCATATTCCTACCCTAACCTACCCTACGAGCCTTCCGTAAAGATGCAAAATTAAAAACGCAAGAATTTTATAAAATATATACATATAAATATGAAGATTATCTACGCCGCCAGATCACAAATATAAAAAAATAGGCCAATGGCAAAATAATTGCATGGCGAAAATATTATAGGGGTATATCACACAGTAAACAATTTCCTTAAAGTAGATCAACCCAATGTGGATAATAAATAATCGATGCGTTACTTTCCCAAGTCAAATTGAAGAGTTCTTGCACCATTGAATCGTGTGTGGGTTTTGTATTTCGATCTTGAATACCTTGATTAGCCAGGGGAATAAATCAAATTGAGGCGGATGCAACTACACTGCAATATGAAGTTAAGATTGTGAAGTAGGGTAGGTTCTAAGCGAGACTGTTGAAACTAATGAGGACGACTATATGCATTAAACACTAATCCGGCAATACTAATTTGCAATAATGAAATTTACAAATGTTATAACAAATGAACAGCAATCAAGTAGAACTACAAATTACGGAAACAAGCAACGTAATATGTGTGCCAGATAGCTTGAAAGTAAATAAATAAGAGAATAGATTCCACTGAGTCACTGGATAGTTGGGCGCGATTACAAATTGATATTACCCCAAATCAGTGAATTTATACAAGATTCCACACAAAAAACGATAAACTTATAATAATTATCAATAGAAGACTCGGGGTCTCAGTTGGGGGAGGAATCTGAGTTGGAGAGAAGATGGAAGGTTGGATAACGGCTGTTTTGTTGCTGGCCGGGTAGTTTTTCACACTCTTGCTAATCTTAGGGGACTGTCGTGAATTGTAGGTGGTACTGTAGGAGTGGGCAAGGTTGGAGGATGTTTGTGGGGGAGGGGAGCTGAGAGACGCCACAAATCTTAGATTAGAATTAAGGTAACATACAATGACCTAAGTCTTTATATACTCGGGGGAACAACATAATATGTGACACGTGGCATACCACGTGATAATACAAACAACGGAATATTAATAAGTAAACATATTCAATTCTCCCCACCAAGTTGACTTAAATATGTTGCCAGTAAAATTGTCACCGCTTAACCCTTTGGTGAAAATGTCGGCAAGGTGATCTTGGGAGTTCACAAAGGGTGTATAGATATTCCCCTTGTCAAGATGGTCTTTAATAAAGTGTCTATCCACTTCAACATATTTTGTCTCATCATGTCGAATTGGTTTGTGGTGAATATTAATGATGTTTTGTTGTCGCAATAAAGAATAATAGGTTTGTCCTCAAAGAGACCGAGATTCTGAAGAATTGATTTCAATCATAATCCCAAGCATACACCTTGTGACATAGCTCTATATTCTGCCTCGACTCTGGATCTTGCTACAACATTCTTTTTCTTGCTCCTCCAAGTTACAAGATTCCCACCTATAAAGGAACAATATCATGTAGTTGATTACCTGTCTTCTTGGCTACCCACCCAATCAGCATCTGCAAAAACAAATTTTCAAGGGGTAGTTTGTTGAGAACAAAATCATACTTCCTGCAGATTTCTTGAGGTACCACAAAACTTGGTAAGCTACCTCTCGATGATGGGTCCTGGGAGCATGCATGAATCTACTTGGAATGCCTACTGCATAAGTAATACAAGGATGAGTATGAGATAAGTAAATAAACATACCAACAAATCTCTAGAAGCTTGAGTCAATTTTGTCCCATTTTGTGTCCTAATCAATTTCGTCAATAGCCTCAATAGTGGTATCCACCGGAACACATCCATGCATAATTGTTTCTTCCATGTGGTCGATGACGTATTTTTTATGGGATATGAAGATCTCACAGCTAGACCTTGTCACTTCAATCCTCAATAAGTATTTCAACTTTCCCAGATCTCTAACTCAAATTGTATGCACAATTGCGTTTTCAGGTGAGTGATTTCGTCAATATCATTCTCTGTGATGATGATGTCATCCGCCTATACAATGAGCTCTAACACTTTAGCTCCTCTCTTCTTAACAAAGGTGTGATCAACATGTCTTTGTTCATAGCCTAACCATATCACGGTTTTATGAAACCACCCAAACCAAGCTTTGGGGAATTGCTTCAGCCCGTATAGAGATTTTTTGAGATGACAAATTTTCTCAGTAGACCCTTCTTGGGAAATACCAGGGGGTTTCATACTGTTGTATAGATTTCTTCCAACTCACCATTTGGGAAGGTGTTTGTAACATCTAACTGTTGTAGGTCTCACCCAAAACATGCAACAAATGAAAGGAGCATCCGAATAGAATTCATTTTTACAACAAAGACAAAAGTTTCCTGATAGTCAATTCATTGGATTTGGTGTACCCTGGAACCAATAGTCGAGCTTTATATTGTTCCAATATACTTTTTTGATTCTGCTTAATGGAGAAGATCCAACGTGACCCAATTGTTCTTTTTCCAGAAGGAAGACGTGCAAGTTGTTATGTTTTGTTTTTTATAAAGCATACATTTATTACTCCATAGACTTTCTCCATTCATGTATCTTAATAACCTCTTGTTGGTTATTAGGAATCACAATAGAGAAAAAGGATGAGGTAAAAGCTTTGTGAGCAGAAGAGAGATGATGATACAAGATATAATTAATTATAGGATGCTTGACACAACCTGTGTTACCTTTGAGATGAGTAATAAGAATTCGGAGGTCGTCATCAGAATCAGGAAGTCAAACAGGCATTTGCAAAGGTTGAGCATCAAGAGACTATATGTGCTCAGCATTCACTGGGCTTGCGAGTGTATGTATGCAATTACAACTGTCATGATTCCGGTTCTACAAAGATCATGAACCAAACCACTAAGGTAATGATTCTTAAAATTAGAACCAAAACCTTATTTGGTTTGACCGTTTTCGACCGGTTCCAGCATAAATTTTGGAACCATCGTGTCAACGGTTCTGATTTTGGTTCAACAAGAACCAAAATCAAACCGGCCACTAATGGTTCGATCTGGTTCCAATTGGTTCTATGTGTCATAGCTTTAATCATTTTATGACTATAATTTGAGTTATTATACACAATTACAAAGATTATTATCTTCTTAAAAATACATATTTAGAAAGAAAATTGGAATTCAACTGATTAAAACAATAATTTCATAATTTCTCAAGTCTAAATATATAAAAATTGAACTAATTCAGATACACATACAATAATATTTGATTTGACAAATTGAATAAAAAAAGAATCGCCTTATTGAAATAGTTGAAGAATGACAAACATAGACATTAACAAAATAGAGAATATAAACACCAACAAAATTAAAAAACCACCAAATATCATTCCTGTGTGTTGATAGGGTCCATCACTGAGTAATTTTCTAGGGTTGAGAGGAGTGAGACGAAGAGGCAGCAATGGATGTGGAGGAAAATTGAAAGGAGGACATCCATAAAGAAAATAAAGAGATACCTGGACGAGTTGAAGGCAAAAAAAATCTTTGGGACGGTGGCTAAAATTGCCTGAGCTCGTTGATGGCTCTAGATTGCTTTGTCGAAATCTTACCATCGTGGACGATTACGTCACTCTATCGGCAAGGGGTCAACAGGGGGTAGACAAGGAGGCCTCTAGCGAGGAGCAGAATGGCTGGTAATGAAGAGGAAAATATAGAACACTTAGAGCCCTAATTTGTCAAAAAAGGAGTGAGAAAATGAGAGAATCGTGTGGGTTCCATTGATCTACAACCAGGATTGTTTGTACAGTCCGACAAAGTTACATCAGGGGAAGTACTTTTTTGTATATTAGTAAGTATACATATTATAGATAGATTATAAAAATAACAATAATATTATTATATTAATAATGATATTAATATTAATATTAATAATATATTATATAAAAATAATAATAAACGGGTTGTGGTTTGGTTTTACTTCAGTCCGAACCCGATCAGGTATAAAAATCTTGAAACCGCTTGAGACTTGAACCTTGTGGTTCTGGTCCGGATAATAAAATGAAAGAACCGCACCCAGACCATTGTTGTTCAGGTTACAAAGTTCAAACCGAAACCTGAATAATTCGCAAACGGTTCGGTTCCGATTCGGTTTACAATTTTGAGTTTTAAGAGAGTTCTATATGCAATAGAAGAGACAGCGACCATGAAGGGGGTGTAGGAGTAGGAAGGATATACAAAGGGATGAAGCAACGATACAAAGGGGAATGCCAAGATTGGGAGGTTGAACAATAGCCCCATCAATGCCCATATAATTGATGATTGTAGATGGCATATTGCGTTGTCCGAGACCATTCAAGATATTTGGAACAGTTCAAAGGCACCGTTGTAATCCAAAAGGAGTCGGAGGAACCATGACTCCGCGTATGATCATTACTTGAAGGGTTCATAATAGGAGACAGGATCCGGACACTCGAATTTGAGGAGCTTGCCATAAAAAAATGAGATGCAAAACAAAGCTCAAAAGCGAAAAAACAAATGAGCTTCGCAAGTTCAGAAAAGGGCTTGAGCAAGACCAGGGGGCTCGTAGAAAAAGATCTCACGGAAGAGAGCCCGGGGGAACTAGGCTCGCAGGCAGTGGACTCCCTGGAATACAACTCGTCGGGAGTGAGCTCATAGGAATAGAGCTCGTTGAAGTATAGCTCGCCGGAAGTGAGCTCGCGTGAAGAGAGCACGTGTGAAGGGTGTGTGCAAGAAGGAGGCTTGTTATAGTGAAGAGTTCGCAACAGGTGGGCTCGCGAGACGGGTAGCTCGTTGGAAGGTTGTGTGTGGGGAGGAAGCTCATTGGAGTAGAGGTCGTGGGAGGGAGCAAGAAGGAGGTGAGGTCGCAGGAAGGAAGCACAACTCATAGGTCGCGAGAACACTAGAAGATCGTAGGAAAGAGGCGAGCTTGTGGGAGTGTGGTTCATCAGTTCATGAAGTGAGCAAGATGGTGAGGTGGGAGAGTATTATGATGAGGTCAAGGCAGCAAAAATTTGCGAGCAGCGCAAGGTTGCGAACTATAAGCAGGAAAAACGACGAGAACAAAATGCGTGAGCCAGAGACCGCAATGTCAGAAAGACTCGTGGGAAAAAAAATTCCATGCCTAATACCAACTACCAAGTTGAGCGTTTGAAAATATTTATTCCTCAAAATCTACTTAAACATTTTATTACACCTATATCCTTAGATCACCACTAGAGATGTGAGACTAAAGAGAAGAAGAAAAATTATTAAAACTGCTGAGCTTGCTATGGGTCTTTACATTGGGCATTATATACAACTATTCAGCAGTATTTGTGCAGTTCAATTAATCATAGAGCAATTCACACAAGCGAATGATGGTTACACGCACTTCATAATAGAAAGAGGTGTTCGTTGTCGTCTAAATGCTATAACTACAAATCTAAACATTAATACCAGGGAATCGGTAAATAATTATCTCAAATTCAAGGAGCACAGCTATACTTTTCATCATAAATACTTGCAAACTCAAGGAGAAAGGGATGAAAAATCAATTCCCAAGGTTCTTTCTCCTCTAAGCTTCTTCCAACCTATTCTTGATCCTTGGAAGGGGAGTTCTTCATGCCTCCTGGGTAAGAGAAAAGACCTCCACATGAACACAATCCATCATTCTTCCAGCATATTTGTGCTGCCAAGTAATCTCTTGACTTGCATCTTCTTCACTAACAATTTGGGTTTCAACAAATAGAAAATAAAAGTTCATCTAGTTTTTAATATCGAAATCTATTCACACAAAAATTAATACAAAAGTCGAATCAGAAAAAAAATGCAATCGGAAATTCTGAAATACATACTACATCGAACTCTTCATGATAAAGATAAAGGTAAATGGCTTAAAAGCGAATTTAAAGATACAAATAAAGAAGAAACTTGAACTAATACTGAAAAGAAATAAACATATACACTTACCTAAAGAAATGCAAGTAAAATAACATGACTAAAAGCACACTAAGAAAGGATGAAAGAAATAGTTGATTTTTTATAAAATTGACTAATGACCTCAGATCGATGCCGAGCCAATAATGTTGCCATCCAATGAAGGGCTTCCAATCTTGTGGCTTCCCATTCACTTGTAATTTGTCTGAAAAAAAGAGCATTGGAGTATAATAACTACAATGACAGGACAGCAAAACACACAAGGTTTTCATCAAATAGCAAAACAAAATATTTAAAGTTCAGGATTTCTCTCATTTTATCCAAAACAAAAAGGTATTTCCTGTTGCTTGTGTAGAGATGCAAGAGACAGATCGACTCATGAATTAAAGAGGTATAAGTAGCTTTTAAACTAGTTGTTTCCACACACAAAATCGCACCTCCTTGCAATAGAAAGGATTGCAGCTATATCAAATCCCTCAGCTGGATTAGCATGAATGGAACGAAGCTCTTCATTAGTTTCACGAGCAACCTAAGAAGAATTGTCAAATATTTGTTTAATTAAATCCTTGAGAGACATTATCACACATGGATGGGAAAATAATAAAAGGGTAGAACTATACTTACCACTCTTATCTTCTCTTCTTTGTCTGAAATGCAAGGTAATATAGCACCAAGAATATCTGCATAGTGCGGAACAAGCTGGTCTCCAGCAAGTTTCACAAACTCATTTATCTGCAAAATCAACATACCCAAATTTAAAAAAAAAAATGCAGCCAAGGTGATATAAGAGCAAGGAAACATTGGGAAATTTCTTTCATCAATAAAGTGAATAAACTAATAAATATCATGTAGAACTTTTGATTTCAAGAAAAAAAATATAAACTTATTTACACTTACCCAAGTAAGAGATGTTAACCTCGTAAATTCATCTGGAGAAGCAGCTCTCTGTACTAGTATTTCGGCCATGCGACCATAATCCACATTCTTTAGAGCATGGTTTAAGTTAAAAAAAATAGAAGAAGAAGAACAATGAACATAACTTACAATTAACTCTCAATACGTTTGCAACTTCAAACTGTTTTTTCTAATATAAAAGGAGTATAGAATTTGGGGGGAACAGAACAATATGTAAGATAACAAGTGAAGGACACCATGCAGCTATAAAATCAAGAAACTCCCAGCTTTTGTTTATAATATACTAGTCTTGAAAATCCTTACAGGAGAATTCTTTATTTCTTGTAGAAATTCTGAAAGTGCAGAATCAGCTTGCTGCCGTATTTCATGGCTGGAATCACTTAGCATGTTGAACAAGCCTAAACACATCAAATTACATGTCTAAGATGACATTTCTATAACTGAAGCAAGTGGAACAAGTCAGCAAAAGACTTGAATGTAGCATTGTTACCGTCAAGAAAATCTGGAAGAAAACCAAGCATATCAATATCTGGGACACTATCCAGCACAGTGATCCATCCCACCAAAAATTGGCGTACATAGGGGCTTAAAACATTCATGCGGTCTCGTAACAATGGTATAAATTCTTCTATGCTTTAACATGGAAGAACAGGAGATAAAATAACAATATGAAAGCACTAAAATAAAAGCTGTGTTACATAGAAATTTTAAAGAAAAGTCATGAAGAGAACCTGAATTGATCACTCTCAGTAACAATATCCTGATTACTTCACCAAACGGATGGTTACTACAAGAACAAACTTAACAATACCTACTTGAGGATATGCCTAAAAAAGACCTTGTGCACTTACCTTTACAAGCCGATCTAGAAGATGGGTGGCACTCTGCACATTAGAATCTGAATCTGCTGAAAGCTTACAAAGTGCATCAAAAATCTGGTTGAAATAAACAATGAATTCTCCTCTAACAATCTACAAAAAGATATTACAAGAGTCAAATCTAAATTTACAAGGATCATCGCCATCAGCTTTATTCCGACAAATAATATCAACCAAGAAGAATAAACTATCAAAATGACAAACTCACTTTTGCAATGTTGTACAGTGCCTCACATGCATAATATCGAACTCTACTGTCTTGGTCAAGGAAGGCATGAAGAACTGGTGGTACAATTTTCTGGAAGGTGAACATGAGAACGAAAATGAGACTGAATACTAATCAATATGCATAAAAGAACATTTTAAATGCATAAAAGAAGAATCATCATTATTTAATGTCTTATAGACATTTTCCTCTTTAAAGAATATTTTAATTTTCTAACTTTATTTATTTTATTTAAAATTATCTATTTGAGATAAATCATATTTATTTAATCTTCCAATCACCCATTATGATCTCAACTTCTATAAATGTAACCCTATGGCTCAATAGAATGATAGTAATTATTGAATTTAATATTGAGATGGATTTTTCTCTCGCCTTCTTTGTTACGCACGTGCGCGTAACTGTTTTTTATCTTGTCTTTTTTTAATGTTTATTGTCGTGAGCCCTCCCACTCCCTATATAAGGAGGTGGTATGAGAGAGTTCTTCTTATCTTTAATGTTATTAGGGTTTGGGTTCTCCTCTTGGAGAAAGGCTTCTTGGAGGAACCAGCCTCCAGAAGAAGGCACGAGTATTCCTCGTGAATGTATCCTTGCTTTGATTAATACAAGTGTTTCTCTTCTAATCCTATCATTGATCTGATCTTGTCGTTTCCGCCTGCAACTTGCCGCCGTATTTCATCCAAATCGCTCCATCCGCATTGTGCCCTAGCCGATCGATTCGTAGCCGTCCGCGAACGCCGTCTCTAGCACTGATCATCAATAGCGTCCCTGACCGCTCCGCACTCGTGGACTGCTCCCCGATCGCATCCCCAACGGCTCGTGTTCCCGACGGATCCCACACTCGCCACTGTGCCTTTTTCCGGCAACTGCTCCGCCAGTCCGGCCTCGATCCACCTGTTACGCCTGCTCCCGGCCCCGATTCGCCTGCTCCGTCGTTCCTCCGCCTGCTCCAGCCCGATCTGCCCCGCTCCGCCATTTCCCAGCCGGCTCCGACTGCTCCAGGCCGCTCTGTCTGATCCCTTCTCTGCAGCGCTGTCCCGCAGCCCTCGGCAGCGCGGAGCCCTTCTCGTCAGCTTGCTTCCCTCTCAGCGACGCCATCCTGCATCCCTCAGCTGCGTCAGCCGCAGTATGATCCCTTCTCAGCAGCGCCGATCGATTTGTATGCCAAAGAGTCGAATGGAATCCCGTGTAGACACCATCGAACACACCCTCACCAACATCAATTCGCACCTCGACGCCCCGGACGAAAATCTCACATCACTTATGACCATGCTTCACAACCTGCAACTGGGCCAGACCTCGGGGCATACTACTGCTTCCGCCTTGGGATCCCCCGACAAAGTGGCCCCCGCAGCTCCCGCCTTGTCGGTCCTTCCTCCACAGCTCCCACGTCCCGACATTCAACGGGACTGACCCACTTGGGTAGATTGCTCGCGCCGAACAGTTTTTTTATATTCACCAGACTCCTCCGAAACAGCAGATCTCCACAGCAATCGTCGACATGGAAGGGTCCACCCTCCATTGGATTCGCTGGCTCCGCTAATACTCCCCGGCCTTACCTGGACGGCTCTCACGGAAGGCCTCATACAGCGGTACGACCACTGCTACTCCGGCTCCATGATCGAGCGCCTCTACGGAGTCCGCCAGACAGGCTCCATTGACTCGTACGTTGACATGTTTATTGAGTTGGTCACCCATGTCTCAGGACTTCCCCCCGATCATTACCTGGCCTACTACATGCATGACTTGCAACCCCATATCCGAGCCCGCCCCCGCACCCTTCAGCCAGTCACTGCGAACCAAGCCATGCACCTCTCCCCACTGGTGGAGGCTGAATTCCTCGCGATGTCCGACGACCCTCCTTCCTCGCTGCCTCCTTCCAAACCTCCCCACCAGCCATACTTTCCTCCCCCCAACGAAACAACCGTCACTGCCACCTCCTCTACCTCGTCCACTCAATATGGGCCCACGCAACACCCGTCCTGTCCCCACTAACCGCCTATCCACCCAAGAGTACAATGACCTACGGAGCAAGGGCCTGTGTTTTTGTTGTCGGCAACCTTATTCGCCTACTCATGATTTTCCTCTGAAGGAGCTCTGGTGCCTCATCGGGGAGGACGTGCACGAGCTCACCGCTACTCACCGCTACTGACTTGGGCACGCTGATGATCATCGATGTACCTCCGGACGACGCTCCAGGCACCTTTACATCTGAGCCCCCGCGGGCATATCGCTACTAGGGGAGGGCGGCGGTCCGACCTTGAGGGCAAGGTCGTTTTTCTGGCAGGGTGTATTGTTACACACATGATCGTAACGGTTTTTTATCTTGTCTTTTTTTAATGTTTATTGTTGTGACCCCCCCTCCTTGTATAAAGAGGTGGTATGGGAGAGTTCATCTTATCTTTAATGTTATTAGGGGTTTGGGTTCTCCTCTTGGAGGAACCAGCCTCCAGAAGAAGGCACGAGTATTTTTCATGAATGTATCCTTGTTTTGATTAATACAAGTATTTCTCTTCTAATCCTATCATTCTTCCTCCTCACACACATTGGTCTTCTGAAACATTTCTTCCTCTCTTATTACAACATTACATATTGCCTCCCTTTGATGCTCTCTTGAACACTTTCAGTTCTATACATCGCTAATCCACTTAACACACCATGTATCAATATGGTATCAGAGTGACACGCATCTCCCTTGTAATGAACTCCAACAAATCGTATTTCCTGCTCTTTCAAATTAAATTCCTACAATATTTGTTTGAACATAATTCCCACAATATCCTAGACTTTGTGCTTGTTCATTTAAATCTAAGCCGGTAAAAAAAGCCCAAAATCGTGCAGCCAAAACCCGCAGTCAACCATTCAGCTATCTCCTCTGATTCAAAATAATTATTTTAGTATCATACTTTATATGTTGTATTGTTATCTATTATTATTAATATATATACAATTAATTACCCAAACCTTTCTTGAGAGTTTGCACAATTACAGGATGCACTCAACCATCTTTTCAAATTACAAAAAAAATCTATTTGAGTTTACATTTGATAGCATGCATGCACTGCCTCTACCTTGCAAGCTTCCACAAGACGACCTCTCCCCTTGCATGCTTCGACAAGACGGCCTCTCCCCTTGCATGCTTCGACAAGACGGCCTCTCCCGTTGCAAGATTCGATGAGACGACTAACAATCTCTCCCTTGCTGGCCCCGAGTTGTCCAATGCCCTAATTCCAGTGCGTGAGCGCCAATGGTAGATTCGGATCCTTCCCTTCCAGAATCCATATTGTTACTTCGTTTTTCCCAATAAATGAAATATTCACAGTAGGATTGGATTTAACGGAGCTTTGAATGATTGAATGGAGTTTGTAAATTTGCTGTTTATATGATGACTTGCAAAATTGTTATTATTGTTTGGAAAATTCACTTGCAAATTTGCTGTTTATAAACTGAAAAGTGATTTGTTGTTCAATTAGATTGTAGTACTACTACCAATTACTCTATGAACTTTGAAAACAAATGTGCCTTTTTTAGTTTGCAATTTAAGCTGAAGTCTTCAGTCTTAACTTTGATTCACTTTAGGGCGGGCCTCTGATATTATTTTAAGAATTCTTATGGCTGATTTCCCTTTTTTTCATATGTTTTTTTTTTTACTTTCGGGTACCAATATGTTACGGGCTCACCATAGAATGTTGGTAGATATGCCGAAGGATGGATAGCGACGGGGATGACGGAGGTGGTGGATACTACGGAGCCGAAACAACAGCTGCCTGGGCGTGCTTGGGAGAGAGAGCTACCAAGATCTCTTACCAAGACAAGGAAAATAGAATGACTTTTTTGATTCCTTCATCATACCAACAACATATGCCTTTAAATAGGCATACAAGAACCATAATGACAACTCCTAACTTCTAACCACAACAACTAATAAATAAAAAAAGAACAACAACAATTAAGAAAAACAATTAAATAAAAGACAATCTAATAAAACTCGACTCGTAATAACTGGGCGCAAACCAATAACATTTCTCCCGCCATTAAAATGAGCTTGACTTCAAGCTCGAGATCAAAATCGGTGCCTACGTGACCCAATTCCCGCGTCATCAGAGTTCTCCACAGCCAGGAAAAATAGTCTCTTGCGGCGATGTTCGCGAGTATAATGTTCATCATAATTATAGCATAATCCTTTTACGCGTCGTTCAGATATTTTCGCATGAGACAACCGACGAATAGATGGGGTGGTTTTCGTACCCTTAGGTCGTCCGTCTCGAGTCCCTGGGCACGGGGGGTATATAAGTACCGTGATCCAACTGAAGTTGACATTCATGCAATCTGGCTAAACTCATAGCAGTCACCAAGCGTCGAGGAGCCTCAAATTCAACGTCCAGCCACACTCGTTTGTGAATCGCTGACATAAAAATGGCGACCTGCATCTCTGGGAGTATCATAACATGATAAGAAAATTTTGAAATTATTCCAAATAAGCATTCATGGTCTATTTTTGTCGTAATGTCGTGAAAGCACCAAGGGGTTGTTGTGAATGGGAGGACTGAATCGCATGTTGCACAGCCTCTTGAAGGCATCCTATGTCAGCCCTAGTTGTTCAACATGCAAACGAGCAAACCAAAACTGAGCTGCGACGAGAAAGTGGAAGGATACTAGACGAATCCATTCTAATGCTGGTGTCTGTTGATGGACGAAGAATTGCTCACACCAGGTTAGTCAACCAAATGTATTTGTCTTCTCATAGTAGGTTGGGAATTCTAACTTAGTATAGCATGGCATAATAATAGCTTTAGGGTGTACAAGGGCCGGTGGATTGTGGCGCATAAGTTGCGGTGGAGGTGCCTAACTGCTACTGACTTGGTCATGTTCTAGACAGTAAAAACTGCAATGATGGTTGTCAGATCATTGAGCTTGTTAGAGAGTGTGGCAATGTCTTCCTAGTGACGTGTGTAAGCTTCTTAAAGGCGTGCTTCTATGGATGTCATGAACATTTGCATCATGTCCCTAAATGCATTCATTTGATCGAACTAGTGCCCATAATGTGAATCACGGTCAAAGATAAAATGGAGGGAGCACAAGATATGAAGCAGGTGATTGGATGACTCAATTCCCCTGAGGCGGTTGGAATATTCGAGTTGCCGCGAAACCCGTAACACTTCCATATGATGCTGACCAATAATAAAATATCCTTCTCTTTTCTCTTTCCTTTTTGTTTTCTTTTTTTCTGAATTAAAATGACTAATTAATATAAGCCCAATAAGAATTAAGTGTGCAGATGGATTGCGTTCAACGACGGGAATGGTGTGTTGCTCAACAAGAAGGCGTGGGAGTTGATGCAGAGATGTGCACGGGAAGCAGACGAGGCGTGCACGGGAAGCGGATAAGGCGTGCACTAGAAAAAATAAGTGGGGTCCCCTACTCGGTTGAGAAGTACTGTCGTAGTTGGGGCTTTTTGGCAGGGAGAAGAAGGCAGTTCTTGCAGATCTACGCGGCGAAGAGACGCTATGGCGTACGACGAAAGTGGCACGACAAGGAGTTGTTGGCGTCGACCGCAAGGTCAAAAGCTTATAGGTCGACAAAAAATGGAATTTGCAAGTCGCAATAAGTTGTTGCCGTCAACGACAATTCACATGATTTTAGCGCATTTTGTCCCTCATTTGTGTCGATTTTCATATGTTGTCATCTCTTGTGAATGCTGAAATGTTTATAAGACTTTTCTAGTTGTGAATTGCAGGTGTGGTTAGTTATGCAATTGTGGGGAAGCTATTTCAATTTTCTGCAATAAGTGCATGGTGGTGCCTCCTCTGGGCACAACTGTGCGCGAGCAATTCTTATTTTTGCCCCCAAATTGGGTGTTCTGTCTCCAGCATGTGCTCATTCTTGAGGCACGACTGTGCCTTTGAGCACAACAGCAGCTGTGCTAAGAAGAAATATCGGAATGGTCATTCTCATCCTTGAGGCGCGATCGTGCTTGATCAAATAATAATCCGCCTAAAAAATCATGAGTTTTGGAATGCGTCTGTGTGTGTTCTGCGAACACGGCCATGCCTGAACGCACGGCAACTGGGTCGTTCTTTCAGCAGATTTGGCACGATCGTGCTTGTTCTTGAAGCACAAACTTGCGTGAACAAAAATAAATTTTGCCCAGAATTCCAAGGTTCTGTCATTACCCGTGAGCTTCTTCGGGCACAACGATGCTTGAGCACGCATGTAGCTGCTTTAATTTTGTTGTTGATGGCCATCCTGATGATTCATTCTTCAAGCACGATCGTGCTCACGAGATAGACTGACATCTTCCTTTGCAGCGCCGCCCCATTTTCCCACTGTTAGAATAGCCCATGTTTTGTTCTCTCCTCTTTAGTCCCACATCTTGTATAGGATTCTTTCTCTCTCTCTTCCTCCTATATATTTGTATTCTCTCCTTGTATTTACATACACAAGCAATACATACAAGCTTTGAGGTTTCTCAACATGGTATCAGAGCCAGGTTCGGTCCTCTAGAGGTTCCACTTGTTGCGGTCTTCCTTCTTCTTCAAACCGCCCAGCCCGCCATCCCCTGCGGCCTGCCTGTCTGTCCGCTTTTCTTCAAACCACCCAGCCCGTCATCCCCTGCGGCCTGCCTGTCTGTCCGCACCGGTCTCTTGCGGTCTGCTTTTCCCTTATCCGTGTGGCCTCTGCGGACTGCCCCTCTGCATCTGCCTCTCTTCTCTCTCTCCGTGGTTCCACCCTCCGCAGGCTTCTTATAGCCATCTTCTGCTCTGACCTGTGGGACCCACCTCTTCTATCTGCTGCGAGCTCCTCTTCTTCTGTCCTCTCGAGCCTCTCTACTCGCGGACTGCTCCTCTCTACTCGCGGACTGATCCTCTCCCTGTGTTACTCCCTATCTGCCGTCTCTTGCGGACTGTTCCTGTCCGCTGCGGCCTCGAGCTCCTCTATCCTAACCGCTGCAGGCTTTTCCCTCTTGCGGCCTGCTCTTCTTTCTTGCGGACTGCTCCTGTCCGCCGCGGCCTCCTTTCTCTTGCGGCCTGCTCCTGTCCGTTGCGGACTGTTCCTGTCCGCCGCGACCTCCTCTCTTGCGGCCTGCTCCTCTCTCCTGCGGACTGATCCTGTCCGTCGCGGCCTCCTTTCTTCTGCGGACTGCTCTTGACCGCTGCAGTTTCTCTTTTGCGGCCGGCTCCTGTCCGCTACGGGCTCGTGTTCTCCCCGCTGCTGTGTTCACCTAGACCGTGCGGACTCTTCCATGTCCGCATTTTGGTCGCGATTTGCCTCATCGTTGGTGTCCGGCGTACCTGTGCGGACTGGTGCCTTCTCGCGTTTTCTTTGGTCGCGGTCTTCTCCAGCCTTCCCGCTGCGGCTTGGTCGCGCGACCTCCGGCTCTTCTCGCAGCGGTCTCCCTCGGTGATTTGTTATTGCGGCCCTATGGGTTCTTCGGGTACCTCCACTGGCTCGGCGGCCAGTCCGCCTGTTGACCGCCCGGCCGTTCCTACAGACCGCCCGACTTGCTCTGCTGAAGTCCGTGACGAGCTGCGGATCACTACCATCTCTCTTTTTGGCAAGAAAAACTTTATCCCTTGGGTGCACTCCGTTAGACGGGTTCTTCAAGCCAAGGGTTTTCTGCCTCATCTTACTCAGGCACCTCTGTCTCCTCTTACTGATGATTGTCTCCGTAATGATGGTCGCGTTCAGACTTGGCTCCTGAATTCATTGGATGGTGAGCCTTATCAGATGGCTATGTACCACGACACCGCCAAGGCTATGTGGGATGAGTTGCATTCCTTATACTCAGGCCGCGACAGTCTTCAGCATCTCCATGACATACTCACCGACCTCTTTGCTCTCGACACTGGCAGGGCTTCGGATATGACGTCCTTTGTCGCTCGGGCTAAAACTCTTGTGGAAGCCTGGATACAGCATCAGCCCTCCACCAATGATCATGTTGCTCAGCGCGCTCAGAAGGAAGCTGCATGCATTGCCATCATAATGGCCCATCTTCCACCTCACCTTCAGAGCATTCGTGCTCAGGTCCTGGCTGCTCCCACCACACCATCCTTCTCCGATGTATGCTCCATGCTTCTCCGTGTATCACCTCCTTCGGATACTTTTGTTCCTTCTCCCTCGGCCCTTCTACAGCAGGCCCCTCCGCTCCTACCTTTCCCTCCTCAAACTGCTCGGGGGGGGACATTCGGGCTCTCGGGGCCGTGGCCGTGGTGGCCGGGGTCAGCCGAAGTGTTCCTTCTGCGGGAAAGATGGTCATCTGGAGGCGACCTGCTATAAGAAAATTGGTTATCCTACTCGTCCGACGGCTTCTGTTGTTACTGACGTCAGTCCTCCTCATCTTGAGACCGTCCGTCTTCAGCTCCAGCATCTTCAGGGCCTGCTCAACCCACCATCTGCCTCCGTCGCCTCCGTCTCCAACACAGGTACTGTTTGTCTCTCTACCAGTCTGGGATGGATTGTGTACTCTGGTGTCACTCATCACATTACTTCGTGACGGCCTGCCCAGTACTTGGATTCTCCCTATCCGAAGTCTATCACTGTGGCCAATGGGGCGCCGGTTCCCGTCTCCGGCTCGGCAAATCTTTCTCTCAACCAGTTCATCTCCCTTCGCTCGGCTCTTCATGTTCTGAGTTCACCATTTAATTTACTCTCTGTTGGACGTCTTACGAATGATCTTGATTGTTCTGTTATATTCACTTCATCTTCCTTTGTTATACAGGATCGGCGGAAGCGGACTACCACTGGTAAAGGCCAGCTGCGGAACGGGCTCTACCTTCTCGAAGAATCTCCCACCATTTTGTCTTCTGTCTCTTCCATTGCATGACATCGTCGACTTGGGCATGCCCCTCTGCCGGTCCTCCAGCGGGCTCTTCCAGATATCCATTTTACTCCTTTTCAGTATGATTCATGTATCCTCGACAAACAGTCGTGTTCTTCTTTTCCTTCGCATTGTACTCGGAGCGCTGCTCCCTTTGATTTAGTACATTCTGATGTATGGGGTCCTTTTAAGATTCTCAGTATCTCTGGATTTTGTTATTTTATCACATTTATTGATGATCACTCTCGAACAACGTGTCTATACTTACTTCGTGATCGCTTCGAGCTTCCTCGGGTTTTTCAGGCATTGGTCCTCGAGACCCGTACACAATTTCACACTTCACTCAAAATACTCTGCACCGACAATGCTTGTGAGTACACCAGCCATGATTTTACCGCTTTATGCTCTGAATTCGGGATTCTTCATCAAACCTCCTGTGCTTACGCGCCCCAGCAAAACGGTGTTGCCGAGAGGAAGAACCGTCACTTACTAGATGTTGCCCGCTCCCTCATGCTTCAAATGCATGTTCCCAAGCCTTATTGGAACTTTGCGGTCTCGACTGTCAGTTTTCTCATCAACCGTCTCCATTCCTCCGTCCTCAAGTATGCTACTCTGTTTAGCCTATTGTTTCCTTCAACTCCGGTTTTTCCTCTCCAGCCTCGTGTCTTTGGCAGCCTCTGCTACGTCCACCGTTTGGGGCCATCCTCGGATAAGTTGGATCCCCGGGCGGCTCTACACATCTTTGTCGGCTATTCGCTCACCCAGAAGGGATATGTGTTACTCTCCAACTACTCGAAAGATCTCTGTTTTTGCTGACGTTACCTTCCGGGAAGAACAACCTTTTTTTCATGCTCCTTTACCCGCTTCTCCACCCCCAACTCCTCTCTCGCAATCCATCCCACGCCCAGTTATTCCCGCTACTCCACCACCTTCGCCGGTCTCTCCTGCATCGGTTGCTCCCTCCAAACCTCCTGTTATCCGTGTCTACACTCGTCGCCCTCCACCTTCTGATGCCCCTCTGCAGACGCCCTCTACCACGGATACTCCGCGTCCTGCTGATCAGGTACCGTCTTCCACTGCTCATCCTCTGGCGAACTACGTCTCTCTTCATCGTCTCTCTCCCCTTCTGCGCATATTTGCAACCTCTCTCTCTTCGGTTGCTATTCCTAACTCTGTGCAGGAGGCGTTTGCACATCCAGGCTGGCGGGCCGGCATGGAGGAAGAAATGTCTGCTCTCTGGGCTAACCAGACTTGGACCGTCGTACCCCTTACTCTGGGTCAGCAACCGGTTGGGTGTAAGTGGGTCTTTGTCATCAAACAGTTGCTGATGAGACCATTGACCGTTTAAACCCTCGTCTCGTGGCCCGTGGTTTCACCCAGCAACAGGGACTCGACTATGAGAAAATCTTCTCTCCGGTCGTCAAGCTCAATACCGTTCGTGTCCTCATCTCTGTCGTTGTTCATCGCTAATGGCCCCTCTTTCAGCTGGATATCAAGAATGCCTTCTTGAATGGGGATCTCCAAGAGACGGTCTGCATACAACAACCACCCAGATTTGAGACCACGGGGGAGTCTCATGTTTGTCGCCTTCTAAAGGCTCTCTATGGTCTCAAACAATCTCCACGGGTATGGTTTGACAAATTCACTAAGATCTTTTGTGATATCGATTTTACTCGAAGCTCGGCCGACTTCTCGCTGTATACTCGTCACCGACCAACAGGGACGGTCCTTCTGCTAGTTTATGTTGACGATACCATCATTACAGGAGATGACTTACAAGGGATACAGGCAGTCAAAGTACATCTAAACTCCGTCTTTCAGACTAAGGATCTGGGACCTCTAAGATATTTTTTGGGTCTTGAGGTTGCCAAACGACCGGATGAGCTTACTTTATCTCAACGGAAGTACTGTCTTGACCTTTTTCATGATACTGGATATTCAGGATGTAAGTCAAGTGATACCCCTAAGGATGTAAACCACAAGTTGTGCGCTCAGGCATCTGACTCGGATCTACTTCTCCAGAATCCTGAATATTATCATCGACTCGTTAGAAAATTGATCTATCTCACGGTTACCAGAACAGATATTTCTTTTGTTGTTGGTCTTGTCAGTCGATACATACACTCTCCTCGAAGATCTCATCTTCAAGCTGTTAACGTATTCTCAGGTATCTTAAAACAGCTTCTGGTCAAGGACTTGTTTACTGGACCTCTTCTTCTGCTCCAACATTGGTGGCATACTCAGATGTTGATTATGCTGGTTCTCTTGATTACCGGCGATCTACTAGTGGCTTTTGCACATACTTTGGAGGACATTTGGTTACATGGCAAAGCAAGAAACAAGCGGTCGTTGCTCGATCATCGGCTGAGGCAGAATACCGGGCAATGGCATCCGTTGTTTCGGAACTGACGTGGCTTGAGAGTCTTCTCACTGATCTGGGTGTAAAATGACCTTCTCCGGCTGTTCTTCTTTGCGACAGTCAAGCGGCTATACATATCGCCAAGAACCCAGTCTTCCACGAAAGAACGAAGCACATTGAAGTCGATTGTCACTTCATTCGAGAAAAAGTTCAAATGAAGAAGCTCAATCTAAAGCATGTCCCAAGGACGGAACAAGTTGTGGATGTCCTCACAAAGGCTCTTCCCAAGGCACTCTTCTATCAATGCTTGTCCAAGCTTGGTGCATACGATTTGTACGCTCCAGCTTGCGGGGGAGTGTTAGAATAGCCCATCTATTAGGCCCATGTTTTGGGCCCATGTTTTGTTCTCTCATCTTTAGTCCCACATCTTGTATAGTATTCTTTCTCTCTCTCTTCCTCCTATATATTTGTATTCTCCCCTTGTATTTACATACACAAGCAATACATACAAGCTTTGAGGTTTCTCAACACCCACCAATCCTGCATTATTTGTGCATGGTCGTGCGCACGATCGAGGGCACGACAATGCACAGTTAATTTTTATGCTTCTATAAATATGCAAATTTAGGGCTAGACCAAAAATATTTCATTCTGCTCTCATTTTTCTTCAGGTTGTGAGCGCCCAAGCAAGGAGGAAAAGATTTTCCACTCCAACCAAGCCTTAAGGAGAAATTTCCAAGGGAAGAGATGTCCATCAGAAGGAGATTGCGACGACGTGGAGTAGGCTTCTCCCATATCTTGGGCGCGTCCAAGGCACAAAGGAAGACGAATTGAAGACCTGAGACGCTTTCTTTGACGTTGAGGAGTAGACTTTTTGCTCTCTCCGTATCTACGGCGCTACCTTCACCTCCACCCTCTTCTACCATAGTTTCTCATTATTTAATGGTTGTAAGCCTACATTTTAACTTTCTACGATTTTAATGATGTCTTGCATTGAATATTTTGAAGGTGTAATGTGGATTTGATTTTTACGTATTGTAATACAGTGGAATGGTTTCCTTCATGCTTGTGGTTATTCATGCTTATTATAGCTAAATGAGATTATGTTTATAGTAGTTTTAGAAATCACAGGTAATCGTTCTCTTAAATAGCCCACGGTATCGGATTTATGTGTGTCTTCACCCGCGCTCCTTAAGATCGACATAGGGTAATTATTGACTAATTTATTACTATGATTGGTAGACTGACGACGCTCTTCGAACGTGAATTGTGCCCGCACAGTTTAGCAGCCAAGTTTTTGGCGTCGTTGTTGAGGAATACTGATATTTCTTTGGAGGAACTTTGACAAGGGCGTAAAGACTAGATTGAGCTTTTCTTTTTGTTTCGTGCAACTTTTTGGGTATTTTAATTTAGTGGTCCTCATTGCTTGGATAATTCACCATGATTATTTTTGTGTTAGGTTTTAGTATTGTGTATGCTAAGGAGATGTCAGAAGGCGGCCTTACCTTTTGATCTTGAGATTGAGCACACATTGAGGATAATTAGAAGAGGGTTGCAAATCATGGATGGTCATAACAATGACATTAACCTCCATATGGATCACGAAGTTTAACAGAAGCAGTGCATTGTCGATCCTACATTCAGAATCCCTAATCATACATTTAAAATCAAGTTGACGATTATTCAAATGATACAAAACTAGGTTCGGTTTTGGGGTCTTCCTTTGGAGGATCCCAACCTGCATATTACTTTTTTTGAAATATGTGACACGTTTAGATATAATAGAGCTTCTAGTGATGCAGTCAGGATGCAGTTGTTCTCGTTCTCACTTTGTGATTAGGCGAATACATGACTTCTCTTTATCAGCTAGTTCTATTGATTCATGGGATTTAATGCACAATAAGTTTTTGGAAAAGCTCTTCCCTACAGATAAAACAATCTGACTACGCAATGAGATTATTATGTTCCATCAGCAGGACCAGGAGTCACTTGCGAATGCATGGGAGTGATTCAATGAACTTCTTAGGAAATGTTTGCACCACGACATCGAACCTTGGTTGCAGGTGCAAGGGTTGTATTATGGTATGGACCCCACCATCCGAATTACTATCGATGTTGTTGTGGTGGATCATTGATGCGGAAGACTCTTGAAGAATGCCTCGAGCTGATTGATGAGATTGCCTCCAGTAGTCAACAATTGGGGACTAGAAGAAATATGTTATGGGCCTTATTATGATGTAATTTTTATTATTATTATGCTTTTATTTCTTTTAGGTCGTCTTCCAAAGTCGCATTCAGTATCTGTCGTTGATTTCCTATTTATATGTATTCCAAGTCTGTCGTTTTATTTCCATTAAGAGCCAGTTGTATGTCAATTTAAAGGACCTCTTAGGCCTTGTATTGGTATGAAAAGAATTAATCGGTTTCCTTTCGCTTGTTGTGAGATTTTGGTAGCTCTCTCCTCTAACAAGCAAACCCCGCTTAGGCATCCACGGTTCCAGCTCCACGGTATGCTCCTCCGCCTCCGGTCATCCTCGGGCCACCGCTCTGAGTAGGTCCATAACAACAAATTGATATCAGGGGCACCTCCTCCTCTTTCGCCAAACTCATTGTCCCTAAACCCAAAATCCTCCACATTTGTCAGTTCTCGGCATTGATCGATCGTCCACGGGGATATTACGCTCCCAACGCGTCTATATGTGTGAGATGTCTCTGCTTTTTCGTTTGACCGCAGTGGAACACCTAGCATCTCTTGCAGGATCTTCTTCTCCTCCGTTTGAAACCTATGTGGGATCCTTTCCCTCCAAGCACTCGACGCTGACCCTCGACAGACCCTGATCAACGCTCCACGTCATACCACCTTCATTCGGCATCAGCAACCGCACGCACGTTGTTTCTGCCATTCGTCGATGCGTCCTCGTCGCCAACTGCAACCGAACGCAACTTCATCGTCGTACAACCTTCCCTGCAACCTCCAGCGCCCATTTTCAGTGCTCCGACCTATTTCTCTTGGAGCAATCAGTAGCAGTGCAGCGCCTCCTTCTGGTTCGCGCCCTGCATTTTCCTTTGTGTCTCATCATAGGAAAGCGTTGCGGCTCTCACATCAACCCAACTTCAGCCACCTTCAACCACTCCAACCGTCCAGTCACCCACTGCCACTCATCGGCCACGAGCCACCAACTCCAACCTTCTTACACCCTAAAGCTAATATTAATCTGCGATATACCCGGTAGAATTTCCCATCTACAATGGAAACACTGATCCCTTGGGTTGGCTCATCAGGTGTGAGTAATTCTATGGTCACCAACAAACTCCGGCAGTTGGATGACTCCCTTCGGCCTCCTTTTACCTTCTCGACTCGACTTTAGTATGGGTCAATCGTCTCCTCACCGACCAGACAGGGCTAACTGGGACGATATCAAGCAGTTTTGCAACGTGCATTTCAGTCCTCCCATCCGCAGCAACCTTCACGGTTCCCTCATGATCGTCTGACAGATTTTGTGGATGAGTATCCGGAATAGTTTCAGCTTCTTCTAACGCACGTCACGCTTCCCCCACAGAGATGCAAATCGCCATCTTCGTTGTCAGACTGCACGATCGCCTATGACTGGTTGTCGAATTTGAGGCCCCTCCAGACTTAGTGACTTCCATAAATCTGGCTAGGCAATGAGACCGTCGCCTCCAAATGGCGCGGAAGGCCTACTGATCCACCGACTCCAACACTCAGCGGGGTCGTACAGGGGGTCATCGAGCCCCACCAGTCCGTAGACAATCTTGGGCTGAAATGATGGAACGGCGTGCGCAGGGCTTATGTTATAACTGTGATCAGCAGTACACTTATGGCCACATGTACAAGCGACTTTTTTATCTGCTCGCCAAGGACTCTGATGATGAAGGTGTTAGATAAAGCAGACACCATTGATCCACCTCAAGCTTGAGGTCAAGCTTCTTTTGCAAGGCGGGACACATGTTATGGGCCTTATTATGATGTTATTTATTATTATGTTGTTGTTTATTGTCTTTAGGTCATCTTCCTATTTAGTCGCATTCCAAGTCTGTCGTTGATTTCCTACTTATTTGCATTCCAAGTCTGTCATTTTATTTTCATTAAGAGTCAGTTGTACGTACATTTAAAGGACACCTTAGATCTTTTATTTATATGAAAAGAATTAATCTGTTTCCTTCCTTTTGTTGTGAGATATTGGTATCCCTTTCTTTTAACGAGCAAACCCGGCTTAGGAGGCTGCGGTTCCGGCTCCACGATATCATCCTACTCCTCTAGTCATCCTCCGGTCACCGCTCCGAGTAGGCCCATAACAAAATACATCACGAAATGTGGTTGGAGTAAGTTAGAACCCGTCAACCCATTAGTTCATCTCAAAACTCAGGTGTTGAGATGAAGGGTGGCGGGGTACATGAACACAAAGGGGAGAAGTCTGCAGGCGGTGTGGGATTAACCCCAACCACAGGACTGCGGGGATATTCCGCCACAAGGGGGGCTCATCGGGGTCAACACCCAAACCTGAAACGCGATGGGGAAGCCAAATACGCGGTCCCACACAGACGTGTCCTGCTGTCTAATATAATCTCAACACACCCCCGCAACAGGACAACCCGCTCTGATACCAAGTTAGAACCCGTCAACCTATTAGTTCATCTCAAAACCCAGGTATTGAGATGAATGGTGGCGGGGTACATGCACACAAAGGGGAGAAGTCTGCAGGCGGTGTGGGATTAACCCCAACCATAGGACCGCGGGGATATTCCGCCACAAGGGGGCCCACCGGGTTCAACACCGAGACCTGGAACGCGATGGGGAAGCCAAATACGCGGTTCCACACACACGTGTCCTGCTGGCTAATATAATCTCAACACACCCCCGCAGCAGGACAACCTCCTCTGATACCAAGTTAGAACTTGTCAACCCATTAGTTCATCTCAAAACTCAGGTGTTGAGATGAGAGGTGGCGGGGTACATGAACACAAAGGGGAGAAGTCTGCAGGCGGTGTGGGATTAACCCCAACCACAGGACCGCGGGGATATTCCGCCACAAGGGGGGCCCATCGGGATCAACACCCAGACCTGGAACACGATGGGGAAGCCAAATACGCGGTCCCACACACACGTGTCCTGCTGGCTAATATAATCTCAACAGAATACTTGAGGTGGACAACTTCACTGTGCTTACTGCGCAACTGAACTTGGTCAACAAGAATTTGAACAACTTAAATCTTCATGGAGCCAGATCATCTGCACCTTCCTCCATCATGGTAGTCTCTTGTGATCGCTGTGGAACTCCAATACAGCATGCTTTTGAATGCAGTGTGGGTAACCCCCTATTTCCTCATCTTTTGTTGTTAATGAAGTTGTGCACTATGTAGAAAACTAGTCGCAAAACAATCAGTATTCTAACTTATACAACCTCGACTGGAGAAATCATAAGAATTTTTCATTGTGACAAGGACAACATTAAGAAAAAACGGGAGGTGGAAATACTCAAAATTCTCAAGAACCGCTGCCACAGCAGGAGAGGAAAAGTAATCTTGAGTTGATGGAGAAATTTATGGCAAGGACCGACTCCACACTCTAGAACCAAGAAGCCACAATCAAAATCTTGGGAAATCAAATTGGCCAACTTGCTAACTTGGTTGCTGAATGACGACGATGGCAACTCCTGAGCATTATTTGACAAATTTAAAAATCCGTGAAATGCCTTGGATATAAACAAGGGCACTTTGATCATGCATTGGTCGTGAAGAAGAAAATTGAAAAGGTATTTCAGTATTTGCTATAGCTGCATATGCGAATTATATTGTTATTAAAGGGGATGACACTGCGGAGATTGTGTTGTTAAAAGCAAGTTTGTGTGAAATATTTGAGATAATATTTTTTGAGCATTGAAGTTGCAAGATCTAGTCAATAGATCTTTATATCTCAACAAAAATATATTCTTAAACTTCTAGAAGAAACTCATATGCTTGGATGTGCTCTTGAGGATATTTCCATTGAGGCAAAATAGATAGAGAGACCTAACTTTATTGGCAAACTTCATCTTCTATATGCATTACAAAGATGCAAATTTAACATGTGCTCAGTAATTTCACCAGAACACTCACCTCAAGATGCTGAGAAGCTTCTGCAGTCAGACCTACAGTAACTGCAGCAAGACCTATTAATCCTCCCTGAAAAAAAAAACAAAGATGGATTTTAGTGAAATGGAAAAAGGGATTACAAGAATTGTTTCCATTCTCGAGATAGAAATTTGCATCACGTATCAGATTAAACAAACCTTCCTCTGATTCGCATGCAGTGAGTGAGTATATTCAGTGACCAGCAGATTAATCACAGAAGATATCTTCTCATGCTCTCCCGCCAGCGCTAGTTGCTTCACGATTCCTTCGATCTGTAAATTTCCCCAAATTCCAAATACCGGTAAGATCTGCGGCTTAAACGGGAAAGGCGGAAAACGTGTGGCGGGCGGGGAGTATGGTACCTCAAGGGCCGCATTCTTCCGCTTCTCGTATAGCTTATCGGATAGGTTTCTGAGAACGAATGCCGGGATGATAGACAGCGCGTCAGTCATTCCGCCGACGAACGGTTTTCTTCCCCAAGGAGCTCTATCGGGGGTGGATTGGCGATGACACACGCTTGCCGGCAATCTTAGCCTCAATTGGAAACATCTCCTCGGTGAAATACCTTAGAATTTGACCATCTTGGGTAAGCAATGGATTCAAAAACGCTGAAGACGAGAGAGATTGTAACCTTTAAAGTCAAAATTCTCGGCGTGGGTGTTGGAGACGACGGAGAACTCTCAGAACCGACTTCTCTCTCTCTCTCTCTCTCTCTCTCTCTCTCTCTCTCTCCCTCTCGTCTTGAAGCTTTTGCGGTTGAGAGAAAAGTCACGGCCACGGTGTTCGATACGGCCCGATGGAATCCGGATGGATCGATAAGCGGCAAGAGAAAAATATTAGGTGGCGTTTGGCTCGGCTTATATACTACGGTGCGGTGGAAGGGCAATGTACTTTTGAAAATAAGCATTATTTGTCGCGGCTTATGATGGAAACGGCGTTTAATTAAAACCGTTGTTTTCTCTTATAACTCATCCGCGGTAAAAATCTTCGGTCAGCCGCAGTTTCTTCCTCCCTCCCGATAAACATAGCGCGCTTCCTCTTCTCCGATCCAAACGACGAAAAAGACTCGTCATTCGAAGCTGAATCGGGATTGAGCAGCGTGCATGAAGCTTGTCGCTGGAGCTTCCGTCTGGATCATCTCACCCTAGTCGGTGGCGAAACTTCTGGCGTCGAGCGGTGTGTTTTTCTTTCGGCAATTCAGGCAGAGGAAACTGAGGTTTCGTTCCCCTAATCCATATTATCTCATCCCTTGTTTTTCTCACAGACAGCAAATTTTTAGGCTATGTTTTTGAAGACAACCAGTTGTAATGTTTATGTGTTGTTTATGTTGGAGACAACCAGTTGTAACTCTGTTTCACTCAAACAGTTTTTTAACAGAACTCTGTTTTCCAGAATCAGCACTTTTTCTATCAGCAACAGCTTTCCATCGGCAGCAGCCCAACCAAACAGAGTCTTAAGCTTATTAGTCGGCCTAACAGAACATATTGGCACTTTTGACACTTTGCACCCTCAATTACACCATTTTGACACATTGCACCTCGAATTATTAAATTTTGCATTTTGCACCCCCCCCCCAATAACACCTCATTTGGCACTTTGCACCCCAGGTCCATTATATTGAGGGTATTTTTGTCCTGCAACACTAATAATAAGATTTCTTTCCCAGAATCTTTTTCATAATTCTTATAGCGGAATTGCAGCTAGCATTGAACCGCAGCCCTGCATTTCTACAGCTGCAGGGCACTGCAGCAGAAGCTGAACTGTAAATGCAGTCTGGCTGCAGTTTAGCTGGTGCTAAACTACGGGGTTGTAGTTCCACATATGCCACAAGGTATTTGCATTACTGAGATTGCCACAAGTTATTTGCACACCCAGAATTTTTTTGGGTTTGGACTTTTCATAGCATCAAATCCAGCAACATTCAACAACATCCATGATATAATTACAATCAAAAATTGCATTCCAAGGAGTTGGGTCAACAAAAATTATATAATCAACAAAATGCAACAACAAATGTAACGATCTTGTGGTGTTAGGTGATCATGCGAATCATCAAAGAAGGCCCAGAGGATGGCCAGTGAGGTGAGAGGAGGAGGAACAACGAGAGGGCGGCCGGAGGGGAGGAAGTAGCTGGGGTGCAAAGTGACGGACGAAAGCTCTGGAACCCTAGCGAGAACACTCGGCCCGCGGGAACGGGAAATGAAAAGATTTCGGAGAAGAAATCCTATTATTAATGTTGCCGGACGAAAATGCCCTCAATATAATGGACCTTGGGTGCAAAGTGCCAAAGGAGGTATAGTTAGGGGATGCAAATTGCCAAATTTAATAATTTGGGGTGCAAAGTGCCAAAATGGTGTAATTGGGGGGTGCAAACTGCCAAAAGTCCAATATATTGTCGAGAGAATGTACAGCTGTTAGAAATGCATTCATTCTAAAAATAGTGAGAAATGAAAAAAGATGGGTGCATAATTGCTATGTGCACGTTATATTTGACTATGTGCACGCTCAAATTTAAAAAAAATAAACATCATTAAATAGATGTTATGTGCGCACCAGATCTCTGTAGACGGATCGAACTCCCTCCCGTTTCTCGTGACCTACCGTACTCCTTCCCCCGTCTCCAACCTGCCTGATAACTCTTGAACGCATATGCGCCTCCCTCCACTGCAAACGCTGACAAATTTTGTTTTCAAACATCCAAATGTCTCTTTCGCTGTGGAGCAGGAGTGGAAATTGAGTTGCTTCGTGTCACGACCCGTTTAAATAAAGTTAGAGTGCGATTTGAGCGGGTCGTGATGTCACGGGCATGGGTGGAAGAAAATTCATGTTTGTTAGGCAGTAGTTGATTTGGAATTATTAGATTTAAACTAATTATTTTGGAGGAAAATAATTTGTTTTTATACGGAAACTTTAGAGTTTATCAGTGAAAAACTAAATGTACATGCATTTTAATAAAAACACATGATACAAGTGGTGATATCAATTTCATGTTGTAACAATTCTAAATGAAATGAGCATGCACTAATATCATTCTAGTACATAGCTTATAATCTAGCGGTTGTCCATGATAACAGAAAAAAATAGTTGATCATAATTATTACATTAAAAAATTGACTGATAGTAAAGAAAATGAAACATAAAACATAATGTCACAACCAGCATTTTCTCAACGATTAAATTGTATCAGAACAAGAAAAAACACGTGTTGTGATGCCACGTCGTGCAGGGGATAACTGCACACAACACAGATCAAACAAAATACTAAAAAACCGGAGGCGTTACACATAAAACCTGACACGATAAAAAGATAAACCTCCAGAAGGAAGAGCTTGACACAAATCGGGCTCAGGTAGTAGGTGGCGTAATCATGGGCGCTAAGGCAAATTCCAAAAACATGAAGGAAAAAATCTCTGAATATTGAAACAAAAAAGAGTGAGTAAAGTAAAATAAAATAAGAGCAGGAAATGAGAAATGCACGTGTGTCAGTTTTCATGAAGCAAAACTAGCAAGATAGACACGTAAGTGAGACAAGTAAAAACAATTAAGATTGTTAGCTTACTCCGGAGTATAGCATATATATATATATATATATATATATATATATATATATATATATATATATATATATATATACATATATATATATATATATATTATATAATACAATATGCATATCTCAATCACACCATGAATCTTATCTGGACCGTCCGATCAAACTCCATTAAATACGGGTCGTTGGATTCAAAGCAGGAGGTGTGCCTATAGCTTTTCCTCAAACTTCAGCACTGTTCATTCTCCCAGAAATCCCGATACCCGAAGTCGGAATCCCGTGCGTTCACGGTGTCGCCCGCAGCCGGCGGCGGGCGACACCGTGAACGCACACTCCTTGAATCGGGTTTTCTGGAGAAGCGGGGGGATTTGGGGGGTTTTTTTCATTTTTTTATAATTATTTATTAAATTATAATAAATAATAATTTAATTTTAAAATAATAATTATTTATTAAATTATTTAATTATAATAAATAATAATTTAATTCCAGTTCGCCGAGGCCCACCGGGGGGTCAAGCGGGCGAAGCCCGCAGCGACGCATCGAGAACGGGCGGAGCCCGTTCGAAGATGCTAGAATATATATATATATATATATATTCATGTAATAACATAAGTTGTAATGAATGAAATGTGAATGTGTTTTTATTTGATGCACATGATTTTTTAAGTTTAGATGCAAGTCTTATCAAATAATTTATTCTTGTAATGGTCATTTGTTTGTTCCCTAGTCAAGAGTGAAATAAAATCAAGAAATTGCATCAATTAAACACTACTTTTTATTGGTTGTTTATGATATTAATTAATAAAATGATTCATAGATTGTGACTCTAACAGACATGAATTTACGTCAATGGGGAAAATCGAATCATGAAGTGAAACAAATTTTACCCAATTCTTACAACCAGATGAGCACAAGAAATAAAATTTGATGACACCAAAAACTAGATAGTGTGATTTATACTTTGCAGATTCAAGGATTCGCAAGTGATAAGATTATTATGCATCATTTTCAAAAAAACAAGTACTCATCGAGATTAAATCATTCTAAGTCACGATTATATTATAAGAAAATATGTGTACCATCCAAATATTATATAAAATACAAATCATCACTCTTGTTGACTTGGCTCTGGAGGAGCCCACCATCGACGAATATGGGTTGTACAATTAACAATTATCATTATAACACTTGTACAACCCCAATTGATTGTGCATGCCCAAAAAACTATCGTTCTTCCAATTATACGTCAAATGAGTAAATCATTCATTTAAATGAAAATCCAAATAAAAAACATTCATGATCACAAACTCACGTCATTCCAAACGTACTAAATCATAAACCACCAACTTATCAGATTAGACATTTAAGATTTAAATTCATCTGACAGATCAAATATTCAAGAGTGAAGTCAAATAATCATAAGTATTGACGCATTCATTTAAGTTCAATGTTTGCAAAAGAGTGATCTCTACTTGCCTTAAGTAAGGCGAAATCCGGGGTGGCGGTTAAGTGACACAAGAAAAAAATAAAAAACCTTTTTTGAACTTGTTCAAGATCACATAAACGATAGTCGACAAAAAAAATCTCTACGCTAGCAAAGGCAATAAATTTTACAAAGCTTAATCATGAGAGGGTTAAGCGAATTACCTCCTTCAAAAGTGAGTGGAGAGGAGAAGAGGTGTTGTTGCGGCTTGGGGAGGAGAAGAACTTGAGTGTTGCTGCTTGGGGATGAGCAAAACCAACTGGCCAGAGGAGGAGACGACGGCCCTAGAGGAAAATTAGGGGAGGGAACACTGGTTGCAGCTGATACTTTGGAGGAAATCAGATGACCTCTTAATCGAAGAAGAATAAGAGGAAAAGGGGCAAGGGAAGGTGACCCTACCCGTCATAAAGAATATAACATTAAGTCCGGTCGGGAGCCCAAGCCATATTAAACGAATAGACTATGGTTACTGTAATATCCCGACTTTTATTGGGTCACCAGAACCCTAGTGGGACCAATAAAAGTGACCTGAACCCCTACTCGTGACCCGGTAGAAGATAACCATAGGCGAGAAGTAGAGCTAGAGAACTCTGATTTGAGTTTCGTTAGTTCCTGTGACCTCGTATAGTCGATACAAGAGCGTCGGAACTCGTTCCGTTGGACCCGAGGTCATTTGGTGGATGTAACCATTCCTCGTGAAACGCCACGAGAGCTAGACTCTAGATATCGGTCTAAAGGACTCTGATTTAAGTTCTATCAGTTCCTGTGGTCTCGTATGACTAATACGAGAGCATCGGAACTCCAGTCTCGTACTGGTCAGGTTCAATTAGGAACTTCCATTTCAGTTCTACTCCAGTCCCGTACCAGTCAAGTTCAATTCAGTACTTTCATTTCAGTTCTACTCCAGTCCCGTACTGGTCAAATTCAATTCAATACTTTCATTTTAGTTCTACTTCAATCTCGTACTAGTTAAGTTTAATTCAGTACTTTATTTCAATTCTACTCCAGTCTCGTACTGGTCAAGTTCAATTAAATACTTTCAATTCAGTACCACTCTAATTTCGTACTGGCCACATTTCATTTCAGCACTTAAATTATGCAGCTTTTATTATTAGCAGCTTTAATTACCGCCTTTCATTTCTGTATTTTACTATTACAAGTCCGGGTCCTGCTCTGACGAGCAGTTGACTATTAAGGTCGAGCCTTGGATGGGGATAACCGGAGTTGAGGTATTACTCCAGGTTTAGCCCCAAATAAAGTGCTCTCACGCTCCTTGTCGAAAGTTGAGCTGAGCGCCGCCGCCCGAAGTTTGAAGCATAGTAGGGCAGACCCCCACAGACCTGGTACGTGCTAGCAAATTTGACGGTTTGATTGCTTGTAAACTGCTTGCGGTGAATTGTAGCGGGTCAGTACCTTTCGCAGACCGTTACACATTTTTTTTAAATAGGAAAGTTTAAATTTTTTAAAAAGATTTAAATGAAATGTGTAAAACTCATATTTTGTCGACATCATAAATGCACGAGGACACTTTAGAAGACCTCGTTCAACTGGGACGAGCTCAGAAGACCTCGCCCTAGTTAGGACGGGTTCATAAGATCTCCTCCAGCTGGGGCGAGCTCAGAAGACCTACCCCGTCTGATACGACTTTAGAAGACCTCACCCAACTAAGGTGAACTCATAAGTCCATGCAAAGCAGGGGCGAGCTCATATTTTCATCTCGTCTCAGACCATTTTAAGTCTGTGAATATCATTTTGGTTAATGAGGGAACGACTATTTACAGACCACACCCCTCCCCCTTAGATTTATCTATAAATAGGACGCAAAGACATAAGTAGAATGAATTTTCACCCCCTCCTATAGTGGGCTAGTTCAGTGCCCGCCTCTCTTATGTCAAACTCAACATTGGATATAAGAGGGGAAATTCTTATAGAATTCCTGATATGTGGCGGGACCTCCTCACTACACCACGCGGATTTTGTCTGTAGGTTGTTCAGAGTTGTTCTTTGTGCTTTCAAGCTTCTTATCGCCGTGTCTCACGTGGGTCGACAACTAAACCAGTAACTTTTGGTCACTCCTATGTTCTAAACTTAGTTGAACCGGTTTCCAACAAAATATATCTTTCTGACATAAATATTCTTTCCACCACCGGGGCAACAAATACCTACAAAAATAGCCGTGGAAGTGGAAATATTTGTTTTTCACCCCCCTCCGAATAACCCTGATTTTTACACATTCAAAATTGAAACCAAACTTAAAGGAATCGGTTCGGTTTTTCTGTAAACCTACAACATATTATCCCCAAAAATAATTTTTTTGACCATTCTCATGATTCAATAATTATTTTTAAATGTCTATCAAAGTGCTTTTGCTAGAAGTTCATCAATATTATAGAGAAACTCATGAAATATAATACCACTAAATTAATTAGTGCAATTAAAACAATACGTTTATGTATGAAATCAATAAATACAACGTATTTATTTTTTTGCTCATCAAGTTTATTTCATCATCAACATCACTCTCGTTAAAAATAAAACTACAAAACAATCTTTATATGAAAGCATTAAAGGCAATTGTAAACGAATCAAGTACATTTCAATCTGTGGTGGGACCCTTCCCTAGACCCTCGTCGCGCGGGATGTCTTTGTGCATCTGGCTTCCGTTTAATCACTATTTCTCCAATTTCAGCTAGACTTGGCTTGCAACGAGCCAATCACGACTACAAATAAGAAATTCAGCAGTTTTTAGTGCCAATGAACTTCTAAATAGATTAAATACACATTCACCAATTCTAGGCATCCTCCAATGATGAGTTTTTTGCACATTGCATGATATATATATATATATATATATATATATATATATATATATATATATATATATATATATATATATATATATATACTAGTATCTTCGAACGGGCTCCGCTCATTCTCGATGCGTCGATGCGGGCTTCGCCCGCTTGACCTCCCCGGCGGGCTTCGCCCGCCCCCCCGGTGGGGTTCGCCCGCCCCCCCGGCGGGGTTCGCCCGCCCCCCGGCGCGCGAGGCCCGTCCCCCCGGTGCGCGAGGCCCGTCCCCCGGCGGGCTTCACCCGCCCCGGACAAAATTTAAATAATTAAATAATTTAATGAATAATTATTATTTTTAAATTAAATTATAATATAATAAATAATTATATAAAAAATGAAAAAACCGAAAATACCCAAAATCGCCCCCCCGGCTTCCGCCTGCTCACGCGGGGGCATCCCGGCCGCCGGAAAACCCCCGACGGGTTCGCCGGAGGCCGGCGAACCCGCCGGTGGGCGCCGGGGCAGGCCTCCGGCGGCCCCGCCGCCGGTGGTGGGGTAAGGCAGTGAACACGGGGTGGGAGAGCGTGGGTATCAGGCTTTTGGAGCTAGTGAACAGTGCAGCATTTCGAATTCTGGATATTTGCAGTCCGCATTTGTTAGATCCAATGGCCAAAACCTATTTCCTGAAGATCGGATGGTCCAGATGAAATTCATGGTGTGATTGAGATATGCATATTGTATTTAAACCCACCTGTCGGTGGGCGCCGGGCAGGCCGCCGGCGGCTCCGCCGCCGGCGGTGGGGTGAGGCAGTGAAGGCGGGGTGGGAGAGCGTGGGTATCGGGCTTTTGGAGCCAGTGAACAGTGCAGCATTTCGAATTCTGGATATTTGCAGTCCGCATTTGTTAGATCCAATGACCAAAACCTATTTCCTGAAGATCGGACGGTCCAGATGAAATTCATGGTGTGATTGAGATATGCATATTGTATTATATAATAAAGATATATAATTTTGACCCTCATCACCTTTAAAAGTTTTAATATTGACATTTTGAACTATACATATTCAATTAAGAGGATGCAAAATGTCAATATTAAAAATGAAATGTGTAAAGCGTCAAAATAAATATGGGTGCTGATATTTACAGTCCTATAATCGATAATTGCATCCCTTAGATAATTGCAACCCACAAATAGATATTTGCAGACTCGCTGGATATTTGCAGCCCTTTTTAAAAATTACATTTTGTTGAAGCCAGGAAAATCCTAACCTCAAAATTCAGACCAAAGTTGCCTAAGGTTACTGGCTCAAAAGCTAGATAAGACGGCAAAGAAGACTAGCACAAAGAAACATGTCAAACAGGACCCCAGACGTTGCAGCAGGAAGGACCCACCACGTACCCGGATGCTCGTAAGGAGCAACCCCTTCTCAACCAAGAATGGCTGAACTGAGTACGAGAGAGGCTAGCTGACAAAGTCGCAAAATCACGAATTGCTCTAAGGAAAAGGAATCCGAAGACTAAGCCAATATCTCAAACAAGAGGAACGCGAGTATCCTGCCGAAGGTTTCCCGGTCCTCTCTCTCGTACCCATGGGGTCCTATTTATAGGCAAAAGCAAGGGGAGAGGGGGGTCATATTTATACCCCACCCCTGGCGACTAGGCGACTTCCAGGGGAACTCGCAAGGATCGGGCGAGTATCTCGCCTAGTCGCCTACCTGGCGAGTATGCGAGGGGAGCTCGCCTATACTCGCACAGGCCTTCCGCGATCTTAAATGCTGACTTTGACTTCTGCCTTGACTTATTGACATTGGCCTCTGCTGACTTGGCTGTGGTAGGACCCACTCTCGACGAATATGGGTTGTACACAATCCCCGCTCGTTCGGAGCGACATCGGAGCTCAGAAAGAAACATTCAACACTTATTCGGCGAGCTGCTCTGCCGAGTATCTGGGTTGCTCGCCTCTTGTGACAGCCTGCCGATCTCTATAAATAGGGGGCCTAGTTCTTTAGCCGGTTCTTCATAACTCGCGCTCAATGTCGAACGCCGAGAAGATCCTTCGTGACAGTCTTGCTGCGTTGACGAGCGCCATCAGAGTCGCTAAACCAAAGCGACCGCGCGAAGAGGATGCTGTAACACCCCGGATTTGTGATTGCGTACGCATGATGGGCGTTACGTTGGCTTTGAACGTTGTTCGAGCATGGTTTTTTCCGCGGGCTTGCGAGTGACTGTTTTGGTAGCCGAGTTGCACGATTCCCCAGCAAACCGGAGTCCAAATTGGGGACTCGGGGAGGCCTCTTAGGGAATGTTTGCACTTTTTCGCGCCCGGGAAATGTTGCTGAAAGTTAGTTGCTGGTAAAGGAAACAAAAAAAGGTAAAAAGTTCTTAAGGCAAAAATGGTCTAGGACGACACATGAACATTTGTCAAAACAGGGAAAATTAGTCATTTTTTTGTGTGACACGCCCCCCGACACGGGCGTGTCGGGGCGTGACCCAGGGCGTGACCTGGGCGTGACCTCCTTGACTCGACGATTTTCTGGTGTCGAGTTAAGCTCGACGAATGGGGTGCACGCCCCGTGACACGGGCGTGTCACGGGCCGTGTCCCGCAGTGTCGAGTGTCGAGTGTTGAGTGTCGAGTGTTGAGTGTCGAGTGTCGGGTGTCGAGAGAGGGGACACGGCCTGTGACACGGGCGTGTCACAGGGCGTGTCCAGCTGTGTCGAGTGTCGACACTTTATGTCGACAAGGTGTCGAGACACGGGCTACACTCCCTAGGTCACGGGCGTGACCGACCCGTCACGGGCGTGTACCCGGCCTTGTACCGTGTGGATAAACTTGGATTTGCCGACTTTCTGCGCCGCTTATGGTACACGCTCTGCGTCACGGGCATGACACAGGGCGTGACCGGCTCGAAAATCGAGTTTTTCCAGTTTTTTTGTGTCGTTCATTTCCTTGATTCTGCATCTAACGGTCCAGCTCTGTTCTGGAGGAAATAAGGCCGAAACAGAGAATTGTTCTTCTCATTTCACCTTCTCTTCATCTTCTTCTTCATTCTCAAAGAGAAAGCAAGGGAGAAAGGCTCAAGCAAGGCAAGGAAAGAGAGGAGCAGCCGTCGCGGCATCGTCTCGGTTCAGGCAAGCGGTGTTCTTCACCCTTGCCAATCTTCTTTCTTGATTTGGATTGTGCCAACTTAACTAGTTGTTTCTCTTTCACTTTTCCTAGCTTGTTCTTCTTGTTTTGGGTTTTTCCTCACTAGCCTTTATGATGTCTTTGAATTTCCCTATGCTCCATGACTATGATTTTCATGTTTAGTTTTAGTTAGCAAGTCCATGATAGATTGCTTCATGTCATTTATCTTGTTCATGTGACTCATGTAGCTCTATTTATTCATGTTCATGTAGCCTTTTTCTTGCCTAATCATGTGATTTGTTCTTGTTCCTCATCATGTAATTCATGTAGATTATAGCTTAATTACTTTTCTAGCAACTTGTCGTCATGCGTGAGAACGATGAAAGGAACGTGTTTAGCTTGGGTTATGGGGCGTTTTGCGAGGCGAATTGTGAACCATGGCAGGAGCGTTTGTGTGAGAATTCTGCAAGGGGTGGTGTGGTTTCAGCCTTGGTGGCCACCGGGTTTTGTTTTATGGTATGAGAGACCATTTTGGCCCCGATTTGGGCTGGTTTGAATTGGTGCGTTCCACTTTAGGGCCGCCACCGAAAGACTCTTGCGGAATTGAACTTAACCGCTGCTTATGTTTCACTAGTTTGGTTGTTTCTTGTTCGAAAGATGCTGAATTTGGGCATGTGTATTGCCCTTTTGCTCCTGCGGGTAGAGCAGGACTTGTTGCACTTGTACGCACTTGGTGTGCTTGGCATGTGTTTTGGTGCGTTTTCCACTTGTTTGATTCACTCATTTTACCTATATGAAACATTGCTATGGGGTCGGTAAGCCCCTTCATGATACTGCTCTTCTTTTTATTGTATCTTCAAGGATTGCTGAGGTATTCTTTCTTGAATGCCTCAGGTGCAGGTTGTAGCCGGTTGAGCGGCTAGGTTTGGTGGACAGAGTTTCTTTGGAGCTAGCCGAGCTTACTTAGCGAGGTAGTTCTTTTCTTTGTTGTACAGACATACATGTGCCCCAATGGGTTCGTGTCAGTTTGTTGGCGCCCATTGGTGGTTTTCTTTACTTATGATGTATGAATAATAGACTGCTATGTGACTCATTTGGATGATGTCTTTTTGCTCTTGGGAAGGATTTATGGTAGATTGCATTAGGTAGTTTTAAGCTAAACAAAAACCTATTATTGTATATCATGCATACATGTTTTGATCAACTAAGACGTATTTTCCAAATGACGTAAATAAAGAGGATTTCTTATAGTAGTATCACTATAGACTGCATATAGGAGATCGTCATAAATAAACAAAGTATTTCCGCCGTGTACAAATACAGTTTTTGATACCTAAGGCCGAGGGATACAGCCATTTTCTTACATTTTACTGTTGAATTTCAACTCATAAAGTGAGCGTCAAGGGTTGCCTGAGCGTGTGCAGTTATCCCCTGCACGACGTGGCATCATAACCCGTAGTTGCTCTTGCTCTGATACGAGGTACTCGTTGAGGAAATGCGGGTTGTGACAGTTGTATCAAAGCGAGGTTTGCTTGACAATTGGTCGGGCAAACTTTCTGGTTTGGTTGTAAGCATCATATCATACACACACCGAGGTGTCATCAGTATGTCTTGGCCGACGCACGCACACTACACTCATGGCATGACAAGAAGTATACAGGGCATATTATGTAGTATGTGATGCATAATATGTGGTTGTATATGGATCCACCATAGGGGCAACATGTGCGGGTTATGTAGTATGAGATGCATAACCTTACCACATGGATGCGACTAGCACGTTTTCTTTTCTTCGTTGCATGCAATGCTATGTAGTATGGGATGCATAGCATTGTGATGCGTACGACCGCTCATGGCATGCATTAAGGCTTTTTTCTAGATTGCATCGCACAGCACGCATAACATAATATTGCATGAGCACAACGTGCCAAGCTAAAGATGTACATGATGACACCTGTACACTCATGGTTTTGGGTCAAATAAAGTCATTCATTCATTGGTTAGGCACAAGGTAGTGGGATGACGGTGAGTCATCTGTAGGTTAGGCATACCATCATTCTCAAACTTCCAGAGCAAGTTAGCAGTTGATATTCATATGTATATATATGTATGGTCTGTACTTAGCCGTTGTGTGTTTTGTTGGGTTGAGCTTGATAAGAGTGAACGTGTGTATAGGATGTCGAAGCGTCCAGTGACAAGGCAAACTCCCCAATCCGAGGGTGAGTCTTTGGGCGCGCAGAATAATGCCCTGATGGATAGTCTTCGTCAAAGTAATGAGGCTTTGACGAGGCAGGTGCAGGAAGTGCAGTCCCAGCTCCAAGCTATGTCATCAGCGATGTCGGGGCTGGCACCAAGAGGACAAGAGACCGTCAGAGGCCCCACTATTTCTACTCCTTCGGTGGCAGTGATACCCCCAGTTGTGATTCCTCCTGCGATGACTTTCATCTCGCAGTTTCAGCGACTTGGACCACCGACTTATGATGGCAAAGCGGACTTTGTGATCTTGGATGATTGGGTAATCACATTGGAAGAGATGTTTGTGTATTCTGGCGTTACCGAGGATCAGAAGGTGATGCTTGCCGCCTATCAACTCAAAGGGTTGGCGAAAGGTTGGTGGTTGCGAGAAAAGGAAGGCCTAGGGGCGGGCTGTTCGTGAGAAGCGTTCAAAGAAATATTACGACGCAAGTTTCTACCGGCAGTGGAAAGGGACCGCCTGATGAATGACTTCTTGTACTTGAAGCAGAGGAAACTCACAGTGAGTGAGTATGAAATTGAGTTTAGCAAGTTAAGTCGGTTCGCTCCGAGCTTGGTGACTACGGAAGCTGACCGAGTGAAGAGATTTCTTGGCGGACTCCGCAGCGACGTGCAGCAATTCGCAAGTGCTTATGGAGCGACAAGTTACACTACTGCGGTTGAGGCTGCGTTGAAGGTGGAAGCTATAGAAAATGCCAAACAAAGAGGGCAGCAGATGAGGCAGGGCAAGAGACAGCTGGTGGGAGAGAAAATGTCCCACGAGTCAGACGTAAAGAAGAAGAAGGAAATATGTAGCTTCTGTGGCCGAGCCGGTCACCCGTTTGAGAAATGTTTCAAGTGGTTGGGGATGCAAAAGAAGGAGCAGGTGCACGCCATTCAGGGTGCGCCAAGCAGAGACTTGGAGTGTACATTTTGTGGGAGAAGAGGTCATGATGTGGGCCGCTGCTGGGCCAAAGACAAGGTGTGCTTCTAGTGTGGCAGACAAGGACATCTTCGCGCAAGGTGCCCGCAGATTCAACCTGTTTTGCAACCCGCACCACTCCGCGCTTTGCCTCCGCCTCCGCGTTTAGACAAAGGCAAAGGGAAGTTGAATGTGGTCTCTTCAGAGGAAGCTCAGACGTCACCTCAGGTTATCTCAGGTTCGATTCATTCATCTGGTTCCTGTTTTGTTTCTGCCTTTTACGTGTAGTTCTTAGCATATATACCCTTATAGGAAACTTTAAGGTAAAGAACCGTTGGGCGCGTGTTATTTTTGATTCTGGCGCGACCCATTCATTTGTGGCTCGAACCTTTCTGGAACGGTATCATCTGACACCAGATCGAGTGGGGAATGCCTTTTTGGTGAAATTCCCTTCCGGTGCTTTTGTGGTGGCAGACTGGGGTCTTCTTGATTGTCCCATTTTGTTGGGCAATTTCGTAGCAAAGACTAATTTCAAGGTGATCGATTTGGAGGATTTTGACGTCATTCTGGGCATGGACTGGTTATCCCGCTATGACGCCGTCATCCAGTGCAAAGGGAAGCGCTTGGATTTTAGCAAGGACAATGGTCAGCCGGGAAGTGTTTATGGTGATTCATGCCAGGATACTCCAGGGATCTCGGCGGTATGTGTTCGGACGTTGTTTGTTTCCGACTGTTTTGCTTGTCTAGTCTCAGTTGTGGGGACTAGTGCTGTTTTGCCGCGTTTGGAGGAGATTCCGGTTGTGCGTGAATTCCCAGATGTTTTTCCTACTGATCTTCCTGGTCTCCCCCCTGATCGTGATGTCGAGTTCGTTATTGATTTGGAACTGGGTACGCGGCCTATTGCGAAAGCACCGTACAGAATGACCCCGCGTGAGCTATCAGAGTTGCGTACTCAGTTGGATGACTTATTGGCAAAAGGGTTTATCAGGCCGAGTTCATCACCTTGGGGTGCACCGGTGTTATTTGTGAAGAAGAAAGATGGGTCGATGCGGCTTTGCATCGATTACCGAGAATTGAACAAGGTGACGATTAAAAACAAGTACCCACTGGCAAGAATCGATGATTTGTTTGATCAACTGCGTGGCAGTTCCGTATTTTCGAAGATTGATCTCCGCTCGGGCTATCATCAGCTCAAGGTCCGGGAATCTGATATCCCGCGGACTGCATTTCGATCAAGGCATGGCCATTTTGAATTTTTGGTGATGTCGTTTGGATTGACCAACGCACCATCAACCTTCATGGATATGATGAACAAGGTGTTCAAGGACTACTTGGATAAGTTTGTGGTGGTTTTTATTGATGACGTTCTTGTCTACTCCCGCAGTGCTGAGGAGCATGAACAACATCTGCGATTAGTATTGGCCACTTTGCGAGATCAACAGTTATTCGCCAAACTAAGCAAATGCGAGTTTTGGTTGCCTCAAGTTGCTTTTCTGGGTCATGTCATTAATCAACATGGAATTTCAGTGGATCCCAAAAAGATTGCTGCAGTCATGGAGTGGAGAAGACCGGAGACACCCAAGGAGATTCGAAGCTTCTTGGGACTGGCCGGCTGTTATCGCAGATTTGTCGAAGGGTTTGCGACGTTGGCCGCACCTTTGACTCGCTTAACCCAGAATAATGTGGCGTTTGAGTGGAATGACAAGTGTGAGGCGTCATTCCTTGAACTCAAGAACAGGTTATGTACCGCTCCTGTGTTGATCTTGCCGACAGAAGGGATAGATTATGACGTTTTTGTGGATGCGTCGCACGTTGGAATTGGATGTGTATTAATGCAAGACAAAAAGGTGATTGTGTATGGGTCTCGGCAGTTGAAAAGTCATGAAAAGAATTACCCAACGCATGATTTGGAGTTCGCAGCGGTGATATTTGCGTTGAAGTTGTGGAGACACTTACTGTATGATGCACAGTGTAAAATCTTTACAGATCATAAAAGTTTAAAGTATGTCTTCATACAGAAGGAACTGAATCTGCGCCAACGGCGATGGCTGGAATATGTAGCTGATTATGATGTGGACATTCAGTATCATCCGGGGAAAGCGAATGTTGTGGCCGATGCTTTGAGTTAGAAGACGGGGAAATTATTTCATCTTTCAGTCGACCGTCTTGTGGAAGAATTTCTATTGATGGATATTTTCGTGGGAAAATATGAACCGCAAAGTCATTCGATGGTAGAAGAACCTTCATGGCTGGTGCTTGCAAGACAACATCAAAAGGATGATCCTGATCTTTTACATTTGTTTCGTCGAACGGAACAGGGTGAATTACCGGATTTTTCTATTGATGAAGGGGGCATGTTAAAGTATCGTGGTCGATTTTGTATTCCCGTAGTTGGAAACATTCGCGAGATGGTGTGTCGGGAAGCACATGGTTCAAGTATGGCCTACCATCCAGGCTCAACAAAAATGTACCGTGATCTGAAACAAATGGTCTGGTGGTATGGAATGAAAAGAGATATAGCGCAATTTGTCTCTAAATGTCATACCTGCAAGCGGGTGAAAGCTGATCATGGGAGGCCTGGTGGCAAGTTGACACCATTGGAGATTCCAACATGGAAGTGGGAAATCATCTCAATGGATTTTATTACAGGTTTACCAAGATCTCCACGAGGACATGACTCTGTGTGGGTAGTCGTGGATAGATTGACCAAGTGTGCTCATTTCATACCATTTAAGGTCAACTACCTGATGAAGACAATAGCGGAGCTCTATTTGAACGAAATCATCCGACTGCATGGTGTGCCAGTCAATATCATATCAGACAGGGATTCCCGGTTTACTTCTCGTTTCTGGAAGAGTCTACAAGAGGGTTTGGGGACGGATTTGCGGTATTCCACTGCTTACCACCCTCAGACGAATGGCCAAACAGAACGAGTAAACCAAATTGTAGAAGATATGATTTAACGCACCTAGCCGATCCAACGTTACAGCGTCACGGCTCCGCTCTATGCGACGCTACCGGGCTGCAGCCCAAGCACCCCAACCCCTCTCCCTCCACAGGCGGGTTGTTGGTGGCCACAACCTCCCTTTGATGAGGTAAACTCGATAGTCAAGCCCGCACTACGGGGACTTCCCAGGAGGTCACCCATCCCAGTACTACTCCAGCCCGAGCACGCTTAACTATGGAGTTCTTGTCTTGAGTATGGCGGAGCATGGGATAAACGTTTGCGGCTTATGGAATTCGCATATAATAACAGCTATCAAAAAAGCTTGCAAATGGCTCCGTTCGAAGCTTTATATGGGCGTCGATGTCGGACTCCCCTCTTTTGGACTGAGGTTGGCGAGCGGCTTTTGTTGGGCCCAGAGGCGCTCGAGGACATGGAATTTGTCGTACGATGTATCCGAGAGAAGCTCTGAATCGCCCAAGAGCGATATGAAAAGTATGCCAATCGACGACGGTCGGAATTAGCGTTTGCGGTGGGAGATTCCGTTTTCTTGAAAGTCTCCCCAATGGTTGGGATTAAAAGGTTTGGTAAAGAGTGCAAATTAGACCCAAGATTTGTGGGTCCCTTCAAGATTCTTGCGCGAGTTGGTGCATCCGCTTACAAGGTAGAATTACCCGTGAACTTTCCTGGTGTTCACGATGTGTTTCATGTTAGCCAACTTCGCAAGTGTGTGCGACATGACACGCAAGTGTTGGACGTGGTGCCGCCATTGGCGCCAAACCTTTCTTATGTGGAGATGCCCATCCGAATATTGGACTCCCAAGATCGCGTGTTGCGGAGAAAGAGGATTCCTATGGTCAAGGTGCTATGGAAAATTCAGAATGTGGAAAGCGCGACGTGGGAGCTCGAGTCAACGATGAGGGCGGCGCACCCTCATTTGTTCCCGTAAATAAGCTGGTATGTGCATTGGTGTTTTTTTTGGTTTGCTACCTTACTTTGGATGAAGATCAAAATAAGTGAAAAGTTTCGAGGCGAAACTTTTTGTTAGGGGGAGTGACTGTAACACCCCGGATTTGTGATTGCGTACGCATGATGGGCGTTACGTTGGCTTTGAACGTTGTTCGAGCATGGTTTTTCCCGCGGGCTTGCGAGTGGCTGTTTTGGTAGCCGAGTTGCACGATTCCCCAGCAAACCAGAGTCCAAATTGGGGACTCGGTGAGGCCTCTTAGGGAATGTTTGCACTTTTTCGCGTCCGGGAAATGTTGCTGAAAGTGAGTTGCTGGTACAGGAAACAAAAAAAAGGTAAAAAGTTCTTAAGGCAAAAATAGTCTAGGACGACACAGGAACATTTGTCAAAACAGGGAAAATTAGTCATTTTTGTGCGTGACACGCCCCCCGACACGGGCGTGTCGGGGCGTGACCCAGGGCGTGACCTCCTTGACTCGATGATTTTCTGGTGTCGAGTTAAGCTCGACGAATGGAGTACACGCCCCGTGACACGGGCGTGTCACGGGCCATGTCCCGCAGTATCGAGTGTCGAGTGTTGAGTGTCGAGTGTTGAGTGTCGAGTGTCGGGTGTCGAGAGAGGGGACACTGCCTGTGACACGGGCGTGTCACAGGGCGTGTCCAGCTGTGTCGAGTGTCGACACTTTGTGTCGACAAGGTGTCGAGACACGGGCTACACGCCCTAGGTCACGGGCGTGACCGACCCGTCACGGGCGTGTACCCGGCCGTGTACCGTGTGGATAAACTTGGATTTGCCGACTTTCTGCGCCGCTTATGGTACACGCTCTGCGTCACGGGCGTGACACAAGGCGTGACCGGCCCGAAAATCGAGTTTTTCCAGTTTTTTTTGTGCCGTTCATTTCCTTGATTCTGCATCTAACGGTCCAGCTCTGTTCTGGAGGAAATAAGGCCGAAACAGAGAATTGTTCTTCTCATTTCACCTTCTCTTCATCTTCTTCTTCATTCTCAAAGAGAAAACAAGGGAGAAAGGCTCAAGCAAGGCAAGGAAAGAGAGGAGCAGCCGTCGCGGCATCGTCTCAGTTCAGGCAAGCGGTGTTCTTCACCCTTGCCAATCTTCTTTCTTGATTTGGATTGTGCCAACTTAACTAGTTGTTTCTCTTTCACTTTTCCTAGCTTGTTCTTCTTGTTTTGGGTTTTTCCTCACTAGCCTTTATGATGCCTTTGAATTTCCCTATGCTCCATGACTATGATTTCCATGCTTAGTTTTAGTTAGCAAGTCCATGATAGATTGCTTCATGTCGTTTATCTTGTTCATGTGACTCATGTAGCTCTATTTATTCATGTTCATGTAGCCTTTTTCTTGCCTAATCATGTGATTTGTTCTTGTTCCTCATCATGTAATTCATGTAGATTATAGTTTAATTACTTTTCTAGCAACTTGTCGTCATGCATGAGAACGATGAAAGGAACGCGTTTAGCTTGGGTTATGGGGCGTTTTGCGAGGCGAATTGTGAACTATGGCAGGAGCGTTTGTGTGAGAATTCTGCAAGGGGTGGTGTGGTTTCAGCCTTGGTGGCCACCGGGTTTTGTTTTATGGTATGAGAGACCATTTTGGCCCCGATTTGGGCTGGTTTGAATTGGTGTGTTCCACTTTAGGGCCGCCACCGAAAGACTCTTGCGGAATTGAACTTAACCGCTGCTTATGTTTCACTAGTTTGGTTGTTTCTTGTTCGAAAGATGCTGAATTTGGGCATGTGTATTGCCCTTTTGCTCCTGCGGGTGGAGCAGGACTTGTTGCACTTGTACGCACTTGGTGCGTTTGGCATGTGTTTTGGTGCGTTTTCCACTTGTTTGATTCACTCATTTTACCTATATGAAACATTGCTACGGGGTCGGTAAGGCCCTTCATGATACTGCTCTTCTTTTTATTGTATCTTCAAGGATTGCTGAGGTATTCTTTCTTGAATACCTCAGGTGCAGGTTGTAGCCGGTTGAGCGGCTAGGTTTGGTGGACAGAGTTTCTTTGGAGCTAGCCGAGCTTACTTAGCGAGGTAGTTCTTTTCTTTGTTGTACAGACATACATGTGCCCCAATGGGTTCGTGTCAGTTTGTTGGCGTCCATTGGTGGTTTTCTTTACTTGTGATGTATGAATAATAGACTGTTATGTGACTCATTTGGATGATGTCTTTTTGCTCTTGGGAAGGATTTATGGTAGGTTGCATTAGGTAGTTTTAAGCTAAACAAAAACCTATTATTGTATATCATGCATACATGTTTTGATCAACTAAGACGTATTTTCCAAATGACGTAAATAAAGAGGATTTCTTATAGTAGTATCACTATAGATTGCATATAGGAGATCGTCATAAATAAACAAAGTATTTCCGCCGCGTACAAATACAGTTTTTGATACCTAAGGCCGAGGGATACGACCATTTTCTTACATTTCACTGTTGAATTTCAACTCATAAAGTGAGCGTCAAGGGTTGCCTGAGCGTGTTCAGTTATCCCCTGCACGACGTGACATCATAACCCGTAGTTCCTCTTGCTCTGATACGAGGTACTCGTTGAGGAAATGCGGGTTGTGACAGATGCCGCCGCCGACTTGCCTCTGCCCAAGAGAAAAAAGGCAAAGAAGTCCAAGAACAAACCCGCCTCTGGCGATGATATCTCGCGGCCGCCCCTTTCTCGCCCTGCGCCCCCCACCATTAATCCCGTGCTCTCTACCAGCACGCAACAATTGCTTAGCGACTTGGGACTCGACGACATTCCCAATGTCGATGTTTCTTATGCGAGTCTCCTCGACTCGCTTAACATTCCTGAACTCGCCACTTCCACTGCCCCGGAACTCGCCTCCACTTCGACGTCTCAGCAGGTGGAAATCGTCGACCTGCGAGGTTGTCTTTCTGCCTAGATGATTTCTCATTCTGACGGTTTTCTATTGTTTGCTGACCGGACCGTGATACTCGCAGATTCTCCCTCGGGAGGTTTGGGCGCGACTTTGAATGTCGTCCCGTTGAGCTCCGTGCCGCTCGTCGCCCTTCCCGCCGGTGGGCATGTAAAGACCGCTCACACAGTGCGGATAAATATCGGTTCCAAAAAGACGGGCAAGGCCTCGGTTCCCTCCGCGAGCAAGGAACCGTCGTCGAAGTACCCTCCGCCGAGTAAGACAATGGCGAGCAAGGGTCTCCCGGCGAGTTCTGGGGTACCTGTAAGAAGTTTCGCCCTGCCCGCCGCGAGTTCTGCGCTGCCTCCGGTGAGGTCCTCTCTACCCGAGGCGAGCTCCTCTTTACCCCTGCCGCCGCCGCTTACCAATATCGCCACCATCCAATCGGTGACAGTATCCTTGCCACCGCCTCCGCCTCTGATCGCGCCTTCTCAAGTTACCACGGCGCGACTTCCTCCAGCCCCGCTGAAGAATCCTCCGCCGCCGGCGAATTCGTCGCTCCCTCCGCCTTCTTCATCACATCTCGCGGGTGTTAAGCCGGTAAAGCCGCGGCCGAGCTACTTCCCGCCAAGGAACGCGGACCCTGGACAAGGGGGCGCGGGAGAGGCAAGGCAACCGAGCTTGCTGGTGGGCCATCGTCAAGCCGGCGAGATGAGCCAACGCGCGGATCCCCTCCTCGCCGATCGAGATCTCCTCGCTGATCCAAGTCTCCTCGCAGCGGTATGTGTTGCTATTGATGTGCACATGGCGGTTATGCATCTATGTATAATTTTGACGACTTTTGTTTGATGTCAGATCGGCCGGCGACTCCAGGGGCGACCTTCATCGACGCCATGGGTCTGCCGGGCATGGAATATCGCCGTGCGGCTGCTCGCGCTTACTTGGAGCTGGAGAGCAAGTTTGACCAGCTGGCGATCTGTGAGCCTCATCGCCGAATATCATCGTTGGAAGTGCGGATGGCGAAAATGGAAGAGCTCAAGAGTACGCTGGAGAGCTATGAATCCCGCTTCCACATGATAAGGGAGAATGATCGTTAGCTCGCAATCAACAATCATCGCCCCCAGCTCGTTCTCGAAGAGGTCGCCGACATACGAGCGAGTATGGGCTCTGTTGGCAGGTTGTCGAGGATGGAGGAGCAGCTGCGGCTTGGTGATGATGCGATAGCGGTGGCGACGGAGCATTTCCGGCGAGCACGCGAGATGGGTTGGGCCGGACGACATCCCCATCCCCCAGAGAGGCCTAGGCCTTAGAATGTTTTCTTTTATTTGGAACTCGCCATAGGGCGATTTTGACAAACATTTTTTGACTTGTAATAAGCGAGCTTAGATCTCGCACAATTATTAATTTATTTTTCCCTGTTTTCAATGTTTAAGCGATATCTGTCTGGATTGTGCCGAGTTTGTTCTGCAGGTTGCGATTATGCTCCCTCTGTTCTATGCGACTTACGCAACGCGTTGACTTACTCGCTAAAAGCGCGATTTGTTTGATACTCGCCGTAAGGATGGTATACCCCCCCCTGGCGCCTATAAATAGAGGGGGTAGGTAGGACATAAGTACGCTGTTGTGCTTTTGTCCTCCTAGCTCGCGAGTATCTTTTCCTGCTCGCGTGCTGCGATTTGTTTTGCTACTCGCTATCTCTTCCTTCTTCTTCTCCTCTTTAAAACTCGCAAGATGGTTGGAGATGACGCCAGTGCTCGCCGGCAAGCCCATGCCGCCAACTTCGCGGATGCGGCTTTTAAGAAGTCGACCACCAGTGTGCGTGACTTAGAAAATTTTAGGGAAAGACTCCTTCCCGAAGGATACTCAGCCAGACTTCCGGCCCGCAGTGAGCGACTCAACACCTTTATCGAGGGCGCGCTTGTCCTTCCTCTTCGACACTTCGACGCCGGCCTGCGACTTCCGTTCTGGCCGGAGTATTGCAACATCCTACGATACTTCGGCATAGTCCCCGCGCAAACCAACCCTAACGGTGTCGTCATCATCATGGGGTTTCTTTGCTACCTGCGCGAGGAGAGGATCATTTTCGATCTCTCCGTATTCCGCAAGATATTTGCCTTCGCCGCGACTCCCGAGGGTGTGGTCTATTTCAGCAGCCACGTATGCACCCTGGTGGGGACGGCCAACAAAGTTCACAAGTGGAGCGAGCAACTAGTCATTGTCGAGGGCGACTTTGGCGACGTCCAGGGAAGGCCGCACCAGCCCACTGATGTCGCCTTCCTTCCACCGATATTGGAAGGCGCGCGCGAGCAACTCGTCGAAGCGTTCCGAGGTCGCCGGTTTGATGTCATCTTTTGGCGACTAAACGTCAACACGCTGTTCGAAGTCCACTACAACGAAGGTAAATCTCAATAAGGAATGTCAGTATCATACTTGCCCCAATAATCGCTTGCTTATATTACTCGGTCTTTTGCAGAACCGAACGAGCTCCCGGCGAGGCCGCTTCCTCCAGCCAAAGGAGTCGCCACCTCGCTACTTGAGCCCAACTCGCCAGCTGATATCAGCGAGAAGAAAAAGATCGCCAAGGGCAAGGGTAAAGGCAAAGCCAGGTCGCCGGGCCCCGCGACCAAGAAACAAAAGGTGTCCTCGCCACCTCCTGACGACCAGGACTCGCCGCTCCACGCTCGGCTTCCCCACTTCCACCCCAAATTCAACTTGGGGCTTGACGTGGTGGACGCCTATGGTCGCCCTTTGGTGACCTGGGCACCTGACGAGCATCTGGTGACGCTGAGCACCAACCTCCCCTCTTGGGCGGAGGAGGGGGAGGATAAGGGGGAGGCCTTCGCCATCCTCCACGCGATGTATGGGCGAGGCGACGCTGATGCTATGCTAGATCTCAGCGAGGAGGAACTTGCCCAGCAAGCGGCTTGATCGCTCGCCTGAGCTGTCGAGCTAAATCACTTTGCGGCGAGGAGAATGCTGGAGAGGACACATGCCTTGAAGATCGTCAGTCAGAAGGCGATCAATCTCGGCATGTAATCCACTCGCTGGCGAGATTATGAGGTATGTAGCCTTTACGTGCGATGTTGATGTCTCGTGAATGCTTTGGCTGACTTCGTTGTTCGTCGCAGGCTGCCGAGATGGAGACCGCCAAAACGCTTTCTGAGTACGAGGCGGAACTCGCCAAATCTCGGGCTGATTTGGAGGCAGCCCAGATTCGCGCAGCCGAGATGGAATCTCGCCTGGCCATTTTAGAAGCCAGTGCGAGTTCCTCTGCTCCTCAGCCGCGCCCGAAGGACGATCCTCATTACGCCATCAAGCGATCTCGCATCCTGTGGGAAGAGAGGTCGTCCGTCCGCCGCGAGATAGCCCGTACGGCAGGTAACGTGGTCCTCGCGAGGCTGAGGATTAGCGGGAAGCTCGACGAAGGGGAGAAGGAGTTCACGGTCGACAAACTCATCCCCGAGTTGCTCGCCGAGATGGTCTCGCCAGATCGCCTGTCTCCGACATCGTCAGGCTCTGACAGCAGCGACGGCAGTAGTAGCAGCGGTAGCAGCGAGGAGGAAAGCGAGGAAAGCGGCGATGAAGATGACGTCGACATTGGAGATGAGGAATATCGGCCAGATACTGGCGACGATGAGTCCTAGTTGTTCGCTGATATTCTTCATACTCGCTTGACATAGCCTCTAGTGAAATTTTTGTAACCAACACTTGTAAAATTTTTGATATATCAATGCAAGTTTGAACTACCACGTTGTCGCCTTCTTTCTTTTCGCATGCTGGTTGGTGGATGATACTCGCTAGGCTCATAGGCTCGGGGAGAACGAGTGCTCGCGACATTTGCTCGCACGACGACATTGTTGATAGTTGCTTAATTGATATTCGCATGCTCGTAGTCGTCCTTTGTAAATCGCGCCCTAGCACTCGCTCCGTAGCTACTCGCCAGACCATACTCGCATTTTGCTACACCATACTCGCATATTCATCGCTGCTTACATACATGCTCGCCCCAATACCGCTTGCACTATCCCTCCGGGAAGCTTGGTCTTACTCGATCTCACTCGAGGAGGTCCGCGGCCAATATGCAGGAGAGGAGCTCGTGCAGGGACTTGGTCTTACGGGGATCTACCACTCGAGGACTTGAACTCACTCGAGGAGGTCTGCGGCCAATATGCAGGAGAGGAGCTCGTGCAGGGACTTGGTCTTACGGGGACCTACCACTCGAAGACTTGAACTCACTCGAGGAGGTCTGCGGCCAATATGCAGGAGAGGAGCTCGTGCAGGGACTTGGTCTTACGGGGACCTACCACTCAAAGACTTGAACTCACTCGAGGAGGTCTGCGGCCAATATGCAGGAGAGGAGCTCGTGCAGGGACTTGGTCTTACGGGGACCTAGCACTCGAGGACTTGAACTCACTCGAGGAGGTCTGCGGCCAATATGCAGGAGAGGAGCTCGTGCATGGACTTGGTCTTACGGAGACCTACCACTCGAGGACTTGAACTCACTCGAGGAGGTCTGCGGCTAATATGCAGGAGAGGAGCTCGTGCAGGGACTTGGTCTTACGGGGACCTAGCACTCGAGGACTTGAACTCACTCGAGGAGGTCTGCGGCCAATATGCAGGAAAGGAGCTCGTGCAGGGACTTGGTCTTACGGGGACCTAGCACTCGAGGACTTGAACTCACTCGAGGAGGTATGCAGCCAATATGCAGGAGAGGAGCTCGTGCAGAGACTTGGTCTTACGGGGACCTACCACTCGAAGACTTGAACTCACTCGAGGAGGTCTGCGGCCAATCGAGGACTTGAACTCACTCGAGGAGGTCTGCGGCCAATATGTAGGAGAGGAGCTCGTGCAGGGACTTGGTCTTACGGGGACCTAGCACTCGAGGACTTAAACTCACTCGAGGAGGTCTGCGGCCAATATGCAGGAGAGGAGCTCGTGCAGGGGCTTGGTCTTACGGGGACCTACCACTCGAGGACTTGAACTCACTCGAGGAGGTCTGCGGCCAATATGCAGGAGAGGAGCTCGTGCAGGGACTTGGTCTTACGGGGACCTAGCACTCGAGGACTTGAACTCACTCGAGGAGATCTGCGGCCAATATGCAGGAGAAGAGCTCGTGCAGGGGCTTGGTCTTACGGGGACCTACCACTCGAGGACTTGAACTCACTCGAGGAGGTATGCGGCCAATATGCAGGAGAGGAGCTCGTGCAGGGACTTGGTCTTACGGGGACCTAGCACTCGACGACTTGAACTCACTCGAGGAGGTCTGCGGCCAATATGCAGGAGAGGAGCTCGTGCAGGGACTTGGTCTTACGGGGACCTAGCACTCGAGGACTTGAACTCACTCGAGGAGGTCTGCGACCAATATGCAGGAGAGGAGCTCGTGCAGGGACTTGGTCTTACGGGGACCTACCACTCGAGGACTTGAACTCACTCGAGGAGGTCTGCGGCCAATATGTAGGAGAGGAGCTCGTGTAGGGACTTGGTCTTACGGGGACCTAGCACTCGAGGACTTGAACTCACTCGAGGAGGTCTGCGGCCAATATGCAGGAGAGGAGCTCGTGCATGGACTTGGTCTTATGGGGACCTACCACTCGAGGACTTGAACTCACTCGAGGAGGTCTGCGGCCAATATGCAGGAGATGAGCTCGTGTAGGGACTTGGTCTTACGGGGACCTAACACTCGAGTACTTGAACTCACTCGAGGAGGTCTGCGGCCAATATGCAGGAAAGGAGCTCGTGCAGGGACTTGGTCTTACGGGGACCTAACACTCGAGGACTTGAACTCACTCGAGGAGGTCCGCGACCAATATGCAGGAGAGGAGCTCGTGCAGGGACTTGGTCTTACGGGGACCTACCACTCGAGGACTTGAACTTTGTTTTTTCCCGGCTACTTCAAGAGTTTGAAAATGGATTAAGCACACCTTTGAGGAAGAAGAAAACAGAAATCGAACAACGATCTTGTCGACGTCGAGTTGGGAAGTTGGCGTCCAACCTTGTTTCTGATAGTTCCTCCAGTCGGAGGAGAGATGCACTCGGGGGTAGCTAGGCCGACATGCAAGGGGGGAGCTGATCTCGGCCGTCAATGCAGGGGTCCGGTCTTACAAGGGCACTTATATCCCGAGGCACCGTCCCATCGTCCGAACCGGGCTATCCACTAGAAACAGGATGGAGGCACGTTTCCCAATCCGACCGCTGCGATCGTTCTTAGCTCTGCCAACCGACTGTGAGCGCAAAAGCACGGGTAAGGGGTTATGTCTTTCCGAGGGTCCTCCGGGACGCACTCGCGACTAACATACTCCCTTGGGCCCATTCTGGCTCCCTGGCTACTGGAGGGAAAGCCTGGCCGGGTTGACCCTTCATCCAATCCGAGAGGTCGGGATCTAGACCTGTTCCCGCTAGTGCCTCCAGTCGGAGGAGAGATGCGGTCGGGGGTAGCTAGGCCGACATGCAAGGGGGGAGCTGATCTCGGCCGTCAATGCAGGGGTCCGGTCTTACAAGGACGCTTATATCCCGAGGCATCGTCCCATCGTCCGAACTGGGCTATCCAGGGGGAGCGAGTTGATGGTCAGCGTCTCGGATCGATCTTGAAGTAAAACCTTAAGCTCCCAGAAAGTTTGTGATAAAAAACAAGATGGACAGAAAATGAAAGCTGTCATTGCATATATGTAAAAACATGGAAACAAAGTACATCATCGTCCGCTAAGGATAAAACCTTTTCAGGTCATCCCCGCTCCAAGTGCCTCCCAGCTGCTCTCCAACCTGATCTTGGAGATAATAGCCTCCGGTGGCTAAGGCTTCCTGAATAATGAAGGGACCTTCCCAATTCGGATGCAGCTTGCCCACTGTGGCTCCCCTTCCTGCAGCGTCTACCTTCTTCATAACCAAGTCTCCAGCGAGAAAATGCTTTAGGCAGACATTTTTGTCGAAGTGCTTTGTCATGCGCCGCTTGATCTCCTCTTGGCGGATGGATGCCAGGTCACGAAGTTCTTCCACGAAATCCAATGAAAGTCTTTGGGCGTCCTCGTTCTCTAAGCGCCATTCCTTGCCGCCATCTCCTGCTGCTATAACTCTCGGACTCTGAACCTCGAATTCTACTGGGATGAGTGCCTCAGACCCGTGAGATAACTTGAAAGGAGTTTCCCCCATTGCCGAGTTTGGAGTTGTCCTCAAAGCCCAGAGGACCGAGGGGAGTTGCTCCGCCCAATTGCCCTTCAAGTTGGTGACTTTCTTTTTTAGCAGGTTGATGATCAACTTGTTGGCTGCTTCCACCTGTCCATTGCTGCGAGGATGATGCACAGAGGCGAAACGAAGATCCGTCCCTAGCTGCTTGCAGAAATCTTCTAACTCCAAACTTGCGAACTGCGGCCCGTTGTCGGTGACGATGGCCAGGGGAATCCCGAACCTGCATGCGATCTCTCCCCAAATGAAATTCTTCACGATCTGCAACGTGGTTTTGGCTAGGGCCTTTGCCTCGATCCACTTGGAGAAGTAGTCGATCATAACTAGTACGAACTTCCTCTGTCCGCTGGCCTGAGGAAAAGGGCCGATCAAGTCCATCCCCCAGATGGCGAAGGGCCATGGAGCTGTGATCGAGCGAAGGTGTTGAGCTGGCTGTAGTTGAAGAGGCGCAAAGAGCTGGCACTGGAGGCACTTTTTTGAGAAAGTCTCTGCATCTTTCCTTATCGTGGGCCAGAAGTACCCATGCCTTAGGATCCTTTGCTCGAGGGTCCTAGTTCCCGAGTGACTGCCGCACTCCCCTGAGTGAATCTCTTCCAGGACGCGAGGTATTTCAACTTCTGATAGGCACCGAGCTAAAGGGCCTGAGATGGTTTTTCGGTAGAGTTCTCCTTCTTGAAGTAAATAGTAAGCGGCTTTGTAGCGAAACTTCCTTTGGTCCCCTTCGCTGGCTGGTATCTGTCACGTCCCTAGAAAAGAAATGAACGGATCCCTCCAAGATGCCCTTTGCTCAATTTCCATCATCTCCCCTTCCTCGATGGACGGTCGGAAAAGCTCTGTCACAATTCCCCCAGCCCTGGGACCATATTTGGCAAGATAGTCGGCTTCCGAATTCTCCTCTCGGGGTACGTGCTCGACGAAGAAAGATTGAAATTCCCCAATCAGGCCTTTTACTTTGATCAAGTACCGTCGCAAAATCGGGTCATTCACCTCGAACTCGCCCTTGATCTGGGAAGCGACTACCATCGAGTCAGTGAAGGCTCTGATGTCTTTAATCCCCAACTCCTTGGCGAGACGCAAGCCGGCCACCATGGCTTCGTACTCCGCCTGATTGTTGGTAACTGGAAAATGAATTTCGACTGCCTGCTCGATCCTGGTTCCCTGAGGGCTGACTAGCACGACTCCGGCTCTCATAGAGTATCGGCCCGAAGCACCATCCACAAACACCTTCCAGGACACTATGCTAGAGGAGCCTTCCTCTACCTCCACTTCGGCCGAGAAATCGGTAAGGAAATCCGCCACCGTCTGCACCTTGATTGCTACCCTTGGAGAGTAGGAAATATCGAACTCGCTAAGCTCCACTGCCCACTTTGCCAGCCTGCCAGAGTGCTCCACTCCATCAAGGATACTCCTTAGAGGGTGATCGGAGACGACCATGATAGAGTGAGCTTGAAAATATGGGCGGAGCCTTCGAGCTGAAACCACCAAAGCGAATACCAATTTCTCCAGGATTGGATACCTCGTCTCCGCCTGTCGCAGCACTCTGCTAACATAGTAGATAGGAAGTTGTCTCTTGCCTTCCTCTTGAACCAGCACCGAACTAACCACTTCTGTCCCGACTCCTAGGTAGATGAAGAGATCTTCATTACCCCGTGGGCCCTGGAGGAGAGGAGCTTGGGTTAGCTGTTGCTTGAGCTTTCCGAAAGCCTCCTCGCACTCTGATGTCCACTCGAATTTCTGATTTCCCCGAAGGGTTTTGAAGAACGGAGAGCACTTCTTCCCTGCCTTGGACAAAAAACGGCTGAGTCCTGCCAGCCTTCCTGTCAGCCTCTGGACTTCCTTAGGATCTCGCGGCGATGCCATCTCCAGAATGACCTTCACCTTGTCTGGATTGGGTTCCACCCCCTGGGAGTAAGGAGGTGACCTAGAAAATTCCCTCTTCCTGCACCGAAGACGCACTTGGACGGATTGAGTCGCAGCCTGTACTTCCTCAGGGTGGCAAAAGTCTCCTCCAGATCCGTTATGTGCTCCGCGACGCTCTTACTCTTGACGAGGAGGTCATCAACATAAACCTCCAAGTTCCGCCCCTTTTGCCCTTTGAAGATCTGATCCATCATCCTCTGGTAAGTGGCGCCTGCATTCTTGAGCCCGAAGGGCATCATCTTGTAGCTATAACAGACGTCACTGGTTATGAAAGAGACGTCCCGACAGTCGGGGGGATGCATCCGGATCTGATGATATCCTGAAAAGGCATCAAGAAAACTCATCACAGAAAACCCGACGGCGGAATCAACCAACGCGTCGCTTTGAGGCAAGGGGTAGCAATCTTTCGGACAAGCTTTATTTAACATGGAAAAATCGATACATAACCGCCAGCCTCCTCCATGCTTCTTCACCATTACAACATTGGAGACCCAGCCTGGATACTGGATCTCCGAGACGAACCCTGCCTTCAGCAGCTTCTCCACCTCTTCCCTGATCGGCTCAGCTAGTATGGCGTCGCTCTTCCTCTACTTTTGTCGAACGGGAGCCGCCGCGGGATCCAGGTTAAGGCGATGACAAGCAACATTGGCGTCCACTCCTGGCATCTCGGCGACGCTCCACGCAAAGACATCAACGTTGTCTTGCAGGCAAGCGGCCATCTCCATCTTCCCCCCAAGCGGCAAGGATCCTCCCACCTTCAGCAGTCCCGTCTCTCCCCCTTGAGAGATCACTTCTATCTCCTCCACCTCCTCAGCAGCATACAGCCCTTTCTCTCTCTCCAGCAACTCCTCCAGCTTTTCCGCGTCACCCATCCAGCTGATGGTGCTGACGACATTCAAGTAGCACTCCCTGGAAGCCTTGGGATCTCCCCTGATCCTGATCTGCACATCTCCGCGGCAGTACTTTAGGCACTGGTGATAAGACGACGAAACGGCCCTGAAATAGTTGATAAGAGGCTGCCCGAAGATGGCGTTGTATCCACTCGGTGCGTCGACGATGATAAAGCGGCATCGAATCGAAGTCCCCCCGAGTGTGACCAGCAGCTCCACCGCTCCCTCCACCTCTTTCTTCTCTCCTGAGAAGCCAAAGAGTGGTCCATCCGCAGCCTGGACTCGGGACGCTTCCACCTGAAGTCCAGTAAAAGTTCTCTTGAAGATGACATTCACCGAACTTCCGTTATCCACGAGGATTCGGTCGACGGTGAAGTCCTCGATGGCAGCTTGGATCACTAGGGCGTCATGGAAAGGGTTCTCATTCCTCAGCATATCTTCCTCCGAGAAGGTGATCTCCTCTAATGGTGGCGGAATCTGCGACGTTGAAGCGACGTTCTTCCGATAGATCTGGTGAAGACTTCCCTTGCGGGAAGCTCCAAGCCCGGCCCCTCCATTGATCACTCCTACATGCCCACCTCCTGGGCCATGTAACACTTCCCCGCGAGTTCCCAGGTCAACTCGATCTTCATTCCTTCTTCTTGCAGGAGTTTGAAATGCCACCTGCCCAACCGGGGCCTCCTGCCTCTGCTGCTCTCTTTCTACTGCGCCTGCTTCCAGCCTTCTCCTTGCTTCCCAAAACTCGGGGCAAGCCAAGGTCCCGTGTCCCTCTACTCGATGAATATCGCAGTAAAGGGGAATTGCCGCCTCCTGGCGCATCGCTCGCTGCTCCTTCCGACGTCTCTTGTTGTCTCGGCGAGCGATGACCATCGTCTCTCTTCTTCCTCCTCCTCGACCTCCCTCCTGTCGATTTCCATCTCTCCTTTCTTCCTGATACTGTTGTCTCGCTGGTCTCCACTGGGGGCGATTCTCTGGATACTGGAATCGCCTTTCCTCCCTTCTTCCTTCACGAGCTTCTGCCAGCCTCCACTCTTCCTGCCTTCGAGGCCTCTCCTGCCTCCTTTCTTCAAACCTCCTGAGTTCTTCCTTCGTCCTTCTCTCTTCCCTTCTTGGCTCTTCTTTCTTCCTTTCCTCTTTCCTCTCTTCCTTCCTTTCTGGCGTCTTCCTTGACTTTGACCCTGAAGGTCCTGCTCTCCCCCTTTCCATCGCAATCTCCCTATCTAGCCTCGCTAAGAAGTCCCAATTCTTCTCTTCTCCACGAACAAAGGTATTTGCCTTCTCTATCATCTCTTCGAAGGATCTCGGGGGATTGGACCCCATCTCCAGACTGAACAAACCTTGTTTCAACCCGAATTTGAGGGCCACCATCAAGGTAAAACTTTCCACTTCCTCTACCTCCAGAATTTCCTCTTGAAAGCGATCGATGTAGTGTCCCAAACTCTCGTGTTGCCCTTGGACGATCTTGAAGAGTGCTGTCGCTTCCTTCTTCCTCTTCTTCGAAGTCGCGAACCTTGCCATAAGGCCCCGACGCAAATCTGAGAAGTAGTATACTGACCCTGCCGGTAGTTGATGGAACCAATCCCGAACATTTCCCTTGAGGGTGATGGAGAAGAACCTGCACTTGAAGGCATCAGACATATTTCGAATGTAGACGACGTCCTCAAACCACTGGAGGTGTCTGACAGGATCGTCTCTGCCGGAGTAGTAAGTAAGAATGAGTTCCCGGAATCCTTCTGGAACTGGAGCGGCAAGGATCTCGTCACAGAAGTTGTTAAAATTCAACAAACCGCAGACGCCCCCTTGGATACCCTGTTGAAAACTCAACAAACCGAAGGAGAATACGCCCACTTATAATGTTGAAAGTTTTCCCGGATTGTGGAGTTAGCAGGGGTTATCTCAACAAAGCAGTAACAACCAGCAACACATGCAGCACAAGCTTCTTTATTGATCAAGTGCAAACTTCTTTACAAGGCGAGACATACATGACGAGACGTGCTTCACCAAAACCCAACACCGGGAGAGCAGAGACAGTTACAAAGACAAGAACAAAAAACAAGCCGCGCGGACTCAATCAACAAGCCGTCGACCTACTGCTGTGGAGTCCGCTCAGTCCGCCAGATCGCCAGACCGCAACCCAAGCCGCGCGGACTCACCCTTATTCCAATGCTTAGCTCTTCACCGCCGATCTGCACGCCGCCAGACCGCACAAGCTGCGTCACCGAATGGAACAGTCCGCCTGAAGCAGGCGACTTCCTGAACCCCGAACCAAGTCGCCAAAGAGAAGACCGCCTGGTCGCTATCCGCGACCTGCTGTTTACCGCCTGTTGCTTAACCGCAGAGTCCGCACTGTCCCTGACCGCAATCAGAGCCAAGTCCTGGCTTTCCAGCGCTATCCGCACAACATGCACAGCACAACCGGGTCAACTCTCAATCCGCGCGGACACCAAAGTCCAGACCACAGCAACTTACGCGAGCTCAATTACTGTTCACTTACTTCGGTCTAGGTTCGTTACTCCTGATGTGACATGGGTCCTATTTATAGGCACGATGATGAGTATGGTCACCGCCCTAGCCGATAGGATCACCGCCACATCCCGCAGCTAGAACAAGTGTGTCCGCCAGCCCGCGGACACACATACCAGTTCGCCGCTCCTGTGCAGATAGCCAGTCCGCCCCAGCTTCTCCAAGGCCGGACTCCAATATCCAGCCCGCCTTGCCGCCAGAGACCAAGCCAGGACCACCACAGCCGGACTCCACAACAGCCGTGTCCGCCATTCTGCGGACAAGGCATCAGCCCGCAAAACCCGAGCCCGCAGCCTCGCCATCAAGGCACCTGCCGGACTCAGCGGACACCCGGCTACCGTCCGCATATCCAAGTCCATTGCCTCATTGCCAAGGCACCTCCGGACTTAGCGGACACGACAATCCAGTCCGCTAACAGCAGACTCCAGTCCGCAACTCCTGAGTCCACAACCTCGTCACAAGGCTAAACCGGACTCAGCGGACTCTGGCTCCAGTCCGCACGCTCCTGCACAAGCAATTCTCCAGTCCGCATTTCCCAAGCTAGCAAACAAGGCAACAACACTTCTACTACGCTTGGCGGACTGAGAAACCAGCCCGCGCTCCACTGCGCGATCTCCCCGGACTGAGCCATCCTGGACTTGGTTCAGATCACACCAAGTCCAGTCCGCTGGCCACAAGGGCCAGTCCGCACTTACTGGCGGACACTGGATCTAGCCCGCCATACCGGGCGACCTCCAGTTTCTGTCCGCGCTGACCGGCGGTCTCCGCGGCTTCCACTTGCCACTTCACTAGAGCAAGACCAAGACAACTGCCAAACCGGTCTGCCGAGCTCCAGTTCTTCAGTCCGCTTCATGCCGGACTCCGCGGATAGCATTTCTATCCGCCCGGTTACTTCCTGAGAGTCAACCGCCTGCTGAGCATACACTGGCCTGTCAGACCGCCGCTGCTGTCCGCGTAGTCCGCGCGGATAGTTTTCCCAAGCCTTCCATTCACCCACTTTCACTTCACAGAATTCAACAGAAGGGGTTCCTCCCTCCCTGACGGTGGCGAGTTTCATCCTCGCTAGAAACGTCATACTCATATTGGCGAGTATCTCTGAATCTCGCCGGCGACATTGGATCCCGGAAACGGACCCCCTGGCTGCTCGCCGGATAAAGCCGCGACGGCGTTGGTCGTTCTTCTCTTGCCCAAGCGGGCTCCTTCCCAGCTCGCCTCAGCGGTGCTCCCTCTTCTAGTGGCGTCAGACGACGAGGAGAAGTCGCCGTGACCTCTGGGCGCTGAGCGAAACCAGTGAGAATGGTCTGCTCGATCTTCCTCGCGAACTCTTCGAATGCGGCCACTGTTACAAACTCGCCACCTCGCGCGACGTCTCCTCCTACTGCCGAGTTGCCGACCAACTCTCCTTGCTCGCCACCAATGGCCATCTCTCTCAACTTCCAAACTTTCCTCCTTGGCTGCGGTCCACGCTCACCGCACCAAGTGTTGAAGCCAGGAAAATCCTAACCTCAGAATTCAGACCGAAGCTGCCTAAGGTTACTGGCTCAAAAGCTAGATAAGACGGCAAAAAAGACTAGCACAAAGAAACAGGTCAAACAGGACCCCAGACGTTGCGGCAGGAAGGACCCACCACGTACCCGGATGCTCGTAAGGAGCAACCCCTTCTCAACCAAGAATGGCCGAACTGAGTACGAGAGAGGCTAGCTGACAAAGTCGCAAAATCGCGAATTGCTCTAAGGAAAAGGAATCCGAAGACTAAGCCAATATCTCAAATAAGAGGCACGTGAGTATCCTGCCGAAGGTTTCCCGGTCCTCTCTCTCGTACCCCTGGGGTCCTATTTATAGGCAAAAGCAAGGGGAGAGGGGGGTCATATTTATACCCCACCCCTGGCGACTAGGCGACTTCCAGAGGAACTCGCAAGGATCGGGCGAGTATCTCGCCTAGTCGCCTACCTGGCGAGTATGCGAGGGGAGCTCGCATATACTCGCACAAGTCTTCCGCGATCTAAAATGCTGACTTTGACTTCTGCCTTGACTTGTTGACCTTGACCTCTGCTGACTTGGCTGTGGTATGACCCACTCTCGACGAATATGGGTGTTGTACACATTTGTTTTTTTAAATTTTTTTTTCCTCTGCTAATTGATAAAATTAAATAAACCCAAAACTACATATATATCATTCAAACCAAAATATAAATTTTATCATTCTAACATGGATCTAATGATGAACAAGACTTCCTTAGAAATGCTAATGATGCCAAAGCAGCAGGGAGCGTGCCCGCTCCTAACCACATTTCATTGCTGATCAACTCCACCGGATGAAGAATCTCCTCATTCTCTTCACCGACAGTCCCCCCTAAAAGCAAACCAACTAATGCCTTCATTAACACAATTATGGAAGAACTTCTCCCACTAAAGTTTGCGATGTCAAAAGATAGGCTCCAGGCGGCGGCGCCGGTGGTAACGAGGCTTTGGAGTGGCACCGACAGTGTTGGCGAGCACTTCAGATAGTGGCGGTGGCCGGTCCGGGCGTGCAGAGGAGGAAATCACAAAATTAGGGTTGAGCGACGAGGGGGCGACAATTAGAAGGTTTTATTAAAGGAATAAATTGTTTCTCTTTTTAAAAAATGGGCCTACAAGTCTGCAAATATCAGCGCCCATAAATATTTAAGATGAAATATACAAAAAAAACTTCTTATTTGTAGAATGTTTGGGGTCAAAAGTTCATTTTTGATGAGTGTACTCGGCTGAGCAATCACATAAGCCATTGATCGCTGAGCCATCTCTAAATGCTTGATCGCTCAGAGCATGCTGATGGCCCAGCCATCTCCCGAGCGCTCAGCTGTGGCTCTCAGTTGTCTGAAATGAGAAAAGTTTAACGACAGCGAGCGCGGGGGAATCCATTCCGCAGCCCGGGGAATATCCCCGGAGTTGGACTGGCAGATCCCCTTACGCCACCTCTCCACCTTCATCCCCTGCTTTCTTCTCTATAAAGTGCATTGGCCACGCCGCCATTGCCGCCCTGCTTCAGAACCCGCCCTCTCTTTCTCAGGTGCCCACCTCTCTCTATATTTGTCAACAAATTTTGCATAGGCTGTTGTCGGGGAGAGTCCGGTAAGCTCGAATCCCCCGCGGAGGCGTATCCTGGTTGTCTTCATGGGCTCAAATGTGTGAGAGTATTTTCATGCTCAAATTTTGTTCATTTGTTCCCTCCTTCCATGCTCTTTTTGATCCGAAAGGATTATCTAGAGAGACGAAATGAAAATGGTAGTGATAAAAGGAGAAATTGGTGAAAAAGATGTTCTTTTTCTTTGTTTTTTTAAAGGGAAGGGGAATGAATCGCTATGATAATTCATTAAAAAACCTTCCAAATTTTCACTAGGTTAGTTAGAGAATTGTCAATAAGAAAAATTGGTTTGTTTGTATTTCCCAGGTGAATCCAAAAACCTATTACACAATTCAATATATCACAAACGCCGGTCTTAACTGCCGACGCTCCGTACATTCAGGCCACATTTTCGGTGTGCCAGCTTCCCGGATTACACCACCGTTCAGAGGTCCCAGACTTGACGGTCAACTTTGAGCATTTTTAGTCTTTTCGGCTTATAGCTTAAGACTCCCTCTCTCGTTGCCACCAGTAACTCCCATGTATTTTAGGTCTGTTTAACCGATCGACATTCATACTTCTTGTCGCCGAGCACCGCCTCTAAGGTCTTAAAGTTTGCAATGAATTCTATTTTGTGCTCCTATCGGGCCTCTCCCTCCAGCAACCACAACCTGGACTCACATTCATACAGCAGCAGCCAAGCCATGCTCCATGATTAATATATATTTGAATACAAACCTTTCCAAATCCCAAATTGCATGTCATATATATTAGAAAAAAATACAATTTGCATGGAGAAAGGGAATGAAAAACAGAGGCAACTCATTCAATGTGATTAGACATTTATAAAGAGCATTATAAGGAGCACACTTATTCTGAATATTGATATTGACACGCCACAAAATTTTATTTGCAACCCATTTTTATGAGCACACCGACTTGAAAGGAATCGAAAGGGCGCGAGATAGGTTTTTGCGTCGGCAGTTAAGACCTTGGAGCCAAACTCCCAATTTGCAATTTTGAAGGACATTACAATTACATTCCTTCTAATTCCTTGAAACTCCCAATATGCAATTATAAAGGAAATTACAATTGCATTCCTTGTAATTTCTTCAAACCAAATAAAGCCCTAGTATTGTGGCATTATGCAGGTGGATTTTTAACATAATGAAATTGTTGTTGTGGATTCTATGTCTAGAGGAAGTTACATATAGTATAAAAGGGCAGCCTGGTGCACAAAGCATCCCTGCACAGTGAGGGTCCGTGGAAGGGTCTCACCACAAAATGTAAGGTATTTTAAGATGCTAAACACAACCAAAGTTGTTATTTGGTGGAGAAATGAGAGCTAGTGTGTTGGAAAGGTAAATTTTCCTAGGAACATTAATGCGGGACAAGGCTAAAGGATTTGACTAAAATTGCACGTGTAATGAAAGGAAAGGTGAAGCACATTTAGTGCATAATATTGCTAGAACTAAATGAATTTCAGTACTGTGAGGAACAACACCAAAATAAAGGATCAGCCAATTGACTGGGGTGGTTGCATGATTGGCAGCATATGAATTTGTTGGCAATGGGAGCGATGCATAGGTTCTGGTGCGGTTAGCAGAGTAAAACAATGTGAAATTAATAGGTTTCAGGGATTAGGGAATCTTGGTGGAGGGGGAATTTTTGGCAAAGATTATAGAGGTTGGAGAGGCATACTGGTAGCGGAGAGGTTTTTGTGATGCCCAATGAGTGTATAGATGCAGACACGGTGGCGTGCAATTGAAGGGTGGTCTTGGAAGTTGGGTCTCTGGATAGTTTTGGGTCAGAGTTGTAGTTGGAGGACAGGAGGTGGAAGCGATTACGGGCTGTGAAGGGGCAAGTTGTGGTTGCGGGCTGAGGTGATGTAGCAAGCGACAGCATCGGGTTGTGTCGAGAGGACGAAAGACGTTGTGAGGATTGTTCCGTGGTTGTAGTAGCGGGGGTTGTTGTAGATTGCAAAGGGACTGAATCACACACAACTTTACACCGAGTTTGGGTCTTGGTTTTGCACCGAGAGAATGATTGAGCGGTTGATTCTCTTGTCAAACTCATCAATAAAAAGTTAAATGTTGCAAAGGGCCCAAATTGCCCAATTGTGGCATTTGTCCTAAAATTCAAAATGACTAAAAAAATAAAGAAAAAATACAAAATAGTTTGAAAATTTTAGCCGCTCACATATGTTAGCTCATACTGTCCATATTATGATCCTATAACTATTAACAACAAAGTTTGACTCTGAGTGATGCGACTGGTCCCCCATCAAATATTGTTTGAAGAAGCATTGCTAGTAGTAAAATGGGATTGAGAGTAAGAATGTTCTGCATGTTTATATTTGTTGCTTGTTTAGTTGCACCAAGTTTTTTTTGTGGCCGAGGATAATTAGGAGAAATGTTTGTACAGTAACTTATCGTGAGTGAAAGATGTAATGATTAGTTTTTATTATGCTATTGTGGATATCAGTTGCTTTTGCTTTTAGTTGTGCTGAGATCTTTTTTGGTGGAATTTAATTGCTTATGTAGGTCTTTTTGTTGCTAAAGATTTAAATGGGTATGGTGTTGCAAATTCAGCACAGAAGAAAATCAATAACGAGATAACAACAGACAAGGATTTAACAAGGTTTGACAACTTGCCTGCTTCTACTTTGCTGTGATCATGATCCTCTCTCCATTCTTATATTTTAAAATTAGGTTTACAATTAGAAGCACCCAACCTTTTGACAGTTCTCTTTGTCACTCTCTATCACACACACACACACATAATTGCAGTTAGAGATTAAATTCAATTGAAAATGACCTCCAATTATACCAATTCTAATTCCAAGTTTCTAATTCCTTTCAAATGAATGAACCCTAAATGAAAAGCAATAATATTCACTCCTATGGGCCAATCGCATTGGTCCCTCCTCCGTTGTCCATGAATCGATATGTTCGGTTTTCGGACGATGAATCACATGCTCAAATAGGACTCCACGTCTATCATCAATATTATGGTTTACAACACTATTTTTAGTGCATGATGTTGTTATGGGCTTAGTCCGTAACGTCGGTAGAGTCGCCTGAGGATGGCCGAAGGCAAGGGATGATGGAGACGGAGGATACTGACATACTGTAGAGCCGGAAGCACGACTTCCTAGGTGGGGTGTTCTTGGAGAGAGAGTGATACCAATATCTCATAACAAAGACAAGAAAAGAGATATACTTCTTGGATGTATTCCACATTTTCACTAGCCCAAGAGTCCCTTAAATAAGAAATACAAGGGGCACAAACGTAATCAAGTCCCCAACACTTGGACTTACTTAAATGACATAAATGATAATAATACCTAATGAAAGACAACATAATAATACTCTAAAAGCACAACATAATAACTGGGCACGAAGCCCATTATATCTCTACCGTCTGCAAAAAGAGCTTGTTCTCAAGTTCAAGGGACATCAAAGACAGTGTCAACTTCACCTGATGCTCTCGTCCTCCACTTGCAGATAAAAAAATTTCTTGCATCGATGTCCGCGAGTATACTGCTTAAGTTATAGCATAACCCTTGTGTGCGCCGGTTAGACATTTTTGCACAAGACAATCGACGGATCTGTGGGGTTTGGGTACCCTCAATACGTCCGTCCCGAGTCTTTGTACCTGTGGTGATGTAGGCATCTTGATCCAGTTAAATTCAGCGTTCTCACAATCTGGCTAAAATCATAGCAGTCACCAAGTCATTGTTCGAGTGCCAATAATGTCTCACTCACATACTATTATGGCCTCTACGTGACCAATTTGGCATGCAAGTTTCATCTTTTGGGATGTTCTTACATCATGGAATGCCATCTTTCCCTTATGGATTTATGGCTTTTTTTCTGTGAAAATTTATAATTTTTAGTGAGAAGTAAACTATGATATAAAAATGTAACTGTTGTATATTAGAATGTAATCATGTGTGAGATAAAAATGTAAATCATTTGTAACGCGGGGATGGAATGAAGTGTTTGTGAAACTCCAATGAAATAGGTGAAAGCATACTAAATTTGAGTTATGAAAGCCAAACCACGATAAGGAATGTAGTGTGATGTTTTTCTTGTGAATCTAGAGAACAATGATTTATCTTTCTGATTTAAGCTTTGCTGACATGTTGTAAAATGCCGATTCACAATTCTCCAAAATCTCATTTAGTCAGAATGGAAAATTCTAACTTAATTTATACTATGTTATTAGAATGAAATGCACATGGAATTTAGGTAGCTGGAACCCCCAATGAAATTCAGTGGTCCTATTTTGATCTCTCTAGTTCATGGAGTGAAACTTTTTTCTGAACTGATAGATTTATTATAATAATATGTTTTGATCACTTTAGAATAAAGGGCATCCGGTGCACAAAGCATCCCCACACAACTAGAGTCCGGGGAAGGGTCTCACCACAAGGGTGAAATGTTGGCAAACCTTACTGATGCGGGACAGACGTCACACCTGCCCGGCACCCTGGAGTCCCACGCACGAGGCTACTTCGAAGACTTGAACCCGCATCCTCTCTTTAGAATCTTTGAAAATAATTTATGTTTTTTGTAAATTATAACAGTAATTTTCTTACTTTTCTTATTTAATCCCACATTGGTTATGGGATTTCAGATTTACACATTTCTGGTAGAAATTGGACTTTAGCCTCTTTGGAATAATAAGAGAGATGCAAAATCTTTCCATTCTTCTGTAGTTTTTAAAATATTATATGTTCACATCTGCTTGCTCCAATTGAACCACATACCTGGAATAGCAGTCAAAAGCATACTGATGACGTGAATTTCCATTTACCTGCAGTCTACTACCCCCAAATATCTCAAACTATTTACTTCAGCCTAATAAAATCAAGACAAATGAGTTTGGATTGCTCATCGAAATCTTCTGAAGCCCTCAAAGGTATTCATGGCGTGAAGCTTGTGCACCTATGGCCAGTGAGTGCCCGTTGTGAAGATTTCGATATCTTGACATCTACAAGCCTCCGGAAAGTTTTGAGAAGCCCAACCTTGATAATTCCGTATGTTCCATAAGGAACAAATCTGTGAAATTCCTATGTATGTAATACAATTAACTGATTTCCTTCACATTTTTATGTTTCGTAGACAAATATGGCAGCAGAGGCCATCCTTCTTGAGACCAGTCCATTGCAGTATTCAAGGTATTGTTCTGTAACTTTTCTGTAGCCATACTATTCTAGAATTCTTATGTGCATTTTTTTAAAGTTAACTATGTTACTGTTATGCATTTTTACTTAGGGGACCAGAGCATTGTGGAAACTGTTGCTAATGTTTTAACCTCGGTGCCTTTCATTATTCTCGGGCTTCAGACTCCACGGTAAGTTTGTCGCCTATGTTGCATAGATAATTCCTTTTCATTCTGGTATTGTTTTTTCTATTTTCACACCAAGCTTTAATGGATGATGCAGGAAGAACTTGAATTCAGTTCTTTATGCTAATTCATTAATTGGAGTTGGAGTGGCATCATGCTTGTACCATTCTTCTAGAGGACAAGTGAGGAGTTTTTTTAGATGGGCAGATTATACAATGATAGCTACAGCTACAGTTGTAAGTTTCTTTAGATAAATATATATTAAGATTGAATTGTATTTCTTGGTGGTAGAAATTTTTCAATCCACTTTTGTAATTTAGCTGTAAATATTTGATATAATTCAAAGAATTATTTACAGTTTTTCATCCGTGCGGTTCACAACTCCCGAATTCTCTCTCCATCTCTACCATTTTAACGTTCCATTTCATTGATATTTACCTCTCAACCTGGGACTCAGATCTTGGCCAGGGGATCTGCGGTTCCGTTTGCTATAGCTTTTTTCTGAGCACTAATATGTCCTTGAATGGCAGGATCAGTTCTAGGATGCTAATTTTAACAGTTATATGAGAAATTTCACTTGTATAGTTGTATCAAAGTTAAAAAGCGATTTAATTAAAATGATACTGTAGGTATCTTGCCATAGAAGCATTTATGGGTTTTAGCTTTTGTATCTGATTATTTATTTATCTTTATTTGTTATATATTAATTATGCTGTGAATATCATAGAATAATTCTTTGAAATGCATAATATACTCAATTCACATCTTCTATCAACTATTGCTTCTTACAGAGATAACTAGAGAAAAAAAGTACAGTCATTTGCTTTGTTTGAGAACACTGCATGGCACAACATTATAAACATAACAAGTCCAATGAATCCTAAGAAGCAATATGCAATGGCCTAATGAATCCTAAGAAACAACGCATCACGACCTAACATGATTGCCAACGTTTTGGGTGCTCCACACCACAGTTACCACTGCTATGAGAAAAACCCCTTCAAAGTCACTCAGGGATCAAAAAAATGGATGTCAGAGCCTGACAACTCGCAAACCCACTCGATAGACATAGTCAAGGAGGTTTGCGACAAGAAGATCATCTATCATGAAGAGATTAACTGGAGGATGGTGAGGTACTTTGACAAAAATGTTCCGATCAAGCATTCGTGGAAGGTGACCTTGTTCTAAATAACGTGGATGCTTTTGGAAGGTCATTATCAATGGTGGATCTCAATGTAAATTGGAGCATGTCCTACATCATCAATAAGGACGGGCTCTGTTTGGCTCAGCTGTTGTTGATAAAAAAACTTCTGATTGAATAGAGCTGTTTGAAAAGCAGTAATGAAAAAGTTGCAGTCTGTTTGGAGAGTCTGTGCATAAGTGCTTATCTAATATAGTTTTTCAATTAAGCTGTTTGGAAGACCAACTTTTTGAAAGCCGCTTTTTAAACACAGATTATTTACCATGACAAAAGATGGATCCTTTACCTTACATCAATAATGCCAGTATTAGTAGATACAATTAAAAGATTATGGTTCACTATTAGTAGATACAATTAAAATAGCATGTATGATTCAAAGAACTATAATTTGGACATGATTCGAAGAACTATAATTTGGACCTTCTGTACAAATGTGGGCAATAGCTATTGCAATAGATTTGTTACTAAACTGTTCAGATTGTAGCACACAAATCAGATAAAAGACTGAAAATTGTTGTTTCATAGAAGTAAAAAATTGCCTAAAACTGTCATTTCTTCACCGTCTCCCCTAAAAGACCGTGTGATGTCCTTGAAACTCGAAACCCAGTATCTCTATGCATGGTGCTGCAATCCCAATTGGATTTTCCATCATCGTCTTCTAAAAGATCACTTCACCGGTATTTCCATTTCCGTAAATAGTTCCCTCCTTGCACGGCGCTGCAATCATCACTCGCCTGCGAGCAGATCTGGAATAAGAGATGGATGACGACTCATTGGCAGAGAATCTGAGTCAGACCCATAAGCACATAACTTGTGGTTGACATCCATCGGAGTTTCTACGAGTTTGCATCCTGAGTAGCCTGCATCTTGAAGGAGGTCAAGATAGTACTTCCGTTGTGAAAGGACAAAACCATCAGGTCGTCTTGCAACCTCAAGTCCAAGGAAGTACCAGAGAGTCCCAAAATCTTTTGTTTGGAAAACAAAGTTTAAGTGTTGCTTGATTTATTGTATCCCTGTGGAATCATCTCCAGTAATCAAAATATAATCCACATAAATTAGGAGAATGACGGTTCCGGTTGATTGATGACGAGTGAAAAGAGAGAAGTCAGTCGAGCTTCTCTTGAATCCAACTTTGCGAACGACGTTACTAAATTTGTCAAACCAAGCTCTGAGAGACTGTTTGAGATCATAAATAAATTTTCAGAGATGACACACACGAGACTCCCCCATGGTCTCTGTTGAGAGAGCTCAAAAACTTGTATGTAGTACTTGTGTATCTAAATACAAGGAGAGAATACAAATATATAGGAAGAGTAAGAGAGAAGAAAATCCTATACAAGATGTGGGACTAAAGGAGGAGAGAAGATAAAAAATAAATGAGCCAAATAATGGGCCCTTTACATGGGCTATTTTAACACTCCCCCGCAAGCTGGAGCGTACAAATCGTATGCGCCAAGCTTGGACAAGCACTGATAGAATAATGTCTTGGAAAGAGCCTTTGTGAAGACATCTGCAACTTGTTCCGATCCTGGGACATGCTTTAAGTCAATCTTCTTCATTTGAACTTTTTCCCGAATGAAGTGACAATCGACCTCAATATGCTTCGTCCTTTCGTGAAAGACCGGGTTCTTTGCAATGTGTATGACGGCTTGACTATCACAAAGGAGAAGAGCCGGTGATGGTAATTTTACACCCAGATCAGTAAGAAGACTCTCAAGCCATGTTAGTTCTGATACAACCGATGCCATTGCCCGGTACTCTGCCTCAGCTGAAGAGCGAGCAACGACCGCTTGTTTCTTACTTCGCCAAGTTACAAGATGTCCTCCAAGATAAGTGCAAAAACCACTCGTAGATCGCCGGTCATCGAGAGAGCCAACGTAGTCGGCATCTGAATATGCCACCAATGTTGGAGCAGAAGAGGAGGTCCTGTAGACAAGTCCCTGACCAGGAGCGGTTTTCAGATACCTGAGAATTCGTTCCACTGCTTGAAGATGAGATTTTCGAGGAGAGTGCATGTATCTGCTGACAAGATCAACAACAAAAGAGATATCCGGTCTGGTAACCGTGAGATATATCAGTTTTCCAACAAGACGTCAATAATATTCAGGATTCTGAAGAAGGATATCAGAGTCAGAGGCCTGGGCACACAGTTTGTGGTTCACATCCATAGGAGTATCACTGGGCTTACAGCCAGACAGACCCGCATCATGAAGAAGGTCAAGACAATATTTTCGTTGAGAGAGAGTGAGCCCATCTGGTCTTCTGGCAATCTCAAGACCCAAAAAATAGCGAAGGGGTCCCAAATCCTTGGTCTGGAAGACTGAGTTTAGATGGACTTTGACTGCCTGTATCCCTTGAGAGTCATCTCCAGTAATGATAATATCATCGACGTAAACTAACAGAATAGCCGTTCCTGTTGGGTGGTGACGAGTAAAGAGCGAGAAGTCGGCCTAGTTCCGAGTGAAGCCAATCGCACGGAGGACCTTGCTGAATTTTTCAAACCATGCCCGCGGAGATTGTTTGAGACCATAGAGAGCCTTTTTAAGATGGCAGACCTGAGACTCCCCCGTGGTCTCAAACCCGGGCGGTTGCTGCATGTAGACAGTTTCCTGGAGGTCCTCATTCAAGAAGGCATTCTTGATATCCAGCTGAAAGAGAGGCCACCGGCGATGGACAACAACAGAGATGAGGACACAAACACTATTAAGCTTTGCCACCGGAGAGAACGTTTCCTCATAATCGAGCCCCTCCTATTGAGTGAAACCGCGAGCCACAAGACGGGCCTTTAGACGGTCAATGGTCCCATCGACATTATGTTTGATGACAAAAACCCATTTGCACCCAACTGGTTTCTGGCCCGGTGGAAGGGGAACAACAGACCAGGTCTGGTTAGACCAGAGAGCAGACATTTCTTCCTCCATGGCTGCTCGTCAGCCGGGATGTTGAAGCGTCTCCTGCACAGAATTAGGAATAGCAACCGAAGAGAGAGAAGTAGCCAAAGTGCGTAAATGGGGAGAGAGGCGATGAAGAGAGACGTAGTTGGTCAGCGGATGAGCAGTGGAGGGCGATACCTGATCAGTCGGATGCGGAGTATCCATGGTAGAGACCGACGGCAGAGGGGCAACGGAAGGGGTAGAGCGACGGGTGTAGACACGGATAACTGGTGGTTTGGAGGGAACGACAGGCGGTGTAGAGGGAATGACAGGCAGTGGAGGAGTGGTGGGAATGACCGGGCGTGGGATGGATGGAGGTGTAGGGGGGCGATGGTCAGGTAAGGGAGCAGAAAAGAATGGTTGATTCTCGCGGAAAGTGACATCAGCAGAAACGGAGATCTTGCGTGTAGCAGGAGAATAACAGACATACCCCTTTTGGGTGCGAGAATAACCAACAAAGATATGCTTGGCGGCCCGGGGATCCAACTTATCCGATGAAGGCCCCAAACGGTGGACATAACATAGGCTACCAAACACACGAGGTGAGAGAGGAAAGACTGTAGCGGAGGGAAAGAGGATGCTGAACGGAGTAGCGTAGTTGAGAATAGAGGAAGGGAGACGGTTGATGTGAAAACAGGCGGTCGAGACCGCAAAGTTCCAATACGGTTTAGGGACATGCATTTGAAGCATGAGTGAACGGGCAACATCGAGTAAGTGGCGATTCTTGCGTTCGGCAACACCATTTTGTTGCGGCGTGTAAGCGCAGGAAGTTTGATGTAGAATCCCAAACTCGAAACATAAAACAGTAAATTCGTGACTAGTGTACTCACGAGCATTGTCAGTTCGTAGGACTTTGATGGTCTTGTGGAATTGCGTACGGGTTTCGAGGACAAATGCCCGGAAGACACGAGGAAGTTCTGAGCGATCACGAAGTAAGTATAGCCAGGTAGTGCGAGAGTGATCATCAATAAACGTGATAAAATACCGGAAACCGGAAATAATAGAAATTTTAAATGGTCCCCAAATATCCGAATGGACTAAATCAAAAGGAGCAGCGCTCCGAGTACAATGCGGAGAAAAAGATGAACGAGTCTGCTTGCCGAGGATGCAGGAATCACACTGAAAAGGGGTAAGAGAGACATCCGAGAGAGCCCGCTGGAGGACCGATAGAGGAGCATGCCCAAGACGACAATGCCAATCTGTGGAAGAAATGGAGGAGAGGACGGTGGGAGAGTCGTCGAGAAGGTAGAGCCCATTCCGCAGCCGGCCTTTACCAATGGTAGTCTGCGTCCGCCGATCCTGTATAACAAAAGAAGAGGAAGTGAATATAACAGAACAATCCAAATCAGTAGTAAGCCGTCCAACAGAAAGTAAATTGAAAGGAGAACTCGGGACGTGAAGAGCCGAGCGAAGGGAGATGGAGGAGGTGAGAGGAAGATCTGACGAGCCGGAGACGGGAACAGTGGCTCCATTGGCCACAGTAATAGACTGTGGATAAGGGGAATTCAGGTACTGGGCAGGGCGATGTGGAGTAATGTGATGAGTAGCGCCAGAATCCACAATCCAGCCCAAGCCGGTGGAGAGACAAGCGGTACTTGTGTTGGAGACGGAGGCAACAGAGGCAGATGGGGGATGGAGCAAGCCCTGGAGATGCTGGAGCTGAAGACGGACACTTTCAAGATCAGGAGGACCAGCATCGGTAGCAACAGAAGCCGCCGGGCGAGGAGGATAGCCAACTCTCTTGTAACAGGTTGCCTCGAGATGACCGTCTTTGCCACAGAAGGAACACTTCGGCCGACCCCGGCCACCACGACCGCGAGAGCCTGAACGACCCCCCCCCCCCCCCCCCCCCCCCGAGTAGAAGGAGGAGGAGGGAAGGGTAGAAGCGGAGGTGCCTGCTGAAGAAGGGCCGGAGGAGCCGTAGTATCTGGAGGAGGTGGTACTCGGAGAATCATGGAGCACACATCAAAAAAAGATGGTGTGGTAGAGGACGCCAGGACCTGAGCACGAATGCTCTGAAGGTGAGTGGGAAGACGGGCCATAAGGATGGCAGTACAGGCGGCTTCCTTCTGAGCGCGCTGAGCAAGAGCATCATTGGTAAACGACTGATGCTGGATCCAGGCTTCAACAAGAGTCTTCGCACGAGCAACAAAGGAGGACATATCGGAAGCCCCTCCAGCGTCCAGAGTAAAGAGGTCAGTGAGGATGTCGTAGAGATGCTGGAGGCTGTCCCGGCCAGAATATAAGGAGTGTAGCTCAGTCCACATATCTTTGGCAGTCTCATGATACATAACCATTTGATATGGTTCACCATCCAAAGAATTCAAGATCCAGGTCTGAACTCGACCATCATTGCGGAGCCAGTCATCGGTAGGAGGGGTGGGTGGAGCCTGAGTAAGGTGAGGGAGAAGACCCTTGGCCTGAAGAACCCGTCGAACTGAATGGACCCAAGGAATGAAGTTCTTCTTTCCAAAAAGAGAAATGGTAGTGATGCGCAGCTCATCACGGAATTCGGTAGGGTAAGCCGCGCGGTCAGTTGGACAGGCCGGGCAGTCAGCAGGCTGGCTGGCCGTCGAGCCAGAAAAGTTACCGGAAGAACCCATAAGGGCAGACCGCGGCAAATCGAGGATAATCCGCCGGCAAGAAAGACTAAGGAAGACCACGACCAGAGTGCGGATAGGAAGCAGTTCGCACGGTCAAGCCGGACACCAGCGAGTAGTCAGGTCGCGACCAAAGGGCAGAAACAGAAGAGAGACCGCCCCGGTCTAGGTGAAGCCAGCAGCGGTCAGAAAACAGCCCGGGCGGGTTGACAGAAAACCCGGAAAGATGAGAGAGGCCGCGAGTAGGAACTCGAGCGGCTAGAGAAGAGAGGCCGCGAGTAGGAACTCGAGCGGCTAGAAAAGAGAGGCCGCGAGTAGGAACTCGAGCGGCTAGAGAAGAGAGGCCGCGAGTAGGAACTCGGGCGGCTAGAAAAGAGAGGCCGCGAGTAGAGACTGGCAGCGGACAGACGGCAAGGCCGCAGCGGGCTGAAGGCGAGGCCGCAGCGGTCTGAAGGCGAAGGCCGCAGCGGTCTGAAGGCGAAGCCGCAGCGGAGCTGGCAGCGGACAGAAGCAGAGAGCCCGCAGCGGTTTGAAGAAAGGTGGGCCCCGCGAAGCAGAGAGAGGGGGGCTATAAGAAGCCTGAAGAGGGTGGAACCACGGAGAGGGAGAGGAGAAGCGGATGCAAAGGTGCAAACCGCAGAGTCAGGGGCGAACAGAAGACCGGAGCGGGTAGGCTACCAGTCCACAAGAGAGAAAGCAGCGGGTAGGAGGGAAAAGAGACCGGGCGGGCTTGGCGGTTAGAAAAAAACAAGCCGCAGAAGACAGTAACCTGCCTCTGATACCATGTTTAGAGAGCTCAAAAACTTGTATGTATTGCTTGTGTATCTAAATACAAGGAGAGAATACAAATATATAGGAAGAGGAAGAGAAGAAAATCCTATACAAGATGTGGGACTAAAGGAGGAGAGAAGATAAAACAATAAATGGGCTCAATAATGGGCCCTTTACATGGGCTATTTTAACAGTCTCAAACCCGGGAGGTTAGTGCATGCAGACCGTCGCGAGAAGGTCGCCATTCAGAAATACATTTTTGATATCAAGCTGATGGAGGGGCCAGTTGCGATGAACAACTAAGGAGATCAGTACCAGAACAGAGTTTAACTTCGGGGGAGAAAGTTTCATCATAATCAAGAACTTGTTGTTGAGTGAACCCCCGGGCCACAAGATGGGCTTTGAGGCGTTCAACTGTCCCGTGTGGAGCATGTTTGATTGCAAAAATCCACTTACAGCTGACACAAGGTTGTTCCGGAGGAAGAGGGACCAGATCCCAGGTCTGGTTGGACCGAAGGGCTGTCATTTCCTATTTCATAGTCTCACGCCACCTTGGGTGAAGAAGAGCCTCCTGCACCGAGTTAGGTATAGAGAGGGAAGATAGACGATGTAAAGATACATAATTTACCAGAGAATGAGCTGTAGATGTTGATGCTGGATCGTCGGGCCGCGAGATAACACTGGTAGAAGGTAGCTGCTGTAGGGCTCCAGAGAGCGGAGTACGACGAATGTATACACGAAGAGGTTGTTTAGGTGGAACTGGTGCCGAGAGTGGAGTGGGAAGGAGCGGCGGTAGAGAAGATGTGACGAGAACTGTAGGACGAGATATAAGAGGAGAGAGTGGAGGAGATGAAGGTGAAGCATGAAATGGTCGGTCTTCAAGAAAGGTGACATCGGCCGAGACTACCACTTTGTCAGTAGTGAGAGAATAACACACAGCCTTTTTGAGTCCGAGAGTACCCCGCAAACATACACTTACTGGCACGAGGGGAAAACTTATCCGTGGATGGATCAAGATTGTGGACATAACAAGTACATCCAAACATACAAGGCGTGAGGGTAAACGGGAATTTGGAAGGAAACAAAAGACTGAACGGAGTGGGAAAGTCGAGCATGAAGAAGGGCATGTGATTGATGAGGTGACATGCTGCGGACACAACGAAGTTCCGGTATAGGGTGGGTACCTACATTTGAATCATGAGTGACCGAGCAACATCAAGAAGATGACGATTCTTTTGCTCGACCACTCCATTCTGTTGAGGCGTATACACACACGATGTTTGATGTATAATGTCAAACTCAGTGCATAAATTAGAGAATGTCCGGTTAGCGTATACGCGAGCATTATCAGTGCTGATGATTTTTAAGGGTGAGGAGCACTGAGTATGTGTTTCCGTAATAAATGCTCGAAATGTAGAGGTCAGTTCAGCACGATTGCGAAGTAAGTACAATCAGATTATCAGAGAGTAATCGTCAATAAAAGTGACAAAGTAACGATAAACAAACATAGTGGGGGTTTTATATGGTTCTTAAATATCAGACTGCACTAAAGATAGGGGAGTATCACTCCGATTACAAGTAAGATTAAAAGAAGTACGATGATGCTTGCCAAAGATACAAGATTCACAGGTAAACTCATGCAGGGAGACATCCGAAAGAGCTTTCTTGAGAATCTGCAGGGGAGCATGCCCAAGACGATGATGCCAATCGACAAAGGAGACGACGGAGAGAGCAGAAGCTGGAACATCCAGGAGGTAGAGTCCGTTACACAGCCGACCCTTATCAATGATATTCTGCATTTTTTGATCCTGCATAATAAGGGTAGAGGGTGAGAATGTTGCACAACAATTAAGATCTTGAGTAAGGCGGCTAACAGAGTGCAAATTTAATGGTGATCACGGAACATGAAGTGCCGAAGACAGAGAGAGTGGGTGTGAGAGATATATCAACAGCGCCAGACACCGGGGTGGTATCACCATTGGCTACTGTGATGAACTTGAGATGGGCAGTCAACAAGTATTAAGGAGGTCGCTGCGAAGTAATATGGTGTGTGACTCTTGAATCCACAATCCAGTGAGAGCCCTGTGAGAGATAGGAAATACCTTCATTGGAAATCAACGCAACGTATCCAGATGAGCGAATAATCACCCCTTGGAGAAGTTGGAGCTGAGTGCGTAGAGCATTGATGTCTTCACGAGTGGAAGAGGCAGAGCCCGTTGTGGGAGAAGTGGGAGGCTCAGCTGTAGTAGAGGCAGCAAGATGTGGAGCCAAATCATATTTGCGACAGCAGGTGGCCTCAAGGTTACCATCCCGACCACAATACTGCATTTAAAGGAAGACCTTCCAGTATATCCTCGTCCCCGAGACGTGTTGCGACCCCCACGGGTCGAGGAACCTCGAGCTGATGGAACAGGTGTAGGTTGCTGTAGAAGAACTGGAGAGAGAGGCACAGGAGCATCCGAGGGCGGTATAACATTCAGAAGCATAGAGCAAACATCTGACAGAGAGGGAGTTATAGAGGAAGAGAGAATCTGAGCCCGAACGCTGTGCAAATGAGAAGTAACAAGGGCCATCATCATTGTAATCTCGACTGCTTCTTTCTGGGCCCTTTGGGTAACCAAATCTGTGGTAGGAGGCTGATGCTGTATCCAAGCTTCAACGAGGGTCTTGGCCTTGACAACAAAGGAGATCATATCACCTGGTGCCCCGGGATCAAGAGGATCTGAGATGATGTCGAACAAGTGCTGAAGACTGTTCTGCCCAGAAAAGAGGGAGTGAAGCTCCTCCCACATTGCCTTTGCCGTTTCATGATACATAGCCATCCTGTATGGTTCAGTGTCCATTGAGTTTAGAAGTCATAACTGAACCCGACCATCATCACGAAGCCACTCATCGGTGGAAGCAGTAGGAGTAACACTTGTCAGATGATGAAGAAGGCCTTTCGTATGCAACACCCTGCGAACAGAGTGCACCCATTCCACAAAGTTCCGCTTCCCGCTAAGGGAGATGGTGGTAATCCAGAGTTCATCATGAAGTTCAAGCATGAGAGTAGCAACACGAGCTGGTAGGGTGGAAGCATCAACGAGATCCATGGAGAAGCAGACATGGCAGATAGAAAAGACGAATAGAGGCCGCAGACTGAAGAGAGGAGCTGCGGCTAAGAGAGCACGCGACTAAACAAGATCTCAGAGGTTAGAGAATACCACAGAGAAATAGGAGACCGTAGCGACAAGAGAAGATTCCACCGGTCAGAGGCACTGCGGCTCAAGGAGCTCGTGGCAAGCAGAGCGGCGGTTAGAGAAGACCTCGGCAGTTTAGAAGAAACCATAGCGACTAGATTAGATCGCAGCGGGTAGAGGCACAACGGGTTAAGACGAGACCGCCGCGAGAATGGCAAACCGCTAGAGGAGCGGTTAGAGAACACAATTGCAGCGGCAAGAGCAGACAGGCGAACTGAGAAGACCACAACAGAGCAAACTGGAACAGAGGTCGCAGCGGAGAGAGGCGTCAACAGACCACAGCGGCAGGCTGAGCACAGAGGGAAAGGCCGCAACGATATGCAAGCAGACCGCAGTAGAAAGAGAGAGACCGCTGCGACAAAACGAGAAGACCAAACGACTAACATCAGCGAGAGGATAGAGACCAGACCGCGAGCAGATCGCTGCGAGCGCACAACAAGCCCGACAAGCCTGCTAGCAGTTAGTAGAGAAGATAGCCGACCAGACCGCGAGTAGAAAGCAGAGGAGACCGCAAGCCCGACGGGAGAGCGGAAAGTATAAAAAGGGCAGGGCAGGTAGGGGAAAGAAAGTGGAAGCCACGAGATTTTAGGAGGAGAAGGCGGTTAGAAGAATCCTAACCGCGACCTGCGCGAGAAGAGAAGGCAAATTCAGGCCGGCGGTTAGAAAAATCCTAACCGCAAGGAGAGATCGTTTCGCTTTGATACCATGTAGAGAAATGATGCAAACCTTGTATATATATCTTGAACACCAAAAATACAAGTATGAGTACAAATATATAAGAGAGAAGAGAGAGAAAAAATCCTATATAAAGGATGTGGGACTAAACAAGAGAGCCAAACGGGCTTATAAATGAGCCACATTAATGAGCTTTTACATCTTTTTTCCCTAATATTCTCTAACAGTAACAATTGACTTAAGAAAACCTTACTACTTCCTTGGGATTGAAATTTCTAGATGCAGCAAAGGTGTGACATTGGGTCAACAGAAGTATGCCACAAACCTTCTTGAGGAGGTGGGCCACTCAGAGCAAAGCCCACTAGGTCTCTTATGCCCATAGGTGTCAAATATCTTTGGGATGAAACTTCTCCCCTTCTGGAAGATGTGACATGCTACAGACGCCTAGTTTGTAAATTTATCTACATGATTGTGACTGTATCAAGCATTTTATTTGCTGGTAGAACACTTTGTAAGTTCATGGATAAATCAAGTGAATGTAATTTGGATGAAGCAATGAAGATCCTAGAAGGGCATGATCGAGTATCTCGAGATTTGATTTGCTAGGCATTAAGGATGAAATATGTGTCAAAAGAACAAAATTATTAAAGATATACATGATGAAATATTAATTATTAGTTATTACTAGAACTAGTGCAAATGATCAAAGAATTTTCAATCATCATAGTTTACATGGAGTAATATTGAGTTCATAATATTTTTGTGTAGTTATAGTGATGTTTGTAGTTGATACTAAAAGAGAGGTACTTTGGTTTATGTTTTTTTTGCTGATAACATATTTCTAATTGAAGGGAGCCTTGGCGCACCAGTTAAGGTGTCGCCGTGTGACCTGAAGGTCACAGGTTCGAGTCCTGGAAGCAGTCTCTTGCAAAAATGCAGGGTAAGATTTGCCTACATTTCACCCTTGTGGTGGGACTCTTCCCCGGACTCTTGCTGCGCAGGGATGCTTTGTGCACTGGGTTGTCCTTTTAACATATTTCTAATTGGTAAGCTATTGAGTTAAATTAAAAATTAGAACAATAAAAAAATTGTTTATAAGATAAAAAGTTTCAAATTAGTAAAATGTTGGAGTATGTGATGAAATTTAAGTGATTATGAGATATTAACAAGAAAAGATCTATCTTATTAGAGAAAACGTGCTATCTATCAACCTATGTCTAATTGGTATAAAAGTACCTTGGATCGATATAGCTAATAATATAATTTCTATATCTTAAGGCTGAGTGGTTAACCGAAGAAAACATGGATACATAGCAATAAGAATATCATAAGACTTAAAAATAAAAATTTGCAATTAGTCAGATCGTGTTGCATGAACCTTTGTGTTGGGAAGTAAAAAAGTTATTGATATCTAAGCTGAATGTGACAAAAATTAGAAAACATGGATACATAGCAAAACTAGAGAAGATGAATTGAGGAATGATTATGCGCCCGTTTGGCGCGGTTTTTTTGCTTTGTGAGTTTGGACAAAAACGTCATCATAAAATATGTGTTTGACACGAAAACGGTTATGACCGCTGCCAAGAAAGAAACACTAATTTTGAACATAAAAGTGGAGGGAGTTCCTTTGGTGAGGTGGGGCGTTCACGAACGACGGTTCATAACCATTGCATTCATGATCGCCGCCATCATGCCAAACGGACCCCAAATTAGAGAAATTGTGAGAGTGATATCTATCAAAGATAAGTTACCAGAACAATGGACTGAGGTGGTTTGAGCATGTACAACAAAGTTTAGAAACGACAGCCATTAGATGAGTAAATAAAGCTAGCGAGTAGGAATAGGTAGGCTAAGTAGACTCGGAGTAACAAGATGGAAGTTGTTCAAGCTGATTTGCATATTTTGTGTAGAGAAATACGAAAATGAGAAAAACACAATAAATTCTTTATTAATTTCACATTTAATGTGTGTATGGTGACAAGTATTTGTACATTTATATAGGAAGAAAGCGATACGCCACACTTTCATTCTAAGGTGTTGGACTAAATCTTAAGGAGGGAAATGAGTTTTTGTTGGGCCTTACAGTGGGCTTTTGTACATATTTATTTAACAATAAGGTTAAAACCTCAGACAACACTCACAGGGACGATTATGATATTAAGATTCATAAGCCAATCTCTAATAATTGAATTCCTACCAATGATTATGATGATGTATGATTGGCATTGTTTACTATTTAACTTTCATTGTTCTAACATTGTCTCTTTTGTAGTGCCTTTCAAGAACCCTAAGCAGTGAAAACAGAAAGCTGTTGATGGCTGCATCAGCAATGTTTCTGCCATTTCAACCTCTGATGGTTTCGGCTATTCACACTGGCATGATGGAGGTATGCATCCATGTCCAACTTTGAAGACATTTTTCCCCGGTTAAGCTCATGAGAGTATTAAATAAATAAATAAGGACAATACAAATTTAATGATTTTTTTATATCCTTATTACCAACGCTGTCATAATAATTATTACATTAATTAACTTAAATATTTTCTAAAATAAAAATGTTGGCCCTAGTGGACAACATCTGTGAAGTTGGATTTTTCACAACAAATTAGTTTCAACAACCTATTTAATTGCTGCTTTTATAGTGTTTTATTTCTTTTTACAATTTGTGTTCTATTGGGGTGTCTTCCAGTTAGGGTCTTATCGGAACAACATGTCATTTCTCCATCGTCACCATCCCCTGCTCGTTGTTTGGGCAAAGCCACAATCTGGCTGCGGTGGCTGTTTGCAGTACGATTCCGATCGTGGAAGGAGGTTGCCGTCTGTGTGTACCATCTGACAACCAACCTTGTATTGTATCTCTCCACGACACCCTGAGTATTTTGTTTGAAAACACCCACTTACATCTACCAACAATCTACCCTTGAGGAAGATGTACCAGGTCCCATGTGTGATTTTTGTCAAAAGCATGCATTTCTTCAAGCATAGTTGCCTTTCGCTTGTAGTCTGAAAGAGCTTTCTGCCAAGATATGAGAATGGAAACAACACACAAAGAATAGACAAAGACTCTGTAGGTAGCCGCTAGAGAAGAATAAGAAACAAACTACGACATCGGGTGCTGTGTGGAAGTCCCCTCTCTTAGAGCAATGGATTCTGAAGACGGGTTAGATGTCTTGCTCTAGAGTTCCGAGAGATGCCCGTGTGTTTGTTCTCTTAGGACGTCGAGAGTTAACCTGCAGGGGTGGAACATGAGATATCTCTTGGCCAATAAGAGTAGCAGGAGTGGTTAAAGGAGCAACATGAGAAGGAAGTTGTTGGGACTAATATAATTGAGGAATGTGTAATGGAGTAGTAGAGAGGGAATCAATGGAAGTCAAGTAGTTCACTTCGAACATAGGAGAGGACCCCCCCCCCCCCCCCAAAGTGAGTGCCCATAATAGCGATCAGATTCACGAAAAGTGACATTCATGGTCATAAAAACCTTCTTGTGGATCAGTTCAAAATATTTGTAACCCTTTTGAGTAGGAGAATATCCGATGAAGACATTCTTGTGAGCACGAGCATCAAGTTTAGTTGTCTGATGAATGTGGACAAAACACACACATTCAAAGACACTAGGCTGCAGATTGGTAGGAGGAACCTAAAGAGTGTTGGGGGGGGGGGGGGTTATGCTCTAGAACATGTGATGGCATACAGTTAGAGAGGTAGGCCGATGTGAGAACCATATCACCCCAATAATATTTAGGAAGGTTCATTTGCAGTAAAAGGCATCAGACAACCTCTAAAAGATGACGATTCTTGTGTTCAACCACCCCATTTTGTGCACGTGAGTAAACATAAGATATCTGCTGGATAATGTCGTGATTAGCATGATAGTGATCGAATTTGGAGTCAATGTACTTGCGTCCATTGTCAATATAAAGAATTTTGACAGCGGTGTGGAATTAAGTAAAAATCATGTTGTTAAATCGTTGGGAAAAAATGAAAAATCTTCATTTTTAGCTTTCATTAGATATATCCATGTGCAAGAAAAATAATCAATGAAAGTTACAAACCAGAAACACCTAGAAATAGAAGCAACAGGGCAAGACCCCAAAACATCATTATATATAATATCAAACAGTGCATAACTAGGAGAGGAAACATGATTAAAGGATGTATGGTGATGTTTACCAAGGACACAAACATCACAATGAAAATTATCTAATAACACGATGACATAGTAGGAAATAAATGTTTCATAGACGAGATAGAGGGATGTCCTATGCAACAATATCTGGAATACAAAGCGGCTGACTGATCAACATGCAGAGCCTGTGGAGGAGATGTAGGGATGGAAGAGTCAAACACATAGAGACCATCCAACAAAATACCAATCTATTACCTTCCTCGTCTTAAAGTCCTGAAAAACACAAGACGAAGGAAAGAAGGTTACATAATAGTTCATAGAATTTGTCAGATGACTAATGGAGAGAAGATTGCGAGTAAACTTTGGTACATGAAGAGCATCAAAGAGGGTGAGAGAGGAGCAAAAGATGAAAACTTTCTCAGCAATAGGAGAGAAGGAGCCATCTGTAATGCTCCCCTTGTCTCGATCAGTCAAGGGAAGTTAAGGCACAAAACCTGCAGTAGAACCAGTCATATGACATGTTGCTCCAGAATCAATAATCAAGTGGGTAGATGGACGAGAAGAGGCGTCATGAGCACCCGAGGGGCCCAGGTAGGCATAGGAGGACGAAGATGTCAATGTCTAAGTAGATTGTCCTTGCATCAAGTGGCGGAACGCATGGATCTCTTCGACAGATAAGGCCAATGGAGGACCCGTAGTATCAAAAAAAGGCAAGATCTCCTATGAGGCATCAAATAGATGGGTCGACCCGGACTGAGATGAGCGGCCTTGAGAGCGACCATAACTACGACTGTCACGAGGTATATAACCACCTCGTGATGTAGGAAAGCCATGAAGCCTAAAATAAGTGTCCTGAGTATGACGGGACTTCCCGCAGTAATCACATATTAAATGATCTTTGTTAGTGGACTTGGACCCAGTATCACGAGAAGCTTTATTACCAGTACTAATCTGAGCAGCCGGTGCAGAACCTTCAGGAGCAGAGTCAGAAGTCCAAGTCCGTAGCCTGTCAAATTTTTGTTGAACAAGACTATAAACCTCTGAAATGGGATGGCGCGGGAGAACACCCAAGGATCTGAAAACTGATCTGATCGAAGTCCCGATGCAGAGCATGAAGAAATTCAAAAACTTTGTTCCTCTCTTCTCGAACCCAAACAAGTATCTCATCTCCTGTGGACACAAGAGTGAGAGAGTCAAAGTGATAGTACTCTAAAGCTGAGTTAACTCGAGGTAGTAGACCGAAGGGAGACGATTACCCTATCGTAGGATAAATATCTTCTGTCTCAGCTAAAAAATCTGGGATGCATTCCCACTACGTAAGTATGTAGTCTTAGCTCTCTTCCAAATACCTGTAGCGGTATCTAAGAACAAGTAATTCCTGGCAATGGATTTCACCATGTAATTAGTCAGCTGAGACATAACTAGAGAATTTCCAGACTCCCGCTGCAACCAATCAAGGGAATCCCGGGCAGGCGTTGACGTAGTTCCCACAACATAGCCAAACAAGCGCTATCTCTTTAGGGCAAGGGTGTTGGTCCGAGATCACAAGAAAAAATTGGTGTTATCCTGACGTATAGTCGTGATTTGAGGAGTATTATGGTAATGACTTGACATAGTAGGTCCACTGAACATCAAAGTAGCGGAGTAAACTCCGGCACCGAAAGAGATTGTAGGCGACTCACCATTCTCTGACTTGATAATACAAGAATAGAAATCAAGGAAATGAACACCACATCCACCAAGAAAAAGAAAAAACCCTTGGAATTGGCTCATAGAAAGAGGAACAAAATGAAAACCACAGAGAATCTCCAATAGAGACCGACACCGGAAATGCCTTCAAATTAGAGCAACATTTCCGGTGTCAAGCAGGAACCGACAACAAACCTTGAAGGAGAACCATGATGAACGGCTGGAGCGAGCGGCTGTTTGGATGCATGAAGATTGGAGCGACTAACGAGATGCCTGAGCGGATGCGGGAGACGAAGCCAAGCGAGATGCACATCGGGTGGCAGGAGGTGGGACCGAGTGGGATGCACAACAGGATGCGGGAGGCGGGGACGAGCGTGCACAAGCAGAGCGGGAGACAAAGCCGAGCGAGATGCGCGACAGGTTGATTACGCCCTAACCGTGACCGAGAGCTCTAATACCATGTGGAAACCGCTGTATATATATATATATATATATATATATATATATATATATATATATATTACATTGACGAACCCCGGGCGGTTGGTGGCCGACGAGCTTGAAGCCGCCGGCCGCCACTCTGGTTCGCATCTTTTTCAAATACGATTTTAGCGTCGACCGCCGCGCTCGAAGTCGTCGCTGGAGCCAGGGAAGATGCCTTGTCGCTGGAGCCGCCATCGAAGACGCCTCCGTCAGCCGTCGCGCTGGAAATCGCCGCCAAAGTCGTCGGCCGCTAGATCTCTCTCCGTTCAACGGTGGAGATGCACAGTTCGCACATTCGCACGTCGTCTGATTCACACAGGAACAAACCCCATATACATGTATATATATTATAAAAGGAAATACATAAGCGACCATCATGGGTCTCAAGACCATGAACAAAATCTGAGCCGTCCAATCAAATCCAAAGCTCATTGAAATAATCACAGTCGTTGGGTCATCGAGGTAGGCGGACTGCCAATAAGAAATCTTCCCAAAACTTCCGATCCAGAACTCCCGCAAAACCCGATACGCACATGACATCTCACGGGCTAGGCTCTGCCGCCGTCGGTGGACCCAACTGCGGCCTGCCCCCGACGACCCTGCCGGTGAGCTTCGGGCAGGCCGACGACGGCTGCGGAGCCGAGCCCGTGAGATGCGTGCGTCGTTTTTTTTTTTTAATTTCATTTTGTAAAAAACAAATAACAGTTTAAATAAATTTAAAAAAGAAAAAAAATAATTATAAAAAAGTAAAATAATTTAACAAAAAAAATTAAAATATTAAAAAAGTAAATTAAACAGAATAATTTTAAATAACCCTGCTCGGGGGCGGGCGAAGCCCATCGCGTGTCAGGTACCGCCGCGCGGGATACGGGGGGCCCCCGTGCACTATCACTCGTGCCCATATATATATGTGTGTGTGTGAGAGAGAGAGTTGAGGAATAAGGGAAAGATCAAAAAGAATAAAATGCAAAATACAAATAACACATAAAATATCATAACTATGACCCGACTTCATACAACTCAATACAAATACGAAAAATAATAATTAACCAGATAATCAACAGTTGGACCCATATTAGAATGGCCTGCGATCTCCGTTGTTGGCATGACAGCAAAAGGGAGTGGCGTGGATTCTTTGAATCCCCGCTAAAGAGAGCACTCTGCTTCGACAAGTGCGGTATGGTTCTCATCGCATCTCCAGCGAACATCTCCCCTACTCCATCTAGAATTGACAACATTTAGATCAGTACATCGGAGTCCTTCTCCACCTGCATCGTAATTAGCATCAACAAATCCCTTCTCTACACCTAGAGTGCGATCATTCCACGATAATGTGGGTACATGGTGGAAAACAGAATCATCAAGCCACTGCCGAATGAATCCAACTACCTTCCTATCCGTCTTCTTCCACCCAACCTCATCCAACATGGTAGCCGGCCTCCCCAACAACGGACCATAGAGATCCTTGCAATACAAGAGATCCTCCATACGCGGCTTCCAAATACTCCAATTCTTGTCATTCATGCTAACCATTCTTGTTGCAGGCTCCATTTTCTTCAATAGCCCGACGATCCGAGACGAACCTGGCTGTGATACCACGTGTTGGGTATTTTCCCACTCATAATCCGGGCACACAAAATATAATAATGCAACAAGAAACATAAGAAAACACAAAGAACATTAGATTTTACATGGAAACCACTCTTCAAATCAATGAGGGAAAACGACGGGACGAGGAACACAAAAAATCTACTATAATAATAAGGATCACAAGTACAAGAAATTCTAAGTTTTCCCAACCTAGATTCCCCCTTTGGATTTGACGAACCAAATCCACTCCTCAACCACGTGGCAGAAATCTCTTCAGAAGGAGAAATTACCTCACTTCTCTTCATGCAACCATGGCAAGTTGGCAACAAAGACGAAAGAAGGAATTACTCTAAATCGAAGACGAACACACTGACACTGAGAAAAAACTTTGTTCTTCCTCCTGAAGAACACTTTTGGAGATCGGCGACAACACCAGTTTGGCGAGTTCTCTGTTACGCAAACTGACAGCTTGGATTGATTTTGGATCTTGAACCGCTCCTACCTTAAATAGGGTTTGACAAACCCTATTAAACACTTAGATGCATTAATAATAACCACATGATGGGAAATCAGAGGATCAAACGCCTGAAAATCACTGGATTAAACCATCCCAAAAACGCAAAATGCGCGTCTAATCGATACAGGCCTCGTCTAGTCGATGTGAAGACTGCGCGTCTAGTCAACACAGTATCCAATCGACACAGACCATCTTCAAGTCGACATGAGCCTGTCTAGCCGATAAAGCCTCCTTCCAGTCGATGTGGACAGCTTCTAGTCGACATGTCTCCAACCTTCTAGTCGACACCGTCTAGTCGACAGAGAAAAACTTCTGGTCGACATGGCTGAAGTCTTTCAGTCGATATGCTGCAAAGCTTCTAGTCCACACAGAGATATCTTCAGGTCGACATTTTTTGTAGCCTTCCAGTCGATATTGACTGCATCCAGTCGACATCCAACAGAGCTTCTAGCCGATAGACCTGAACCTTCAAGTCGATATACAATAAACTGTTATGATGCGAGACGCGCTGGATGCACCCATGCTGGGGGCGCACGTATCAACGTCGACCACACACCACGTCCACATGACTGTATTGGTATGTTTTTATTATTCTGCACGCATGTTTATTTTTATGCAATGCTGTTTTATTGTTCCCACATGTCTAAGCCCAGGCGGGGGATAAAAATGGTGTGAACCGGTTATCTACCGGGTTAACTCTCTGTTTTGGAATCAAGCAAGTAATTTCCTCTCTTACCCTCTTTCTCTCTCTCTCTCTAAATCCCGCTCTCTCCCTACCCACTCACGGTTCGTCGCTCACCCTAGCCGCAATTGCGATCATCGTCTGGCGCTTCTCCCGTGTCGGCTCCGCCGATCCCTCTCTTCCCTCTCCTTCTCTCTCTATTTCTCTCTCTCCTTCGCCTTCTATCTATCGTCGCCCCCCCCCCCCCCCATCTCCAACCATTGCACCGCCGGGCTCCAAGAAGGGTCCTGCAGATCCTTGGTGGGATTTATCTCTCTCCGGCCATATCAGAAGATCAAGATCAGAAGGTCATAATAACTTGGTATCAGTGCCGATCCTTGGTGGGATTTATCTCTCTCCGGCATATCACAAGATCAAGTTCAGAAGGTCATAATAACTTGGTATCATAGCCAAATATCGGCGTTCCACTCCCTGGTACCTACCGTGCCGCCCTAACTGCGGCACACCGCCCGTCCCCGCACTTGACGCCGCCCAGCGTGACCGTCGACTTGCTTCCCTCTCCGGTTGTGAACCCCTTGCAGGCACCCTCTATGGCCGAAGGCGGCCCCTCACTCACTCAAATTATGGAGCTCTTTCAGTCAATGCTCGCCACCCAAAACGACAAGATGGAAGCCATTAGTGCGCGCTTGGATGCTATACAAGGCGCCACGCCCCCGCCGCTGGCAGCCCACACGCCCTCCCCCACCACGAGCCGGGTCGATACGACTCTCCCTCATGAGGACAACTTCTCCTTTCCGTGTTCCATTCAGATGGATTTTTTGATCTACGAAGGCCGCGAAGATCCACTCCCTTGGCTAACACGATGCAAGTTTTTCTTCACGAATCAGCATACACCTGACGAGGAACGCGTCAGAATCGCTTCCTTCCACCTCCTTAGACCGGCACAGTTATGTGTTACTCAACTCCTATGGGAACACCCCAACCCCTCTTGGGAGCATTTTCGGGTGGCATGCACACTTCGGTTTGGACCGGCCAGGCTGAGCAACCCCCTCGGCAACCTCATCGCCCTCAAACAAACCGACCCCATTGAGTCATACTGGGAGCAATTTCAACTATTACTGTCTTGCGCAACTTTCATTTTGCCTTCGCTGCAGGTTCCCCTCTTCACGGCCAGGTTACCCGAACAATTGCGTTGGGACGTGGAGTTTCAGAAACCGCAGGATCTCACAACCGCCATGATCATGGCCCGTGCTTGCGAGCGCCGCCTACTGCTTGACCGGCCGTCGCTGGCCCGCCGGGATTATTTTGGCCATCGATCGCCCTCCGAGTTCTCCAACCCCAAACCGCCGAGTGGGGACGACCCACCGCGTCCCACTTTTTGACGCCACTTATACTGACCCGAGATGGCAGCGCGCCGCGAGAAGGGGTTATGCTTCAATTGTCATGAACCTTTCACCCCCAGCCACAAGTGCAAGCATTTATTTTGGCTGGAAGTTGATGAACCCATCCGAGGATGAGGACGATGGAACCGACGACTCTGACATGCCACTGCTCTCTCTCAACGCTCTAGCTGGGCCGCAGGACGGCTGCACCATTCAAATGTATGTGGATGCGGAGAGGACAACCCTCGTAGCGCTCATGGACACGGACATCACCCACAACTTCATTCGTCAGGATAGGGCCCTTAGTCTCCACTTCCTTTCATCTCCGGTAGCCTTGTCAAGGTGGCCGTGGCAAATTGCCAACATATGTCGTTTCCTAGAGTTTGTCGGCGCGTGGTCTTTGCGGTGGACGACTACCACTCACAGACAGATCTCTTTTTGGTGGATCTACAGGGTTTTGATATCGTCTCGGGCTTTCGCTGACTGTGGACCTTGGGACCCCACACGTGGGATTTAGATTGCCTTACCATCTTATGGCAGGCAGGTTCTCGTTTGGTACAGTAGCACGGACAAGCTCCGGGGCAGTCTCCCTCCTTTTTGGTCCACACTGATCCCTTGTCCACTCCAGCGGAGAAGCCAGACAACTACCCTGTGGACATTGCCAATATTCTGCAGTTATTTCCCGAGATATTCAGCCCACGCTCGGGCCATCCACCGCATTGCCAGCAGAACCATCGCATTTGCCCCCTGCGATGCGATGCGATGGTTCAGCCCACGCTCCGGGGCAGTCTCCCTCCTTCAAGAATGTCCTCTCCGGCAATCTTGTACAAAAGACTCTTATTTGTCAAATCTGCAAATAATCATTTCAAACTCTTCTTGCAACCCAAACATCTCCAGCTCGCCCTCCCATGGATGGCCCTGGCCTGTCTATTTCTTCCTGCGTGGGATCATCGGCACAACAACTTCAATTTGGCTCTATATCTGTTGCTCCAGTTATCCCTATACGACACACTCCTATTACTCTTTTGCCGTCAGATCCTCCGGCACGCCCTCCGTTGGCAGCACAACCGCCACCTCCTCTATTCCAAGATCATTCTCAAGATTTTGATCCGGCGTTCGTTCCCCGTTTTTCGTTAGTCCGACCAATGGCGGTGGACACCATTACGATACTATTTCAAAGATTCGAGAATGAACGATTGGCAACCGTTCAACGTTTGCAAGGCGGTCGCCAAGAAACACTCCATGAGTTTATTAAGTCGCCACGAACCCAATTTGAAGATTCTCCTTATGAGCCCTTCCGCTTCTCAAAGAAATCGAGAATATCTCCAACACCGTTCTTGCTGGCGACAGCAAAATTTGGATTCCATGTTGGCAAAGGTTCCACCAACCTTCGTCTTCTCAGTTGACGAAGAATCTACTTGGACAATTTGGGCGTTTGACCCCGACGCTTTCAATAACGACATAAAGTTTTCGTTGGACGTCATTTCTCAACACCAAAATCTTGATCCTTCATTTTTTGACTAGGAAGAACCATTTTCGACACCAATTTTCATTTTTGATCCCGGAGGAAGTAAAAAAAAATTGAGAACTAAACGACACGGATGCCGTTTTTCAGGTAGGGCTGGAATATAACAAATAGTATAGGGGTATTATTGTAAATACATGTGAATCTATGATATGAATAAGGGCTATAAATAGAGAGCACCATATGTAATAGATATTGAATAATAATATCAGTTTTTCTCTATATCTTTTATTAGTCTCCGTAGATTAGTTTATTAGACGGTGTTTATGTTCATTGCAGTCGTTGCATGATTTCGCAGTTCATGTAGGGTTAGAGCATCATTTGTCCAACAGCTATAGATTTGTAATGCGTCACATTTGATTGCTCAGTGATGGGAAAAGTGTTTATGTCAAAAACATTTCTTCGCGACTCTTTACAAAACATTGGACCCTCCGCAACTCTAAAACGAGCTTTCTGCATTTTCACGTCGCTCTTCCCATAGGTCAACACCCCTTCTTCTTCTCCTCCTACTTTTCCTACTATTGCTTTTCTTGCGGCTCTAATCACAACACTGGTTTCCCACCCCTACTTTTCCTACAACCACAGCCATCCCTAACAGAGTCTTTAGTTGACATTAGTTTTCAACCGCTTAGTCAAAGTGGAAATGTGCGAAATTTTTTTTATTTCTATTAGATCGATGATAAACTTCGCCTTAATCGACCATACTAATCTTGCTTTTCAGGTCACATTTGCGAAAAAAGCATCGACGAAACCGGAGCTAAGGACTGCTCACAGTCTTCATGCAATGTCTTCATTGTTGGGAGGCATGCTGTTTGTTGCCGATGAATTGTTCCCAGAAACTCCATACATTCATGCTGCGTGGCACCTCGCTGCCGCTGTTGGGGTTGGAACTTGCAACAAGCTTCTTGAATGATTTTCTCCTTTTTGCAAATATTGCGGGCCTCAACAGAGGCCCACGCGCAGAGTGTGTGATGGCGACAGTGCTGCTACTCGAGTGGCTACCGAGTACTATGCGCACTGGAGCACCCTGTAGTTTGCATCTACAAATAACATGTATGTGTTTTGATTTTATGCTAGTAAATGCATTAAAAACATGTGTTGGGATGTATCATGGGGATGGAAATTGAATGGCTAAGATTTAATTGATGGTCCTATTTTAGGACTCATATTTTTCAGAGTGCCCATTTCTCTTGGAGAATACTTGGAGTTGGGGATGGAAATTGAATGGCTAAGATTTAATTGATGGTCCTATTTTAGGACTCATATTTTTCAGAGTGCCCATTTCTCTTGGAGAATACTTGGAGTTGGGGATGGAAATTGAATGGCTAAGATTTAATTGATGGTCCTATTTTAGGACTCATATTTTTCAGAGTACCCATTTCTCTTGGAGAATACTTGGGCCACATTATTGTATGGAATATTGTAAACTGCCCCAGCCACATTATTGTATGGATTATTCAAATTTAAAGAGAAAATTACACTTTTAGCATAAATAAGGCTCCGTTTGGGAGGACTTATTTTCACCGATCAAGCGGTTATGATCGTATGAACCAGACCATAATTAGGATCCGGTTCATGCAGTCGTAATCGTTTGACCAATAAAAATAAGTCCTCCCAAACGAAGTCTAAATTGATGAGTTTTGTGGACAATTATGTGAGAGTAGAACTTCTTATTATTAGAATATAATAAATGCTTGGATTTTGTTACATAATTTTAAAATATTTTAATGATTATTTATTCTAACATTTTGTTGCATGGGATCAGTTTAGAAGAATGACTATGATGAAATAGAAAATTATATATAGTATCCCTATTTTATACACAAATTAAATAATTTCTTATTAGTTTTTGCTAAAATGTAAACTTCAAACTTTACATGATGATCATTTCATATTTTCATGTCGTTTACTTTCCATGCGAATGTGCATTTTAGGGCCTGTTTGCACCACGGCGGAACATACTTTTTTTGTATTCAATATTGAAGTCTTATATCACACTGAAATTAAGGTTTTTCTACTTAGGCTCCGTTTGGGGAACTTATTTTCATTAGTCAAGCGGTTACGATCACATGAGCCAGACCTTAATTAAAGTCCGGTTCATGTGGCCGTAACCGTTTGATCGGTGAAAATAAGTTCCCCCAAACGGAACCTTAGATGCATAAAGTTGACTGTTCAATAAACTTCCAAATAGATGGTTGACTTCAAATTTGAGAGAAGGTTAATTGTATGCTGAGTACACATAAAAAGACAATCAATGAGTTACTTCAATTTGCGAATGAACATGTCTCCCACCATTGAAATCTGTTGAAATTTCTCACATGCTGGTCAACTGGTAGTTCTGGTTTCAAGTAAATACTTCTAGAGCTATCAAGCTGATCACTTGATCAAGCGTAAAGCGAGAACTAGGCGCAAGAACACTCCAATCATAAACTGAGCTAATTAATCAGAAACAAAGGAGTGCAACCATAGATCTTGTAATATCAACTTTACAAGGCAAGGTATACATGGCGAGACATGATTTCGCCAAGTATAATAGAGAGTCAAACAAACAAGAAAACTTCAAGCCGGGCGGACTGCCTCAGAGACCGCCTAGTCCGCCAAGTCCACTGAGACTGCCAAGCCGCTGCTGCTACACTGATCTACGGAGTCCGCGCAGTCCACAGACTACACGTTATTCTGCTGACGACTGCTCTACAAGCTGCCGCCGAACTGAAAGAACAGACCGCCAAGTCCGCCGAGACCGGCGAGCTGTTTATTGAACTTGAACTTCAATTGCTGGAGAGAAGACTGACTGGCCGCAAAGTGCGACCTGCTGCAACCCGCTGATTGTAACTGCAAGCTCCACTGCTTCCTGACCGTAATCAGAACCAGACTCATGGCTTCACAGTGCTAGTTGCACAACCTGCAAACAGCAACCAGTTAAACCTTCTCAATCCGCGCGGATTAGAAAACCGAGGCCGCAACAATTAATTCGCGTTCAACTTACTGTTCATTCAGTTACTATTGAAGTGACGGGGGATCCTATTTATAGGCGAGGTGAGGAGTGTTGTCACCGCCCTAGTAGATAGAGTCACCACCCCAGCTCGCAACTAGCACAACTCAGTCCGCCACCAAGAATGCGGTTATCATCCACCGCATCACCAGAGATCAAGGGCATGGACCAATGCCGATCTCAAGATCTCCAAACCCAGTCCGCCACAACGGACTCCGCGGATTCGAATTGAGTCTGTCACACTTCCGCGGATACACCACCAATCCGCCCGGTTACATCAACGAGAACAAGCCAATAGCAAAACCACAAGCCGAGCTGACAGAACACCGTCATCAGGTCGCAGTAGACAGGCCGCCCAAGCCACACCACCAGTTCACTTAGGCCGCACCATCACTTAACCCAGACCGCTCCATCAGTCCGCCCAAACCGCGCGGTCTGCTCAATCAACCACTTTCACTTCACAATTTTCAATACTCCCCCTTGAAGTGAGAAGTGGTGATCAAACCCAACAGTCCTCGTAACCGTGAAAACAACACCTTCGACAACGACTTTGTGAAGATGTCCGCGACATTATCCTCACTTTGCACATGCTGCACCATAAGAGACCCCTCCAACACCTTCTCCCGAATGAAGTGGTGTTCAATCTCTATGTGTTTGGTCCGAGCGTGACAAACTAGATTATTCACTATCTTCATGACACTTTCATTGTCACCGCTCAGCAGAGTAGGATCGTGCACTTCTTTATAGATGCCCTCTACTAGTCTCCTGAGCCAGATGGCTTCCAAAACTGTCAAGGCCGAAGCCTTGTATTCCGCTTCTGTAGTAGAGACAGACACTGAGTCTTGCTTCTTGCTGCACAAAGAGATACTGCCTGATCCACAAGTGAAGGCATAACCGGATGTTGACTTCCGGTCATCTGCATCTCCCCCATAATCAGCATCTGAGTATCCTTGAAGAATAAACTTCATGCCTCTCCTATAAAGGAGACCCATATCAGAAGTGGCCTTCACATACTTCAGGATATTCCTAGCCGCCATCAGATGAGGCTTCCTGGGTTTCGTCATTTACCGACTTACTCGGCCAACCGCGCAAGCAATGTATGGCCTCGTAATCGTCAAATAGATAAGACTCCCAACTAGAGCCCGAAACACCAAAGGATCCAGAAGAATCCTCCCCTCATCCCGCCGAAGTTTGACTCCTGAATCAAATGGAGTAGAGCTACTCTTCCCCTCCTGCATGCCAAATCGCTGAGCGATCTGTTCCGCATAGACCTTTTGGGACACGAGTATGCCACTCTCCTTTCTCTCCACCTCAAGTCCAAGGAAATGGTGGAGCTCACCCAGATCCTTCATCTCGAACCTGATAGCTAACTCTGCCCTGATTCTAGCTACTTTCTCCTTGGAGTTTCTCGTGATGATCATGTCATCCACGTACAACAGCACCAGGAATAGAAGCTCCCCTTCTTCTTGACGAACAAGCTCAAGTCTGAGTTTAAAGCCAAGTAGCCGCAGAACTGGAGGTATTCTGCAATCTTCCCATACCAGGCTTGAAGAGCCTGCTTCAAGCCATAAAGGGCTTTCCGGAGCTTGCAGACGTAGTCCGGATGTTCTTCAGATACGTAACCAAGCGGCTGATCCATGAAAATGTCCATGTCGATCTCCTTGTAAAGAAAGAAGTTCTTTACGTCCAGCTGCCACATCTTCCAGCCCTGGCAAGCCGCCAAAGCTATCACCATTCGTACTGAAGTCATCTTTGCCACAGGACTGAACGTCTCCTCATAGTCCTCGTCGTACTATTGCGAAAACCCTCGAGCTACAAGGCGAGCCTTGTACCGCTTGATGCTTCCATCTGTCTTCTTCTTCATCTTGTAGACTCACTTGCAAGTAACAGGAGTAACACCATCAACCTTGGACACCAAGTCTCAGGTTTCATTCTTCTTGAGGGCAGCCATCTCCTCATTTATGGCATCGTTCCACTCCTTGACTCCAGTGGCTTCTTCAAACTTTGAAGGCTCCCGCTCATCCAGGGGGCCTGCGAAGAAACAAGAGACAAAGCTCACTGTGTTCCCTTCGCAATACCGAGCTGGTGGCTTGATGGTCCTCTTCGATCTCCGAAGAGGCTGCTCCTTGCTCACCACCTCCGCTGCTTCTTCAGAACCAGCTCCGTTCCCGGGCACACTTGGAGTTTCACTCCCCCTGCTTCCTGAACTATAAGCTTCTGCCCCAGAGCTTGAAATACCCGGAGCTCCTGGTGATACAAACAACTCCACCTGAAGATCTTCAGCAGCTTCCCTCTACCCTTCATCAACCCTACTCTCTTGTAGCTCAACAGTGCCACCTCCATACAATGTCAGCTCATCAAAGACAACATCTCTTGATATAAAAAACTTCCTTGTCGCAGGATCCATGCACTTCCAGCTCTTCTTCCGCTCATCATAGCCCACAAAGACGAGCTTCCTCACCTTAGCATCAAGCTTGGTCCTCTGAGCATCCGGGATGTGAACATAGCAGGTTGATCCAAACACCCGAAGGTGTTCCACGCTCGACTTCTCCTTGAACATCATTTCCACGGGATACTTCATGTTGATCGGACTCAGAGGCATCCGATTTATGACGTAGGTTGCGCAGGCCATTCCTTCCGCCCAAAAGGACCTGGGAATGCCCTTTGCATGAAGCCAACACTTGCAAGTTTCCGTCAAGTGACGGATCTTCCTCTACGCTACTCCATTTTATTGTGGAGTATGAGCACAAGTAAGCTCCCTCTAGATCCCGTTCTTTTTGCAGAAGTTAGAAAACTTAGATGAAACAAACTCACTATCGTTGTCTAATCTGAACTTCTTGATCCGCAAGCTAAGCTGACCCTCCACCAGCTCCTTGAACTCCACAAACAATTGGAAAGCTACCGACTTCTCCTTCATGAAATCACCCAAGTGTATATGGAGTAGTCATCAATCAAGACCATCATGTATCTAATGCCTCCAAGACTAGCAGTAACTGTTGGCCCCATCAGATCACCATGGATGCATTCCAATGGTGCATTGCTCCTCGTTTGTGACTTATCAAACGGAAGGCGATGAGCCTTACCGTATTGACACCCAGCGCAAACGTGACCATCTCCGTAGGATGACAACTTTGACAAGCATTTCACTAGGCTCCTCATCGACATAGCTTTCAGCTTGTCCATCCCTATGTGCCCTGGTCTTTCATGTCAGATAGCCGCGCTATCATTGGCTCTCATCCGATCAACATAAGAGATTGTTGATAAGACAAACAAGACTCTTACTCTTCTCCCTACATGAGCAACATAAGTCTTTACCGTTGATACGTTGCGGAGAAACCTTACTTCTGTTGGGCCAAACAGAACATGATAGCCCGCGTCAACTGCGTTGGTCACTGAGAAGAGGTTCTTCTTCATGCCAGGAACATGGTACACACTCCTTAGAGTAAGCGGACCCTGAGCACTATCCAAAGAAACAACACTCTCCTTCTCTACAGAATGAACAGAGTTATCAGCTGTAATAATAGCTTTATTACCTGAGAACGGTTGCAGTAAAGAGAACTTCGACTCATCTCCAGTGAGGTGATGACCACACCCCGAGTCGACTATCCAGTCATCTTGGTAGTCAACGGTGGAAAGAGTACAAACACATGTGCTTGTCAAGAAGGCTCCTCCCACCCGGCTTCCTCAGCACTGGAACCAACTCCCTCCTTGTCAGCAACAAGCTCAGGTTGCATCTTGACCTTGTAGTCACGCTTGAAGTGTCCTGCCTAATTGTACCTAACACTTCAACTCCTTCTTCCAGTTCTTCTTAGGAGCAGCGCTCCTCTCTTGTTGATATGAAGTTGAAGGCTCATCATCAGCAACAGACTTCTTCTTGTTCTCCCATCTCTTCTTCTTCTTCTTCTTATCAGTGAAGAGGGCTTCACTACCTCCTTCAGAGATAGTCACCTCAGCCATCTGCCTAGCCAAACTCTCTTGTGACGCTAGCAAATTTTCCAGCTCCAACAAAGAAGGTTGAGTTTCCCACCCTTGAACGGAAGTCACAAAGGCCACATACACCTTCCGCAAACCGCGAACTATGTGCCTCTTCAACTTATCTTCAGAGATGGGCTCATCAGGATCCAATGCTGATATTTCAGCGCACAAGTTCTTCATCTTGAAGAAGAACTTTGAGATGAAGAGATCTCCTTGAGTTGCCTTAGCCAACTCATTTTCCAAGAATTATAGCCTTGCTACATTCTTCCTATTGAACAAACTATCAATGGTTGTCCATATCTCAGCAGCAGACTCACATCCTAAGATATTATCAAAGAGCTCCGGTGATACATCACGTTTGAGAGCAAACTCTGCCTTTGCATTAGTCTTCCTCCAAACTCTCACCTGCTCAGCAGAACCAGTAGCAGTAGTTACTTCTTGCTTGACGTCACCACCGACGACCTCCCACAACTCCTCGCCAAGCAGATAGCTCTTCATAAACGACTTCCACTTCTTGAAGTTAGTTGTTGTAAGAAGTTCAATGCCAAGACCCCTTGCGTAAGCTCCCTCCATTGCACCAACCACTGATCACAAAGCTTCCAGAAGCGCCGATCACAACTGAGGTTGATCACTGCTCACTGCTCAAGTCATTGTTCACTCTGATACCATGTTGAAATTTCTCACAAGCTGATCAACTGATAGTTCTGGTATCAAGTAAACACTTCCAGAGCTATCAAGCTGATCACTTGATCAAGCGGAAAGCGAGAACTAGGCGCAGGAACACTCCAACCATAAACTGAGCTAAGTAATCAGAAATAAAGGAGAGCAACCACAGATCTTGTAATATCAACTATCAACTTTACAAGGCAAGATATACATAGCGAGACATGATTTCGCCAAAGTATAATAGAGAGTCAAACAAACAAGAAAACTTCAAGTCGGGCAGACTGCCTCAGAGACCGCCAAGTCGCTGCTGCTACACTAATCTACGGAGTCCGCGCAGTACGTGGACTACCCATTATTCTGCTGATGACTGCTCTACAAGCTGTCGTCGAACTGAAAGAATAGACCGTCAAGTCCGCCGAGACCGGCGAACTGGTTATTGAACTTGAACTTCAATTACTGGATAGAAGACTGGCTGACCGCAAAGTGCGACCTGCTGCAACCCGCTGATTGTAACCGCAAGCTCCACTGCTTTCTGACCGCAATCAGAACCAGACTTCTGGCTTCACAGTGCTAGCTGCACAACTTGCAAACAGCAACCAGTTAAACCTTATCAATCCGCGCGGACTAGAAACCGAGGCCACGACAATTAATCTGCGCTCAAATTATTATTCATTCAGTTACTATTGAAGTGACAGGGGGTCCTATTTATAGGCAGAGTGAGGAGTGTGGTCACAGCCCTAGTATATAGAGTCACCACCCCAGCTCGCAGCTAGCACAACTCAGTCCGCCACCCAGAATGCGATTATCATCCACCGCACCACCAGAGATCAAGGGCATGGACCAATGCCGATCTCGCGATCTTCAAACCCAGTCCGCCACAACGGACTCCGCGGACTCGAACTGATTCCACCACACTTCCGCGGATACACCACCAATCCGCCCGGTTACATAAAGGAGAACAAGCCAATCGCAAAAACACAAGCCGAGCTGACAGAACACCGTCATCAGGTTGTAGTTGACAAGCCGCCCAAGCCACACCACCAGTTCACCTAGGCCGCACCATCACTTAACCCAGACCGCTCCATCAGTCTGCCCAGGCCGCGCGGTCTACTCAATCAACCACTTTCACTTCACAATTTTCAACAAAATCAAGAGAGTGATGTTACTGTAAATATTGTCCATTTTTTTCTTTTCCTTTGAAAGGAATAAAAATCTCTAAATGTCTAAAGAATTTCAATGTTTCGATGAGTTTTAAAAAATATAATTGGCTCAAGACTGTCTACATATTTTTTCATTCATAGCTGGGGATGTTGAGTTCACTAAGACTCTATTTGTTTGGGCATTTCGCTGCTACGTTTTGGGCAAACATCGCATAAAGGAGGGTAAACAAATGAATCTCTGGCGGCATTTACTCCGTTTCCACCCGCCCGCCTCGAGAAACTCCCCAAAAAGCTCCGTTTGGAGTAGCCACCTCCCCCCTCTGATTCAAACACTCGGTTTTCACCCGTCGGATCGATCCGCCACCGCTGAACCAAATGAAGCCTAAAACTTGTACCAAGAAATAAAAGACAAGTCTGAGTTATATTTGATGAGACCAAGCTCCTTTTATAATACATTTGGGGTGCGATTAGATCACTCCCCCATGATCCCACTATCCAAATGGGGATCATGGGGGAACCGCCGCGCGCACGATCAGTGTGCGCAAGATCGTCTTCCCCGAACCGTCCAGGGGCCGACCGTCGGGGTCGACCCCTCTATCCCACCATCGGCGGGCGACTCATGCTGACACGGTTGTCGGCTCATGCCGGCCCGGTTGCCAGCCGACCGGAAGCTGTACCATGCGGCCGCGCGCTCGTTGTCGCAAGGCGCGGTGCTCCGCCGGCCATCGCAGCTGGCGGAGGGCCTTCCCTCCCGCGGCCGCCTTGGGAGGGGCCGGGCGCGGACGATCACGCCCCGCCCCTTGGCGGGGAAGGCTCGGCTGACCGCCTCTTGCTCAGGCCGGCTCCGGCTGGCCGCGCCTGGTGCGCCGCCCGGGTGGCGCCGGCCGACCCTCGCCGGCCGCCGACTGCACCCCCGGACGGTGTCGCGCCGAAGACCTACCAGCTCCGCTGGGGCCGGTCGCCCATTGGGCGGTGGTCAGCTGCCTCTCTTGCCCTCTTGAGGCGCCTTCCCTGTCGTTCGATCGTTCCGCCACGATCACAGTCATCTGATAGACAGATAACTACCAGTGTAACTACCTTCGGTGGTGGTGGGGGCATATTTTAAGTAAGGGTCTGCATCTAGTAAAATTAAATATACGAGCAGTATTCCCCCCAAAACTATATTCATGTTTATGATATTGATGGTTACGGTGTGTGGATAGCCGCATAACCACTGCAACTACCTTCTGGAGGCTATAAAAATGCTCCCATGCCTCCTTATTTCTCATCTTTTTTCTCTCCTATGCTTTCTTCCTCCTCGGGCTAGAGCTCTGCCGGATACATCCTTCGAGCCACCTTGGAGCCACCGCTCCACCGCCAAAATTCTCCTACGGGCCTCCTCTTCGCCAGTGATTCGCCTAAATCCACGAATGTGTAACAAGAAGGGAAACCCTACGACAGCAAGCGCTCGTTCGTGCGCATCGCCAAAGCAACAAACCTCACGCGGAGCAGCCTGTCGCCCGCCGCAAGCCTAAGTCTCTTTTTCTCTCACCACCAAAGTGTAACGAGGAGCAGCCTGTCGCCCTCGATTCTTCAAGAAAGTTATAATCACATGTATATAGTGGATTTCGACCGGCACATATCCGGTCACATGATTTTTACCCAGTTGAGGGGTTTTTCCACGTCAAAACCTCATGTGTACAATTTATCTCCATTGACTATGTGCGCGCTCAACCGCTCCGAGAGATGAGACGATCCAAGTTATTTTTGTCCGACCGGGGCATCGAGTTTGGCTGCAATAGTTTGCCGATGTCTGTGGGAAACGAGTTACCAACATCCACAGAAGACAGTACCCTTTACACAGTGGTACTCGCGACTTGCTCTCAGAGCCAGAAGGAGCACCCGAATCGCCAACGGAACACCTACTGGACGACGCGTTGATCTATCTCCCTCTCACTCACTCGTCAACGTGACTCTTGGTGGGGAGGCCGCTTTCCCAACCGTAGCCGCCTTGTAAGGGCGCATGAAGTGTATGGAGGAGCGTCGGGTTGAAATGCTCGCCCTCCTTCAGAACATTGCAGCTCCTCCTCAACCACCCGCACCGGCTAATCCCCCACCTCCGGCTCAGCATCGCGTTCCACCTCAGCAAGTACCCCACTGGGAAAATGAATCTGAAGAATTTTCCGACGCCGCTAGTTTCACTCACCCCGCTCATCGGGGCGTTGGGGGCGCCCTCCAGCATCTTCCAGAAGAAATAGCTTGCTTGCCACCTGGTGAAAGGCTCACTCGTGAAGAGATTTGCGAAGTGATTGCACAGGAATACAAATAGCTTGGGTGACATGACGTCCTGGCGCGCCACCATCTCCATAAGGTTCCACACTCGCCCCCCATGTTATAGCTCATTCAGTCTCGCACGGTTTCAAGCTCCACAACATTGAGACGTTCGACGGAACAGAGGATCCGTTTGAACATGTCAACCATTTCCTCACCATAATGAGGATTTTCAGCGCCCCAGATCATTTGTTATGTCAAATATTCCAAACCACTTTGAAGGGTCGGGCCCGCACCTGGTTTCATTCTCTTCGGGAAGGAACCATCTTTACTTTTGCGGAGTTAGCAAGATACTTTTTAGAGCAGTTTGTTGTCAATTGTATAATTGTTTGGGATCCATCGCACCTCTCGGGTATCCGCCAGAATGAGGGAGAATGCCTCAAAGACTTTTTCGCCGCTTCACTTTAGAAGCACGTCAAATTGCGGGGGTCAACCCCAAACTTCTCAGAGGCGTCTTCCTTGTTGGACTCCGCTTAAGCGGTTTCTATTCGGCTCTCATGAGAGAAACCATGCCTAGTTACCCAGACCTTGTTCATCGGGTCGAAGCCCAGATAGCGGCTGACGAGGCCATCAAAACACACCATCAGCAGTTTGAAGGCGGGCAGAAGAGGAAGAGGGGATAGGAACAAGCCCCTGTAAGGCAAGAAGAGCGATTCCAGGATGAGCGCGAGAATGATAACCACCTGCACCAATATGATGTACACGATTTAGGATGATCTGACATTTCAGCGACCGAGAGTACCGCAGCCAAACCCCAAAGCTGATTAGTTGAAGTATTGTGAGTTTCACCGCATGACTGGTGTTGAAACCGAAAATCGGTCTCCTGTGGAGTTCGACCCTTGGGGAAGGGGTGACCGCGCACCTACTACCCTCAAGCGAACGATCTAGGCACAAGACTAGGAACACAAGGGACAGACCCAAGGTCTCAGCGTGGAGGACCCGCCGCATACCCGGAAGACTAACAAACTCTTCTCCTCCCAAGCCAAGGGCTGAGCTAAGGCACCTTCGGAGGGCTCTCTTGGCCGACCGGAACATATAAGGAGGATCTCAAGATCCACTCCTTAACTAGAGGTGCCACTTCGGGTCTATGTAAAATGATCCCCGCCCGCCTTACTATTGGCGTAAAACCGCCCAGCAGCCCTACTCTCCGCAGCCCCAATTGGGCCGCTAACAGCGGAACTCCGCTATTCTGAAAGGATGACAACAGGCCATCAGGGGCTTCCCGGCATCTATACCTCGGGGCCCCCACGGGGGGAGCGGTTCACGAACACACCGCTCACCCAAGACAGGAGGAGTAAACTACATATTCATAGGGCATCACAGATATTAAAAAATATTACAGGAATATGAATTCCATACTCAGCACGCAGGCCGACAATATGAACAAAAAAGGCCTTCGAGGGCCGACACGAGCTTGGGCTTAAGCCCGCTACTCCCCGCCTGGTACTGCAACACATGTACGCCAACGTCTCGACGAGCAGCGGCCAACTAGGCATCGGTCGGCTAACATAAGCGAGCCAATCATATTGCGCACACCCCTTTTTTGGGGCTATGGTGCGCATTTCCTGCAAGCGGCTAATAAACAACTTTCTTGGAGTCTTCTCCGGGAACCCCAGAATATCACCAATCCGGCTCACACGCCCGGATGAGCTTCACATAACATGCCTAAACCCGTACTCACGCTTCCGGGTACTAATGCAATTAACTGCAGGGGCGTACACGTCAACCCGTCGGAAAGCTCCTTTCCCCCACCCGTTGGTGGGGAGGGGCTTCCATGCAAATATGTAAACTGAGGGCTTCACCTGCCTAAGTAGAAACATCGTTACCATTGTCGCGTGCTTGGCGGCGGGGCCGGGAGAGGAGCTACAGGTCAATCTTACTGCATGCGGCCGCGTCGGTGGTCGATCTCCACTCTAGGCCGAGCCTTGCTCCAGGCCGAGCCTTGCTCCAGGCCGAGCTTGCCGCCGGTGGTGAAAATCTAGGGCTTAGCTCCAGGTCGAACCCCACTCCAAGCCGAGCCCTGCTCCAGGCCGAGAGAAAGGGAGGGGGGCCGGGTTGCTCCAGGCGGCCGGGAGAGAGGGAGAGGGGCGGTCGGGCTGCCGCTCCAGGCCGACGGGGGAGGGAGAAGGATCTGCTGCCGAGCCCTGCTCCAGGCCGAGCCCTGCTCCAGGCCGAGCCCTGCTCCAGGCCGAGAGAGCGAGAGAGGGAGGGGGTGGGGTTGTCGTGCTCCAGTCGACGAGAGAGAGAGAGAGAGGGAGGGGGCGGGGTTGTCGTGCTCCAGCCGACGAGAGAGAGAGAGAGAGGGAGGGGGCGGGGTTGTCGTGCTCCAGCCGACGAGAGAGAGAGAGGGAGGGGGCGGGGTTGTCGTGCTCCGGCCGACGAGAGAGAGAAAGGGAGGGGGATGGGTTGTCGTGCTCCAGCCGACGAGAGAGAGAGAGAGAGAGAGAGAGAGAGAGAGAGAGAGAGAGAGAGAGAGAGAGAGAGAGAGAGAGGGGGGGGGGGGAAGGGGGCGGGGTTGTCGTGCTTCGGCCGTCGAGAGAGAGAGAGAGAGAGAGAGAGAGAGAGGGAGGGGGCCGAGTTGTCGTGCTCTGGCCGACGAGAGAGAGAGAAAGGGAGGGGGCGGGGTTGTCGTGCTCCAGCCGACGAGAGAGAGAGAGAGAGAGAGGGCGGGGTTGTCGTGCTCCGGCCGACGAGAGAGAGAGAGAGAGAGAGAGAGAGAGAGAGAGAGAGAGAGAGAGAGAGAGAGAGAGAGAGAGGGGAGGGGGCGGGGTTGTCGTGCTCCAGGCCAAACCCTAATCCCCCAGTAAAATAAAAACCATGCTGCCCCCTTTGTCCCGCCCACCCCCCTTGCCCTTTTTTCCTCTGTTTCCCCTTTTTTCTTTTTCTGCTGCTACACCCCCTTTTATTTCTTCTTTCCTTTTTTCTTTCCAACCCGATGTCCTTTTTTCTTCTGTCTTCCTCCCTTTGTTGTACCCGCCTGCCGCATCCCATCCCCCCTTATATCATCTCATATAATAAATCCCATATATAATATCTAATATATATATATATATATATATATATATATATATATATATATATATATATAAATTCTAAGTCCATGCACACAAAACCTCCGCACGCACGCATGAGGACCCGCACGTCTTCGAACGAGGTCGCACCAACTCGTCGCCCATAACACGCCCCTAGGCTGATATTTGGGGAGGGCCCCACTCGCCAGGCTACGGGGTTGTACACAATCCCCGCTCTTTTCGAGGTTGGTACAAGCTCGGAAAGAATCATCCAACCCTACGTATCCGGCGAGTGGTGGCCAACCCAAATTTTTTTTTGAGAGAAACTGAAATTTGCACTTGGAACACCAGTCTCCCCATGCCCTTTTTGATCTTTTTGAACCACTCGACACCTTTTGGCTCACTGCTATTGAATTGTCAATATATCATTACTTACAACAAGCATATAATTTCTCGTGATATCGTGAAACAACAAAGCCATATATTTTGTATCCTCTTGCACACGCGGAGCTAATCCTTTCCCCTCAGGTGTGCCTACAGCCCTGCCAGCTAATGAGAGCTTGACAGCGAGTCTACCCGGGGCCGAGCAGCACTCGGGGTCCCTTACCCCCCAGACGAGCCTACAGACCTGCCAGCTAGTAGGAGCCAGACAGCGGGTCTACCCGGGGCCGAGCATCACTTGGGGTGCTGCAAAAATCTCCAAGAACCAATCCTTTCCCCCCATGTGTGCCTACAACCGTGCCAGCTAATGAGAGCCTGACAGCGAGTCTACCCGGGGTCCACTACTACCGCCATCGAGTGACTTTCAGCCCTGCCAGCTAGGTGAGAGCCTGACAGCAAGATCTGCTCGAGGCCCAAGGATGACACCGAGTGACTTCCAGCCCTGCCAGCTAGGTGAGAGCCTGACAGCAGGATCTGCTCGGGGCCCAAGGATGACACCGAGTGACTTTCAGCCCTGTCAGCTAGGTGAGAGACTGACAGCGGGATCTGCTCGGGGTCCACAACTACCGACGTCGAGTGACTTCCAGCCCTGCCAGCTAGGTGAGAACCTGACAGCGGGATCTGCTCGAGGCCCAAGGATGACACCGAGTGACTTCCAGCCCTGCCAGCTAGGTGAGAGCCTGACAACGGGATCTGCTCGGGGTCCGCAACTACCGCCATCAAGTGACTTCCAGCCCTGCCAGCTAGGTGAGAGCCTGACAGCGGGATCTGCTCGGGGCCCAAGGATGACACCGAGTGACTTCCAGTCCTGCCAGCTAGGTGAGAGCCTGACAGCAGGATCTGCTCGGGGTCCACTACTACCGCCATCGAGTGACTTCTAGCCCTGCCAGCTAGGTGAGAGCCTGACAGCAGGATCTGCTCGAGGTGGAGACATCATGTTTACTTAGGAGGTGTTGGAGAGTTAATTGCACCGATGCTTTTACAAATGGAGAACACATTCTTTTCATAAGAGAGATGGTCTGGAAGTCGTCAAATCGGGATGCTGGCGTCCGAGCCTGTTCCTAATAATTCCTCCAATCGGAAGAGAGATGCAATCGGGGGGACATAGGCCGACATGCAAGGGGGGAGCTGATCTCGGCCGTTAGTGCAGAGGCTCGGTCTTACAATAGCGCTTAGAGTCCCGAGGCATCGTCCCATCATCCGAACTGGGCTATTTAGAAGGAACAGGTCGACGGCTCGTATCCTGATCTAATGACAAAGATCGATTTCCGCCATGTCACTCAATGATGAGAGCTAGTGCATGGGCAACAGGTAATGTTCCTGCGAGGGTCCTCTAGAACGCACTCGAGGCCAACATCTTCCCTTGGGCCAAAACCTACCCCTTTACATGTTATCCTGCTCTCTCAATAATAAAGGCCTTCACTTGTGATTGTTTGGAGAGATCAGCCTTTTATCAAATCTGGGAGGTTAGCGTCTAGGCTCGTTCCTGATAATTCCCCTAGTCAGAGGAGAGGTGCGATCGGGAGGACATAGACCGACGTGCAAGGGGGGAGCTGATCTCGGCCGTCAGTGCAGAGGCTCGGTCTTACAATAACGCTTAAAGTCCCGCGGCACCGTCCCATCGTCCGAACTAGGATATTTAAAAGGAACGGGTTGGACGTTTGGCTTCCGGAGTCGATCGCGAGGCTAACCCTTGAAGCCCTCAGAAGCTCGAGGCGAATTGGTAATAAAGAGAAAACTTGACCGCTACTGAATTACAAGGAAGAGATAACATATTACCGTTAGGGCTGGAACCCTTTCAGGTCACCCCGACTCCTAATACCTCTCAGCTGCTCTCTTAATTGATCCTGAAGATAATAACCTCCAGGTTTCTCGTTGATGAAATAAGTGGGGATACATGGGTTTTCATAGGTAGAAGCGCTTCAAATAGGTGCAAATCGTACTCCAAATGCTACGGGATTCAAACAACAACTATGGGAGGGGACAACTCTGAGTATGAGGACCTTACATACAAAGTAACAACGCATGACCCTGGTCGCCACTTGGTTCCTCTTCTATAGCCATGACGCTCGCCAGAGTTCTTCTGTGCTGGTCACTCTCCACGCTCACCGTACCAAAATGTTGAAATCGAAAATCGGTCTCCTGTGGAGTTCAACCCTTGGGGAAGGGGTGACCACACACCTACTACCATCAAGCAAATGATATAGGCACAAGACTAGGAACACAAGAGACATACCCAAGGTCTCAGCGTGGAGGACCCGCCGCATACCCAGAATACTAACAAACTCTTCCCCTCCCAAGCCAAGGGCTGAGCTAAGGCACCTTCGGAGGGTTCTCTTGGCCGACTGGAACATATAAGGAGGATCTCAAGAGGTGCCACCTTGGGTCTATGTAAAATGTTCCCCGCCCGCCTTACTATTGGCGCAAAACCGCCCAGCAGCCCTACTCTACGCAGCCTCAATTGGGTTGCTAACAATGGAACTCCGCTATTCTGAAAGGATGACAACAGGCCCTCAGGGTCTTCCCGACATCTATACCTCGGGGCCCCCACGGGGGGAGCGGTTCACGAACACACCGCTCGCCCAAGATAGGAGGAGTAAACTACATATTCACAGGGCATCACAGATATTAAAAAATATTACAGGAATATGAATTCCATACTCAGCACGCAGGCTGGCAATATGAACAAAAAAGGCCTTTGAGGGCCGGCACGAGCTTGGGCTTAAGCCCGCTACTCCCCGCCTGGTACTGCAACACCTGTACGCAAATGTCTCGACGAGCAGCGGCCAAATAGGCATCGGTCGACTAACATAAGCGGGCCAAACATATTGCGCACATCCCTTTTTTTGGGGCTATGGTGCGCATTCCATGCAAGCGGCTAATAAACAACTTCCTCGGAGTCTTCTCCGGGAACCCCAGAACATCACCAATCTGGCTCACACGCCCGGATAGGCTTCACACAACATGCCTAAACCCGTACTCACGCTTCCGGGTACTAATGCAATTAACTGCAGGGACGTACACGTCAACCCGTCGGAAAGCTCCCTTCCCCCACCTGTTGGTGGGGAGGAGCTTCCATGTAAATATGTAAACTGAGGGCTTCACCTGCCCAAGTAGAAATATCGTTACCCTTGTCGCGTGCTTGGAGGCTGGGCCGAGAGAGGAGCTCTGGGTCAATCCTACTGCATGCGGCCGTGTCGGTGGTCGATCTCCACTCTAGGCCGAGCCTTGCTCAAGGCCGAGCTTGCCGCCGGTGGTGAAAAGCTAGGGCTTAGCTCCAGGCCGAACCCCACTCCAAGCCGAGCCCTGCTCCAAGCCGAGAGAAAGGGAGGGGGGCCGGGTTGCTCCAGGCGGCCGGGAGAGAGGGAGAGGGGCGGTCGGGCTGCCGCTCCAGGCTGACGGAGGAGGGAGAAGGATCTGCTGCCGAGCCCTGCTCCAGGCTGAGCCCTGCTCTAGGCCGAGAGAGCGAGAGAGGGAGGGGGAGGGGTTGTCGTGCTCCAGCCGACGAGAGAGAGAGAGAAAGAGAGAGGGGCGGGGTTGTCGTGCTCCGGTCGACAAGAGAGAGAGAGAGGGAGGGGGCGAGGTTGTCATGCTCCGGCCGACGAGAGAGAGAGAGGGAGGGGGCGGGGTTGTCGTGCTCCGACCGATGAGAGAGAGAGAGAGAGGGAGGGGGCGGGGTTGTCGTGCTCCGACCGACGAGAGAGAGAGAGAGAGTGGGAGGGGGCTGGGTTGTCGTGCTCCGGCCGACGAGAGAGAGAGAGAGGGAGGGGGCGGGGTTGTCATGCTCCAGTCGAGAGAGAGATAGAGAGAGAGAGAGAGAGAGAGAGAGAGAGAGGGGGGGGGGGGCGGGGTTGTCGTGCTCCGGCCGACGAGAGTGAGAGAGGGAGGGGCGGGGTTGTCGTGCTCCAGGCCGAACCCTAATCCCACAGTAAAATAAAAACCCTGCTGCCCCCTTTGTCCCGCCCACCCCCCTTGCCCTTTTTTCCTCTGTTTCCCTTTTTTTCTTTTTCTGTTGCTACACCCCCTTTTATTTCTTCTTTCCTTTTTTTTCTTTGTTGTTCTGCTTGCAGGAGTAAAGTAGGCGCGAGACCACTCCTTCCCCAAAGGCGAACTCCACAGGAGACCGAATTTCGGTTTCAACAACTGGTCACACTATCGAGGAATGTTCTGGCCTGAAAAATGAAATCGAGCGCCTTGTTTGCCAATGAATCATTGGAAGATTTTTACAAGGACAAGCGCAAGACTAGTAAATACATCGTCAAGGAAGAGAATAACATAATGCGTCGTAGGGGGCTCCAGGCGCCAGGTAAATGGTAGGCAACATCAAAACTATCGTTGAACCTTCATTCCTCTCTATCCAGATATTTTCAGTTGAAACTACAGATGAAACCCACAAGAATGCAGAACTCAACCTTGATTCCACTATCTCCTTCGAAAACGAAGACCTCGAAGGGTTGTGGATTCCCCATCAGGACTCGCTTGTCATCAGCGCAGGGATAGGAGATCTCCGCTTCAACGTTAAAAGAATTCTCATGGACAACTGGAGTTCAATCGATGTCCTGTTTTTATCCACTCTCTACAACACGAAACTTACCCCACAACATCTCAATCCCACCGCGGGACCCGTATATTGTTTCGAAAACTGTCCAGTTCCCATTCAAGGGATAATTACCCTGCTAGTAACAATGGGTGAATTCCCGAGGCACGTTGCCCGGGATATCCAGTTCGCCGTCATCGACTTAAGTTTGCCTTACAACACCATCTTCGGAAGGCCGGTTCAGTCAGTGTTCGGAGCGATCCCGTTAACTCCTTACTTATCCATGAAGTTCCCGACCCCAGGAGGCATAAGGGTCATTCGCGGAAGTCAGGAAGTAGCTCGCGCCTGCTACTTAAAGTAGGCTCATCCAGAGATAGCAATCATATTTGATATCTGAGATGTCGACCTACATAGCGAAGCCGCCATGCAGCAAGGAAGCTCTTTATAGGAGAAGAAGACCCCCCGTCTGACAAGAGCACGACACCACCCTTATCCTTGTTGTTTATATTCGTTTATCGTTTTCCTTGTATTTCGATTTTATGTCTTAAACTTTGTATGATGTAAAAGCCGCGGGCCACAACTCGTGCAGACTATTTTGATTTGATTATATTGCATTATTCCAATTACGATAATTCCTCGGCCAATCTAGGCCACTCCCCGGATCTCCGGCGAGATATTTTCGACCAGGCTTAGACACTTCTAGATTGAATCTTTACATTCTATGGAATCCACTTCTTCGGCTAGGCTAGGCCACTCCCCGCATCAAATACTTACATTCTCCGTCAAACAATCCACACCCGGGCTCGGTCGCGCAACCAGATCGAATATTTACATTCTCCGGCGGTCGGATCGAATACTTACATTCTCCTCCATTTCTGCAGGTCAACTCCCCTCCATCGCTTGCCCCCTCGCGATCGCATCGTCGGATCGAATCCTTACAACCTTCGACATCCGGATCGAATACTAACATTCTCTGACAATCGACTCATAGTCAGGCTAGGTCGCGCAACCAGATCAAATATTTACATTCTCTGACGGTCAGATTGAATACTTACATTCTCCGTTGTTACTGCAGACCAACATTCCGCCATCGCCAGGGCCTGCCCCCTCGCGATCGCACCGTCTGATCGAATACTTACATTTTCCAACACCGGAATTGAATATTTATATTCTACGACAGTCAGATCGAATACTTACATTCTCCGACACCTAGATCGAAAACGTACATTCTCCAACAGTCCTTTCTTCGCCAGGCTCGGCTCCGCACTCGAAATGAATCTTTACATGCCTCGACCCTTGGATCGAGTCGTCACACTATTCAGCATTACCACAAGCTTACATTCCGCCAGCCGCCGGGATCCATACAATAGAAGCAAAAAGAATGAAAACGATAATGCCATGTTAGCATAAGTGCAAATGCGCTACATAAAATCACTAAAAAGTGATGAGAAATGTACATCAAACGCAACAAAGCAAAAACAAACGTATTCAAGCATACAAAAGTAAAAGTACAAGCTGCTACTCACATCTACACCCGACTCAAGGCTCTTCACCTTCGTCGTCAGAAACGTCGTCAAAACTAAGGTTGAGACGTGACACTTCAGACGCTTAGCTACTAGGCAAAAAGCCTTCGACACCCCGTGTCTGAGCGCAACCTCGCGGACGTCCTCTATCTAAGGCTCAACCTCTCGGGTACAAACATCCTCGCGAACCTCCTCGACGAGTAAATCACGATCGCGCAAGTAATCCAAGGAATCCTTGTACTCTTCAAGACCAACTGCCTTCATCTAGAGTACTCGCTTTTCTGAAGAAAGACACGCTATATCAGCTTTGGAAGCCTTCAACTCCGCCCTCGAGCTGGAGCTCTCCTCCTAAGCAGTCTTCAAAGTCTGCACGATCTTCTCCGCCATTGACTTCTCTGTCTGCAACGATGCTCGGGCTTCCTCCATCTCGGACTCTAGCTCCGATCCGAAGGCTGCAACTGAAGCCTCCGTTGCTCGAAGCTTTTCCTGGAGAGACAAATATTTTTCTTTCAAGCTCACATAATGGTCGTTTCATGTGAACGCTATAGGTGCATGAGCTTCAATCTGCGAACAACAAATAAATGGTTAATGTCGTACAGAATAATCAGTCCACATAAAGATGAACAACTCACTTACCATGTCACTCATTGCCTTCAAAGATGAAGACACTCGGGGGGGGGGGGGGGGGGGGGGGGAGGTCTCCGAACGAGGGACTCGTGCGGGGGGGGGGGGGGGGGGTAGAAGTCTCTATCACCTCAAGACTAGAATCGGCTGGAGCATGCTCGTCGCACGGGGCCTCCTCAACCAAGTCCTCTCTTCGTCTCAACAAAGTCTACAACTCCTCAGCTGCGACACAACTGCTCTTCAAAACAAGCTTCTTTTTGCAAATTGATGGCGCGACGCGCTCAGCCTCAACTGAAAGGCCGCACTGGAAAATTCACTTTTCTTCAACAAACAAAGAAATATTGAACAAGTTGTTCGCCAACTCTCGAGAATCTGAAAACCCCAGTATCGGTGTAAAGTCCCGCTCTCGCCCTCTCTGACGGCGGCAACGATAGGGCAAGGGATTCCAGAACTCTGGCAAACCCCAAAAATTTCTAACATATCCGAACAAGGTGTTCCCGTGACGCCGATCTGTACGGGAGTCAAAGTCAAGCCAACTTTTGTTGATGTGAATCTCAATGCGGTCACCACCATCAGCACAGACATCACATTAGTCCCTGAATAACTCCAAAGAAAATTTAAAGTCACGCTCCCTGAAGAATGCCATCAGCCGGACTTCAAAATATCAATCAGCTCCTCGCACGGTGGAAAACGGAAGCCGGACTTCAAAGTTGTCTCGCAAATCGTCAACCAGCCCCTAGGAGGGTTCTGCACTCTCTCTTTAGGACGAGGTATCCTCACCTCAAGGTTACTAGGTAACCCGTACATTTTCCTCCAAATTGTGACTTGCTCGATAGTAAGCGTAGAGCGGAGTCGCACGGGCCTTGTAGGACGCCCAAAAACCTGGAAATAAAAATAAAAGCTTAGACAACATCAATCAAGTATCAAGTATTCAAATTAAGCCCCACACATTTGCAATCCCAACACGGGAGACCAAAAACCGCGCAAGTCGCACGCAAGCGCGCACGCCTAAGCACATACACAATCCACACGCGGAGCGTTCACAACCAAACCCCTAAGTGTTGTACACCGCTCGTTGCTCGTTTTTGTGTTGTGCACATGAGTTTTTGAGGGACAAGAAAAATACATTTTTTATTATAGACATAAAACTTTGTTTATATGAGAACACATTTTTTAAAGAGAAGAAAAAAAAATAAAAAATACATAAATAAAAAAACTAGAATTTTTTTAATAAAAGGGGGTAAAATTGGAAAATGAATATTTAACCAATGGGTGTTTTATCCTTTTAATATAATATAGATTTATATATAATATTATACATGCGTGATGCGTATAATATATCTATACTATATTAAAAGAGAAAAATACCATTTGGTTAAACATTCACTTTCTCATTTTACTTATTTTTATTAAAAAAAATCCGTTTTTAAATTTATGTAATTTTTCTTTTATTTTAAAAAATGTGCTCTCATATAAACAAATCTTCTACCTACAATAAAAATATGTTCTCCCCACCCCTTGCAAATTCTAGTGCACGATGCAAAAATAAGCGATGAGCGAAACACAATACTTAGTGATTTGCGAGCGACAGGAGCACTGTCACATCAGAACAATGTCATGCTCGGAATAATGTCACGCGGGGCACTAGAAGCCCCCATCCATTATCACAATTGATATACGACGCAGTTGTCATATGTGCGGAGCCCCCTTACCCTAAACCACCACCTCACATTTCTAGGACGGAGCTGCCGGCGTTTAGGGCCGTCAAATCGGTGCCCGGAGACGGAGATCGGCCGCGCTCGAGGTTCTATTCTATCTTCCTACCTCCATTCTCCTTCTCCTTGACGATTGATCTTCCTGGATGAATTCTCAATTTCAGAAACCGATCTAGCTCCTGCTTTCTCCCTTCTATTAACGCACTTAATCAATGTTTACGGGAAACATCAGATTAAATCCGTAGTTTATGCTGGAAGCGATTAGTGCTCATCAGGATAGATTTCTGGACGAATGATGCTATCCTAACCGATTATACTGAAATTATTAGCGGGGTGCTAAATCTGCAAGGCGAAAGTGAAAATTTCTGACTTCGCATGGCAGAAAATACAAGTTCTATACCTATTTTCTTAATCGAAGAAACAGTCTCTTACTAGATTATATATGGCACCCTTCGTATATGTTTCTTGAGTACCTCTGATCTCAGTTCTAATGAGCATTATCTCACATGTTTCATTTATAATATGGTCTCTCAAGCTTAATGTGTTTTACTGTTTATGGTTATCTTCGTTGTGTTTTCTTATGCTTTGAAATTCGTATGTGTTTTCTTATGCTTTGAAATTCGTATGTGTTTTCTTATGCTTTGAAATTCTTATGGCAGATAATTTATTGAAATGGCTGCTAAAAGAGTCATGAACAAGCTTTTGAGTTTTCAATCATCAGTAAGTTGTCATTTTCTTACAAGTATGACATAATGCACCCCCAAAATATAGAATTTTGGAAAAATGCATCCAAAATAGTTAAATTTTGCGCAAAATGCACCTCCCAATTAGAAAAAGGTTGGCACTTTGCACCCTAATGGGGGTTCATTTTATCGGTCTTTTTCTAAGTGGGGGTGCATTTTGTCAAATTTAACAAGTTGTGGTACATTTTGCCAAAACCCTACAGTTCGAGGGTGCATCCTTTCAATTACCCCTATGTTCTTATTCTTCTGACATGAAATGGCTATAGGATTTTATTTATCTAAAATGACACTAATTGATTTTGAAATAGTTGAAATTTGCTAGCCTACTTTAGTAAATGGATATTACATTTGTCCCAATCACTTGGTGTTTGCTGGAATCTCATAGAAATTGATTTATCTTATAAGGAATATTGTATTTTTGGCATTGGTCTTGGCCTCTATTATGTGTGTGCACGCAATTGTGTGCTTCAACTTGGTAGCTTTTGGCTGACAATGGTTGAGGTGCCCAAAATTGCATTTTGCAGACAAAATGAAGTCGCTTTTACTCCTGTTATGTGTGCAACATTAGGAATAGGGGTGTTCACAAATCGAATCGAATAACTCTTCAATCAAATCAAAATTTGACATATAATGCAGAGATTTGGATTCGTTCGAATATTCGGTGTCAGATTAGGATTCATCATGAAATGTTGGATTCAAATTTGGGTTCGAATTCAGATTCAAATTTGGGTTCGAATTCAGATTTAAACATGAATTCGAATTTTATAATATTTACTTATATATAATGTTAGCATATAATTATATATAATATTTAATTCTATATATTAATTTTATTTAACTATATATTCTAGTATTCGCGAAATATTCGCAAATACTTCGAACATGAATAAAATTATCTGGATTCAGATTCAAAAACTCTTTGAATCCGAATTCAAATTCGAATTTGAAAAAAATGAATTTTATTCGAATTTTCACGAATGAAATTCCAAATTATTCATGAATTATACTATTTGTGAACAAACCTAATTAGGAACAGCTTCTCGCTGCCGATTTCACACTACTCATTTACCAACCACCATCCTTTCCTGGAAGTAGCCTTAAGTGAACATTTATTTATTTGTTGTTATGGCTAACCTTTTGACTCCTTGAACTTCCTGTTGTTTTATTTTTTCCTGAAATGTTTAAATCACGAAATTAGTGCAACAGCGGAAATGGCATATCTTTTTAATCATAAATAAAGGTGGTTCATTCTCAGTTTTCCAAAAGCCTGTTGTTATGATTGCGCATGCCGACGGGACACGCATGCGCCGACGGGACACACACGCGCCGACGGGACACGCACGCGCCGACGAGACGCCTTGGCGAGTTCGCACGCGAAGGGAGAGGATGAATGGTTTGTCTGGAGGAGGAGAGACCGAACACGCGTCACCGACTTGATTATTTTATTTGAATTTGTTATGTTATTTTAATGTATGTGTACGCTTTATTATTTTCACTGTTTTTTTGTTATCCATACCCCACACCTATAAGAGGTTGTGTTGTACTCTTTTTCATGATGCCTGGATGTATGGAAATTAGGGTTGCTCCCAAGCTTTTTCTTCTCGTTCTCTCCTTCCTCTTTCTTTTCCTCACCTCCGCCGACCCTCCCCCTCGCCGAATTCCTCTCGGGATCGTATCAATTTGGTCTGACCCGCCTCACCGCATGCCATTCCGCCGCCGGTGCTCACCAATCGTTCACGAATTTACTTCCCGCACCGTCTTCCGCCTATTTCGCTTCTGCCTGAATCGAGACCCCCCAAGCCCCACCTATCTTTCCCCTGCCTCCATCGCGACCCGAGAAGGCCGATCTGTTGGCCTCGTCTCTCGTCGCTGTCGCATTGGGCGCATATGTCGCTCTGTCGCGTCGATCTGCCGCGTCAATCTGCCACATCCCTCTGCCCCGTAAAACCGCATCCTACGACTCGCTCCAACCCACATCTCTGTCCCGCACCGCCCACATACAGCGACGCCAGCCACCCGTCACAACACTTCTGCTTCACTGCTTGCTCCAACATCGCCATCATGCATCTTCCTTTCGGTGCGACTTCGTAATGTGACCCAAGGTGGGGCTGTAGGTTTTAACGATAATAAAATGCGATCTCTTTAAATAATTTTGGCGCAAGGAGACTTCGCGGGCAATTTTAAACGACTAAAACGACCTAGGTGTTGCAAACGACGAAAGACTGCCGCACAAACATAGCAACGTCACAAATCAATATTCCACGTGTGGAGAAATTAGGTGGTGGCATTCGCGTGTTTGTAAATAAACGATAATCAGGAGATGAAATTAGTTAGGGCGAGCTCTAGTAATTATCTATTCATATATGATTTTTAGTATAAAATTACTAAAGCTTGAGAGCGCAGAGGTCGAGAGGTATACCGCAGGTAAAAATGGCAGCGGCTGACGGGTTCCCGTAAGGCATAGGAGAAGGTTGTAAGTAGTTGTGGTGCTCTCCAAAGATGGGACTGCAGGACTCGGGTTTGCCTGGAGGCGTTAGATAAATCGATGACTAGCAGAGGAGGGTCACTAGAAGTAGTCCGGGATTATGGTGGTAGTTGCGAATCCTGGAACGGGGTGGGGGGGGGTTACGCAGCCGCCTGGAAGGATGGGGGAACACCGAAGGCTGACGAAAACGACCGGAGCAGGAGGGGTCGCCAGAGCCTAAGTATGCTCAGGCGTTCTCGTCGGCGACCGGCGAGGGCTTCCTGATGGTTCCGTCGGGGAAGTGATGCGCTGGAAGATGAGGGGAAATCGTGAGCGCGTCAGAGTCGACGCTGGAAATTGCCGGAGAAGTTGCTGGCACCCTGGATGGGTTCCGACACTGGCGTCAAGCTCGGGGACATCGACATTGGGGTCGGGAGGCTGACTGGCGTTGAGAGCGGGAGGCGGTACTGGCGATGCGAGTGGAAGGTTGGCGGCGGGTTTTACCGAGAGATAAAAGATGTCAATCTCAATAAATTCCTAGCCAACCCAAACTAGAGAAGGGTTTTTTCTTTTATACAGAAGAAGGGGTTTTCTTTTAGGGTATAATTGATATTGGCGGTCATCATTTGATAACATAGGGATTTCTTGTGGCAGAAATTAAACATAGGAATTTAGTAATGAGTGCCAATGACAAATATTAAAATGGAGTGGAATTCCAAAGGTGGGGCCGATTGTAGGCATAGTGAAGATTGCATATAAAAAATAGTTAATTAATTTAGCTCGCCATGAATTAACCTATCTCTTAAATTATTGGACCTATGGATTCAAGGTCTCGTTGGCTGGTCACACCAACGAGCCAAACAAAAATTGCACGACAGCATGCACGATTCAAAATAACACCCAAGCGCTTATAACACCCGCGATACAACTCAACACATAACAAAGCCAAAAAAAGCCGTGAAAGCATTGCGCTACAAAAATAACAGATAGGTGCAATAATAAAATAAAAGATGTGACAGGAGGTTGCATCACTTTGCTCCTTTCCCCCGGCTGCCACTGGAATGGCCCCCAATACTCGCTCTGGCGGCTCCGCCGGTGATCGTCCTTCGGATGCGGCCGCTGAAGCCCTAAGCCGCCTCTTGGAGGCTCAAGAGCAACTCGTCGCCTCCATGCATACCTCTCTCTTTGCCCTTCACTCCAAGATCGACTCCCTCCAAGCGTCAACCGCTGCCTCCGAATCCGGCTCGCCCGCGGACGACGGCTCTCTCCTGGACACCGGGTCGCCTCCCATTCCCTCCGGAACCAGTCCTCCGCCCATTCCGAGCCGGTCTGCCCCCTCCCTCGACATTCTCTCCTTCGACGGCGTTGACCCGATGTGTTGGATCACCAAAGCGGAGCAATATTTTGACCTTAACTATATGTCGGGGCACGACAAGGTGTGTACGACTGTGGTTGGCCTGGACGGCTTGGCCCTCCACTGGGCTAGGTGGCTCCGCCAATCCAACACGTGGCTCTCCTGGACTGAGCTCAAGCAGGAAATGATCCAGCGCTATGACACCCGTTACTCCGGCTCCTTTGCTATCGAGCGTTTTTGCACGCTATAACACCCAAGCGCCTGAATGACTATGTTGATGAGTTTTTCGCCTTGGTCTCCCACGTCCTCGGTCTACCGCCCGATCATTACCCGGGCTTTTTCATGCAGGGTCTCCTACCACATATCCGTTCTCGTCTCCGCACGCACCACCCCCACGCAGTCTCCAACTCCATGGACTTGGCGCGTCTGGTAGAAGCCGACCTCTCCCCCCAGTCCCCTGCTTCTACGACCGGCCACCATCAGCCTCGGACGCCTTGGAGACCACCAGTCACTACTCCTCCACCGCGACAGCCGCCTTGGGGAAACCGGTCGGGCCGCCCACCGGCCCCTCGACGCATCTCAAATAGTGATTACAATGAGCTTTGTAGCAAGAATCTCTGTTTTCGGTGTCGCCAACCCTACTCCCCCAACCATGAGTGCTCCGTGAAGGAGTTCCACGCCATCATCGGCGATGTCGACTTTGAGGTTACCCTAGCCGACTTTGAGGCCTTGGAGCTCTCAGTGGGGGATACACTTCTCGATCCTACCGCAGCTACATTCCACCGCCTGGAGTTATTTTGTGCCTCGAAGGGCGGGATCTCTGGTTCGCAGACCATGTAGCTCTCGGTCCCGTTGCGGGATCGCCTGATCATCATCATGGTGGGCAGCGACGCTAGCCACAATCTCATCTTTGAACGCCTGGTGCAGTAGCTCTGTCTTCCCTTGGTTTTCTCTCCGGATGTGGCGGTCCGTCTGGGCGATGGGCGTCGCCGACCGACTCAGGGTCGTTGCACTGCCGTGTATCTCTCCGTAGGATCCTGTTCCGTGACCGCGGACTTCTACGCATTCGGCTTATGTGGTATCAAAGCAATTTTGGGGGTGGCTTGGCTCCGCATGCTCGGCGATGTACGCGTTGATTAGACGACTATGATCATGCAGTTCCTACACTGGAGCAGCCATGTCGCCTCGACGGTGACTCCGCTCTTCGGTCTCCCTCTGCACAATCCAGTGGACCACGAGCGTCGGCCTCTTCGCGGGGTTCTGGGCCCTCTCGGGCCCGTGCGATGTGCTTTTCCCTTCTCCTACGAACCACCAAGAACTTTCTACTGCGCTTGCCGACGTCATCCACCCTCCGGCAGGATTTCCACCAGCCCGATCGACCGACCGCGCCAATTTCCTCCGGCCTAAAACCACCACATCCTCGGTGCAACCATTCTGTTCTGACCATGGGCGGAAGGAGGAGATCGAACTCGAGGCTCTGATGCGGGGGATGCTGATGGGGGCTTTACCCGTTTTGCTGCAAACCTATTTTCTAGACCGGTTCTTCTGGTCTGTAAGAAAGACAACAGTTGGCGTTGTACTACCCTGCCAAGCTATTTGATCGCCGCTACCACCTTTATGGAGACTCTAGCTCGCTGGAGGTCCCTGTTGTCGGGTCTTACTGTCTGGAGTCCAAAACTACGTGGCTACCCCAGGATCACTTTTGCTGCCACCCCTCTGACCACTGTCTTGGGAACAAGACATATTTTCCATACAGCGTCATTGTTACGGTTGTGCACGCCGACGGGACACGCACACGCCGACGAGACGCCATGGCGAGTCCGCACACGGAGAGAGACGATGACAGGTCCGTCTGGAGGAGGAGAGACCGAAGACGCCCCACCGATTTGATTATTTTATTTTCATTTGTTATTTTATTTTCATTTGTTATTTTATTTTCATTTATGTGTACGCTTTATTATTCACATTGCTTTTTCGTTATTCGCACCCCACACCTATAAGAGGTTGTGGTGTACTCTTTTTCATGATGCGTGAATGTATGAAAATTAGGGTTTGCTCCCTTGCTTTTTCTTCCCGTTCCCTCCTCCCACTTCTTCACCTCTGCCGGCCCTCCCCCTTGCCGGATTCCTCTCGGGATCCTATCACCTGTCCTCCATTTTTTTCTTTGCTCCTCACTTTGATTAAATTATTGTTGAGAAGTTATTGATTAGTTGTGCTATTATGGTTCAAGCATTACTGTCTCTTCTATGTTAAACTCAGGATGAACATTATATGGTATGTGCAAATGGCTTGATCATAATATAATTACATTATTGCATAATTCTGCATTCATGCCATATTTTTCTCTCTTTAGCTTTTCAGTCATTACTCCTCGAGAACTCTGTTCTAGTATGCTAATTTTTGTCAGTTTTTACATGCAGACACCATTGTTGTCATCTTTTCTGGTGAAGCAGAATGGACAAGTTGATGGTTCTGCTATGAAATCTCTTAGAGCATTGGCACTACTTGGTGTTGGTGTTTCAGGAGTTTTGAGCTTTGGTACCGTAGCTTCTGCTGATGAAGCAGAGCATGGTCTTGCTTGCCCTAGCTATCCTTGGCCGCACAAAGGCATCCTTAGTTCCTACGATCATGGATCGTGAGTATAAATACCTCCGTATTTTTAAATTAGTCAGTTTCAAGACTGTTTTATTGTTAAATGTTTATTGCATCATAGGATATTCTTCAAGTATTAATTTATTGATTAATTGTTTAAATATCTATTTTTTAATTGTTAAACCAAATAGTAAATTACCCAGAGAATTCCTGTTCTTATGTTAAATAGCTGTAATCCAACCATAAAATAACCTCATTGCATGTAGGATTATATTCATTTAATAAGAAACCATCTGTGTTCTTTTAGTTAATGATGCTTTCAAGTTATAATATGCAACCAGAATTCGACGTGGTCATCAAGTTTACCAACAAGTTTGTGCTTCATGCCATTCAATGTCTCTAATTTCATATCGAGATCTTGTTGGCGTGGCATACACTGAAGAAGAAGTGAAGGCAATGGCAGCAGAGATTGAGGTAGTTGATGGTCCTAACGACGAAGGCGAGATGTTTACTCGTCCTGGAAAACTAAGTGATCGCTTTCCTCAGCCATACAGTAACGAACAAGCAGCGCGATTTGCCAATGCTGGAGCGTATCCTCCAGATTTGAGCTTGATAACTAAGGCAATATTAGTGACAATTTATTTTTACCACACACGTATTTTTTGGCATTCTACTGATACTTGGATTATACTCACTTTCTGTTAGGCTCGGCATAATGGGCAAAACTACGTTTTTTCTCTTCTTACTGGGTATCGTGATCCTCCTGCTGGTGTTTCGGTAATTTTCAACTTCTTGATCTGAGAACTCATAAGTAAAATGGTTAAGTTTTAAGTCTTGTAGTTTCACTCAGTTTCTTGAACTTAAACGTATATTATGACAAAATTATGAATTTTTCCTTTTCTAAGTTAAGCAACGTTGATTTTTTTCTTCATATTATTACCTTGTCTAAGTGATTGTTCATATTTTGGGGATTGCAAGTATTATCTTCTTATTTTAGAAGATGATGTTGAGATTATTTTCTGCCATTAAAAGGGTGGGGTTAGGATTCCATATCAAAAATCACATCAGTTATATTACTTTCTTTAATTTCTCTGTAAGAGAAAACTTGCGACCCTATGAATTTTGAAAAGGCTTTGTTTGGGTGAGCGGTGGGGCTTCCTTTCCCACTAGAGCGGTGAGAAAAGAAGGCGCCCCCAAACAATTCTAGGAGTTGCTGTGGGGATTAGCCTCCGGTGGGAAACGGGAAAACAGCGGTGGAGCTCCCTTTTCCACCACATGGGACAACCCCCTCCCTTTCCCACGGCCCCTCCTTTCCCACTGCCAATGGAGGTGGACCGCCCATCTAAACAAAGCCTTAAGGTCACATTCGTTTGTCCCATCCTAAGTGAAAAAATCACATACCATACTGCATGATGTTTGTTTTCTCAATATTTTGTTGGGTAGAGAGAGAGAACTGATACACATTATTTTTTGGGGTAGAGAGAATTGATACGCAGTATTTTGTTGGATAGAGAGAAAACGAACATCATGCAATATCAAATCATGATCATATATTATTGACTCTAAATAGTTCGCAGTATTTTCATAGCCTCCCAACGCCAATGGTTCCTACAAAATCTTGTTTGAAAGAAATCGAAATATATAAATTTCATATTTATTTATTCTTTTGTATTTCTATATAGCTTAAAGATATCAGCTTTTTAATCCTCTAATCAGTGATCATGCATGTTCATGGATATTACTGAGATCATATTCTCATATCAGGAAGTTCATGTAACCTAATACGCTTAATATAAATCTTGGGCCCCTTCACCTCTGTAGAAATAGAGAAACCTCCAACCTTGTATATACTTGATGAATGCATAATTACAAGTATGAATACATTTATATAGGAAGAGAGTAAGGAGAGAAGATCCCAATCCAAGATGTGAGACTAAAAATAAGAAATAAATGGGCCTTATAAATGGGCCTTTGCACGGTCTTTTCTAACACTCCCCCGCAAGCTGGAGCGTACAAATCGTAGGCGCCAAGCTTGGATAAAAACTGGTAGTATAACGGTCTGGAGAGAGCTTTGGTCAGAATATCGGCAACTTGATTTGTAGCAGAAACATGCTCCAGGTCTACCTTCTTTGACTGAACTTTTTCCCGAATAAAGTGGCAGTCAACTTCAATATGCTTTGTGCGTTCGTGAAATACCGGGTTCTTGGCAATATGTATTGCTGCTTGACTATCACAAAATAGGATCGCCGGTGATGAGAGACGGACACCCAAATCTCCCAGAAGACTCTCAAGCCATGTTAACTCGGACACTACCGAAGCCATGGCCCGGTATTCAGCTTCAGCAGAAGATCTAGCAACCACATTCTGTTTCTTGCTATGCCAGGTTATGAGATGACCACCAAAGTAGGTACAGAAACCAGATGTAGAGCGCCTATCATCAACAGATCCTGCATAGTCAGCGTCCGAGTATGCATCGAGGGATAGTGATGTGGATGGCTTGTACAGAAGCCCTTGTCCTGGAGCGTTCTTGAGATACCGAAGAATGCGCTCGACAGCTTGAAGATGAGATGTCCTAGGAGCATGCATAAATCGGCTCACGACTCCTACGACAAAGGAGATGTCTGGTCGAGTAACTGTGAGGTAGATCAGTTTCCCAACCAGGCGTCTGTAGTATTCCGGATTTGTAAGTAGCTCATCGGAGTCAGAACTATGGGCTGAGAGCCTGTGATTAGCATCCATTGGAGTATCTGTAGGTTTGCATCCCGAATAACCAGCATCATGAAGAAGATCCATACAATACTTCCTTTGAGATAATACAAGGCCATCAGGCCATCGTGCAACCTCAAGCCCAAGAAAATACCGTAGGTTACCAAGATCTTTGGTCTGAAAGGCGGAGTTCAATTGTTGTTTGATATGTTGTATTCCTGTAGTGTCATCTCCAGTGATGAGGATATCGTCAACATAGACAAGTAGAATCACAGTTCCGGTTGGCTGGTGTCGAGTGAAGAGAGAGAAGTCAGCCGAGCTCCTAGTAAAGCCAATATCGTGGACCACCTTGCTGAATTTGTCAAACCAGGCACGCGGGGATTGTTTGAGACCATAAATTGATTTTCGAAGATGACACACCCGAGACTCCCCCGTGGTCTCAAACCCGGGTGGTTGATGCATATAAACAGTTTCCTGGAGATCACCATTGAGAAAGACGTTCTTCACATCCAGCTGATAGAGAGGCCAACGACGATGCACAGCCAAGGAAAGAAGAACCCGGACCGTGTTCAATTTGGTTACGGGAGAGAAAGTTTCCTCGTAATCAAGACCGTGTTGCTGAGTAAAACCCCGGGCCACGAGGCGGGCCTTCAGACGCTCAACAGACCCATCCGCGGTATGTTTGACAACAAAGACCCACTTGCAGCTGACACAGTGTTGGCCAGCAGGAAGGGACACGAGATCCCAAGTCTGATTCGCCCAAAGAGCCCTCATTTCATCCTCCATGGCCGCCCGCCAGCCGGGGTGTCGAAGCGCCTCCTGCACAGTGTTAGGAATAAAAATCGAGGACAGAGAAGAGGCAAAGGCGTAGAGAGGGGGAGCGAGCCGGTGGAGAGAGACGTAGTTGGCGAGGGGATGAGCCGTAGAAGCAGGAGCAGAATCCGCCGGTGCCGGAGTGTCACTGGGAGCAGGGAGCTGAGGCAGGGAACCATCCTTGCAGCCGCGACGAGTATAGACACGAATAACGGGTGGAGGAACTTTGGGAGCAGGAAGAGGGGAGGAGGGTAGAAAGGAAGGTGCCGTGGGAACCGCAGGGCGAGGCAGAGCAGGAGAGGAACTCGGGGAGGAGGAGGGTGAGTGAAAGGGCTGGTCTTCGCAGAAGGTGACATCCGCGGAGACAACCGTCCGGCCAGTGGAAGGGGAGTAGCAAACATACCCCTTTTGAGTACGGGAGTAGCCCACAAACATATATTTGGCCGCACGAGGAGCGAGTTTGTCTAATGGAGGGCCAAGAAGATGAACATAACAGACGCACCCAAAGACCCGTGGAGGTAGAGAGGTGGGTTTGGTAGTAGGATAGAGGAGGTCAAGAGGAACGGCAAAATCAAGAACAGAAGAAAGGAGCCGGTTAATGAGATGACCGACTGTGGAGACGGCGAAGTTCCAATAGTCGATTGGAACCTGCATTTGAAACATGAGGGAGCGAGCAACATCGAGTAAATGACGATTCTTGCGTTCGGCCACCCCATTTTGTTGAGGGGTATAGGCACACGAAGTTTGATGGATAATGCCAAACTCGGTGCAGATGGAGGAGAAGGCGCGCCCTGTATATTCGCGAGCATTGTCCGTGCAGAGGATTTTGAGGGGGGTGGCGAACTGCGTACGGACTTCAGTAACAAAGGCACGAAAGACAGATGTAAGCTCAGTACGATCATGCATTAAATAGAGCCATGTAGTACGCGAGTAGTCATCTATAAAAGTGACAAAATATCGATAACCATAGATACTAGGGACCTTGTAAGGACCCCATACATCAGAATGAACTAATGATAACAGAGTACTACTCCGGGTACAAGTAGGGGGAAAAACAGAACGGTGGTGTTTGCCGTAGATACATGATTCACAAGAAAACTCCTGTAATGGAACATCAGGAAGAGCCTGCTTGAGAATCGGAAGAGGAGCATGGCCAAGGCGACGGTGCCAGTCAACAGACGAGACGACGGATAGAAGAGTGGGTTGAGTATCCAGGAGGTAAAGCCCATTCACCAGCTGCCCCCTACCAATGATACTCCGGCTGCGACGATCCTGCATAAGAAAGGAAGGAGAAAAAATTATTGAACAGTCAAGGTCGTTTGTCAGGCGACTAACGGATAGCAAATTGAAAGGAGAGCCCGGAACGTGAAGAACCGAGGGAAGAGAAAGGGCCGGGGTAAGTTGGAGGGCAGCAGCACCAAAGACCGGGAGGGTGTCACCATTGGCCACAGTGATACTCGGGGGGTGAGCCAGCTGGAGATATTTGGAGGGCCTCTGGGAAGTAATATGGTGAGTAGCACCGGAATCAACGATCCAGTGAGGGCTGGGAGAGAGACAGGTTATACCTTCCGCAGAAAAGGTCGCAACCGAGCCGGAGGAGCGGCTAAGAACACCCTGTAGCTGATGGAGTTGGGTGCGGAGCTCATCAATATCATGTTGAGTAGTGGAGGCCGGAGCCAGGGCAGGAGCAGGAGCATCAGAGGAAGTGACAGCGAGGTGGGGAGGGAACCCATGCTTGCTGTAACAGGTGGCCTCCAGATGACCACCCCGGCCACAATATGTGCATTTGAGAGACGAGCGGCCACCACGGCCGCGGCCCCTGGAGGGAGGCCGGCCACCCCGAGTGGAAGAGCCACGAGCAGGAGGTGGAGTGGGAAGGAGAGGCTGTTGGAGAAGAGCAGGGGCAGAGCCGGAAGGGGCCTCCAGAGGAGGCGTAACTCGAAGTAGCATGGAGCAGACGTCAGACAGTGACAGAGTAGTGGTGGAAGAGAGGATCTGAGCCCGAACACTATGCAGGTGAGGCGGAACCCGGGACATCATCATCGCGATGGTAACGACCTCTTTCTGGGCCCGTTGAGTAGCAAGATCCGTGGTAGGAGGCTGATGTTGAATTCATGCCTCAGCAAGAGTCTTGGCCTGAGCAACAAAGGAAATCATGTCGCTAGCAGAACCAGGAGCAAGATTCTGGAGGCCGGAAATAATATCATAGAGGTGCTGAAGACTGTTTTGCCCAGAGTAAAAGGAGTGGAGCTCTTCCCACATGGCCTTGGCCGTATCATGATACATGGCCATCCGATAGGGTTCGGTGTCCATAGAGTTGAGGAGCCATGACTGGACCCGGCCGTCATCTCGGAGCCAATCATCAGACGGGACAGCAGGGGTAGCCCGAGTCAAGTGGTGGAGAAGACCCTTCGTCTGCAGTACACGACGAACAGAGTGGACCCATTCAACAAAATTCCGTTTGCCCGTCAAAGAGATAGTAGTAATGCGCAGTTCATCGCGAAGTTCAGAGGCTGGAGGGGCCTCACGAGCTGGAGGAGCAGAAGTAGCAGCAGAGGCGTCGGAGGACATCAAGCTAGCAGAAGAAGGAAGCCGGGGGGCTGGACAAGGGAGGCCGGGCGGCTTGGGGAAGAAAGAAGCCGGGCGGCTTGACCAGGGAGGCCAGGCGGCTTGGAGAAGAAAGAAGTCGGTCGGCTAGCAGAAGGAAGCCGCGCGGCTAGGAGAAGAGGAAGGCGCTCGGCAAGCAGAAGGAAGCCGCTCGGCTAGCAGAAGAAGGAGGCCGGGCGGCTTGACAAGGAAGGCCGGGCGACTCGGAGAAGAGGCGCGGCTTGGCAAGGAAGGCCGCGGGGAAGAAGGCGCAGCGGCTGGGAGAAGGAAGTCGCGAGAAGTGGGAAGACACGGGAAGACCGCACGGTCAGAGAGGAAGACTGGACATGAGAGAAAAGGGAGAAAGAGTGAGCCCCACGTGAGAGAAGGTTATAAAAAAGGGAGAGAAGAAGAAAAGAAGGAGGAGGGGAGAGCAGAGGGGAAGATAGAGGAGAAGCGGGTAGAGAGGAACAGGCCGCCCGGAGAGGAACAGGTCGCCGGAAGCGGCGGCTTGGGCAGGAGAGAAAAACAGGCCGCGCGGTCAGTTGGGTGACCAGGCGGTTAGCAAACAGACATGCGGTTAGAGGGAGACCGGTGCCTCTGATAACATGTAGAAATAGAGAAACCTCCAACCTTGTATATACTTGATGAATGCATAATTACAAGTATGAATACATTTATATAGGAAGAGAGTAAGGAGAGAAGATCCCAATCCAAGATGTGGGACTAAAAATAAGAAATAAATGGGCCTTATAAATGGGCCTTTACACGGTCTTTTCTAACAACCTCCAAACAATTGGTTTTGGCTGAATTCTTAATTTCTAATGCGGTTTCAAATCAGACTAAGGGCCCGTTTGTTGGAACTTATTTTCCTTGGCAAGCTTTAAAAAGCGCAACTACAGTTATGATAATTTTTTGGAGGCGCTCATTTCCAATCGCATCTGCTAAAAATATGAATTTTATGCGTTTCGTAGCCGTGCTTTTGGGTCTTGGTCGGCGGATATGTACTCGCGTTCGAACCCCAAAATTAAACATAAGACTACGTCCGACACCCATCCTCTCGCCATTAAAAAGTCCACATATTAGAGGACAAAGACCCTACACGTGAGGGGGCATGTTGTGAATAGTTTTGTATCGTGAAGCTCATGTAGTTGTGTACACTTAACATAGATACTTTTCTATCAATTCTTATTGTAGTATATATTTGTTTTGTTTACTTCCTGTAATTTGGTCTCATACTTGTCATTGGAACAATGTTTAGATTCGAGATGGTCTCCAGTATAATCCATACTTCCCCGGAGGTGCTATAGCTATGCCTAAAATGCTTATTGATGGTGCTGTAGAGTATGAAGATGGCACTCCTGCCACTGAAGCCCAGGTACTTTCTTACAGTTCTTGTTCTCCATATATCTTAATATTTCTGTATAGTGACCATTTCTTCTCGTGCCAGTGAACCTTCTAAAATATCTTTCTGTACTTTTATTTTAATTTTAGATGGGGAAGGATGTCGTATCATTCCTGACATGGGCGGCGGAACCTGAGATGGAAGAGCGCAAATTGGTAATCCTGCTTGTTCTCATCTCATGAGCTGCATTATAAGTTTACAGTTCTGTTTCATACATTTCTTTCGAGTAGTTTCGGGGTCTGTTTGGCGCGGTGTTTTTGCTCAGGTGAGTTTGAACAAAAATGCCGCCGCCATAGAATATATGTTTGGCATGACAATGGTTATGAGCGCCACCAAGAAAAAAAATACTTATTTTGAACTTAAAAGTTGAGGAGATTCCTTAGGTGAGGCCGGGCTTTCTCGAATGACGGTTCATAGTCACCAAGTTCACGACTGCCACCGCCGTGCCAAACCAACCCTAGATCTATATGAATTATGTTTAAAATTCCTTTTTATACCTCATTTTGTGGATTGTTTCATAATCATATGTGTTGATTTATGGTGCAGTTCATATTTCTGTATGAATGAGGAATTTTAATTTCATACGACAAAACAAAATCACAACATCAATTTTTGTATTAAGGGACATTTTGTTTTATGTGAGTTTTTGGAATATCAGGATCTCAATTTTGAAAAAGAGTCGCATTGAACTGAGTTGCAACAATACAATTTGATTGTTTTTGTGGAGAAACTCACTTCTTTTGAACAGTCTTGTGTTTGCTTGGATTGCACTGAATTTTTTTTTACCTACCCAGGATTACTTTATTAAGGTTAATTACTCAGACCTCCCTTAAGACTTTGCATAATTACAGGGACATCTGCTCTACTATTTGAAATTACAAAAATCTCTCATTCAATCTCATATTGTTAATTTTAGTATAATAAACCTCCCCTCTGGGAGAGTGCGCTCATAGTGTATGTTAACTTGGAAAACGTGTCTTGTAATATTGTAAACTCAAATGAGAATTTTTTGTGATATTAAAAAGTAGAGATGAGGTACTTGTAATTATGTAAAGTCCCAGAGGAGCTCCCGGTAATACTTGTAATTAATAATAAAGGACTATTCTAACCAAACCCTTAAATATAGGCCTGTTTGGGGGAGCTTTTTAGGTCGGGTTCAGTGGCTAGAAAGCGGAGGTTTTAAATACTGTGGCCTTTTGGTAAACAAAAGGCACAATATTCGATTTATTAAAAAATTAGCCTTAGGCCCGTTTGAGTGAGCTTTTTAGCTTTGTTTTGGTGACTAGAAATCAGAGGTTTTAAATATTGTGGTGTTTGATAAACTGAAGCCATAATACTTCGTTTATTAAAAAAAGTATTCCGTTATGGGCCTAGCTGGCTAGCCCATAATGTCGTGGAGTCGCCGGAGGATGGCCGAGGTGGGGATGATTGAGGCGGAAGATATTGTGGAGCCCGAATCGCGGTTGTCTAGTGGGGTATACTCTGGAGGAGAGAGCTACCACAATCTCTTTGAGACAAGGTGTTAGAGTTTTTGCTTTCCATTCAACTAGCACATGGAGCTTTAAATAGATTTATAAAGGGGTATAAATGTAAATGAGTCTCAACACTTAAACTAAAAATACGACATAACGACAATCAACAATAACATCTAATTAAAGATAACATAATAAAACCCTAAAGATAATAACTGGGTGCGAAACCCATAACATCAGTATTGTTATGTTATTATGTAGGCTATATATATAGTCATATTGTTATCAAATTAAATTAAGTCTTTTTGCCCATAAACATCAGCGTTGTTATGTTAATTATAGGCTATATATATAGTCATATTGTTTATCAAAGCCGGAGAAAATGAAAACCTAACCGTGCTCCCTTCGGTTGATCCCACATCGTGTTCTGTTTGCTCTTTCACTGTTGCCGACCCCCCCTCCAGTCGTTGCTACCAGCAACCCCTATCCTCTCTGCCACTGACGCCCTAGGAAATTTATATAGCAACCCTCGTCGACATCAGCTGCAGCTAGGGAAGCCGCAGTGGCTATCCACCGTAGCCGCACACTACAGCTGCTTCCCAGGGGCGGGTGGGTGGCATTCTCGTGTTGTGTACGCCTGCGGCACGTCCCGCTCGCTCCGTCAACAGGATGTGGTGATCAACTCTAGGAAAGGAGACGACATCACTTAAATTGGTAACATGATACGGTGAGCGTTGAAGGAGCCGATCCATGACGACAAAGGAAGGTACGATGGTGGATGTATTCAAGATGTTGGACTCTGCTGAGATGACCACATTATTGGGGGTGTTGGGTTCATCACACAGACTGACGAAGTTGGAACTTCCACTGATTGATCTGAAGCTCGATGAACCCACCACCTACCTAGGTTGATCCCGCCGGGTGAAAACGAAGCAAGTTGAGGATTTTTGACAGGGGAGTTGAAGAAGCCAGAGAACACGACCGGAGGAGATGAGTGGGAATCCACGTGGCTTCTTAGCTCAGTACATATGATGGCGTGAGAAACACTCTATGGGTCTTCCAGGTGAAGGGATAAATTGTCGACACCGTTCAGGGAAAGAAGACAGTGCAGGAGTACGCCTCAGAGTTAGAATGTCTATGGGTGGATTACAATCACGCCTCAGACGGGATGGGTTGCAACGACCCACAATGTCGGGCCTCCAAAATCGTCGTGGAGAGGACAATAAAGTTCCTGAAGGGGTTAGATGGACAATTTGATTATAGGGGAGCCCTACTTCTGTCCGGTATGAGGATCGTTACACTTACAGAAGCCATCTCAGTCATGATCCAGGAGGAGACACGTCTCAAACTTCAAGCAGGGATAAGAGGGTTCACTACTGTGAAGTCAGCACTAGCAGTTGCTGGCTCTGATGTTATAGGACAAGGGAGAGAAACACGACGTGCTACAACTGTGGGGAGGCAGGTCATCTGAGGTATGCTTGCCCCAAGCCGCTAAATGAGGGAGATTCAGGTGGTGGACGGGGACGTGGGCATGGTTGGGCTCGTGGTGGCCGAGGAGGCTATCCGACCAATTTGGGCATGACTAAAAGTGCGAAGGAAACTGATATTATCTATATTGAGTATGCCCTACTGAGCATGATGGAGGGCATCAAGAGGAAACATGTTGATCTTAGTTGTCAAGGCGCGCGCCTAGGCGTGCCTAAGGCGCCAGGTGCAGCCCGCCGCGCCTCAGCACGGCTGAGGCGGGCGATGTGCCCCAGGCGCGCCTCAGAGGAGCCCAGACGCGCACCTTACAGGCTCTCAGGCACGCCAAAGGCGCTCCCGAGCCTTTCAAGGTATTTTTTAACAAATTTTTTTTATATGGGCAAAAAAATGATCTTAAACACAGCCGAGGCACTACTCGGCGCACTTGGGTGCCCAATTCGTTGAAATTGAGTGAATTGGACGCCGAATTTGCTCAATTTTCTTTTTCCCCCATTTTTGCGCCTCATGTGCCTCAGACGCGCGCCTGCGCCTTGCGACTAGGCTCCAGGGTCCCTTTGCGCCTCGGTGTGCATTGCGCCTTTGATAACTTAGATGTTGATGAAGGAAGCCTGAGTGGATCGGGGGGGGGGGGCAGCTATGTATGTCCACCCAACTGATGGATCTCTTGATCTATCATTCTTATCCTCAGGTGCATCACGATTGGATTGTCTACTCAGGTGCATCATGACATGTGACAGGAGATGCAGGTGAGTTCTCCTCCTACACTCGCCTAGCTGCTGCAGATATCATCCAGGCGACGGATGAGACTTTCCAACTAGTGGTCGGTAAAGGAACTTTCAATTGCAGAAGTTCAATAAAACTATCAAAGTCTTGCATGCTCCTTCATTTTCAGTTAGCCTCTTATCCATTAGTTTCATATTCATTCAACTGAGAATTGTTGTTTCTTTTGATATTCCCAAGGCGACTTTCCAGAAAAAAGCAATGAGGCGGATACTTAGGACTGAGACTCGGCATGATGAACTATAGTATTTGGATTGGCAAGGATTGGACACAGCTCTTATATCTGTGGCAGAGAAGGCATGAGTTGAGGGACAAAAGATAAGTGCAGAGGATATGCTGATACTCCATCACCGATGATTGAGGCACTCTTCTTTCAGCACTTTATCTAGATTGTTTCATGTTATTTTTGAAAAAAACAAAAAATAAACAAATTAGTTTGTGATGCTTACGACTTAGGCAAGCTTACTAGGAGCTCTTATCTTTTTTATGTAGTACATTTTGATGTATAAGGGCTTTGTGCTGTAAGTTTTTGAATGGTTATAAGTATTTTGTGACTTTTATTGATTATGAGACAAAATACACTAGTAGGTGACGGCGTGCCACGACCGACTCGCGTGTTTTCCTACAGGAGGCGGTGGTACGCTGCCCGGACGGACGATCGAAGTCCTTAGTCGCGTCTGGTTGATCGTTTCGAGTCACTTGCATATTTTGTGTTTTGTATTTTGAGATGTGTTTAACCCTCGTTCGGTCCGAACAGTCTTAGCCGTCCGATCGGGGTGGTTTATTTTTTGATTAGGCTTGCATTTATTAGACGGTCTTCTTATTTAGGGTTATATATAGCATAGGCGGTTTGGAGGAGGGCATCATGGGTTTTGGCAAATTGCTGGAACTGCTCGATCTTCTTTAGGTGCGACGCCAGAAGCATTCTGCCGGGGGCGCGAGCCCCTCCCGCCTCCTCCTCCTACTCGACCAGTCCACCGCCATCCTAAGCC